>OY288239.1:18632445-19224044 GCA_958450325.1 Agrostemma githago | reverse complement strand
AATCCATTGTTAGTGTTTTTCTCTCTCCTTTGTTTGTTTCTCCATAATTTAAGTTAGATTAATTATTTCTCCTCTAGTTCAAGCATGCTTAGTCTTTCTCCTAGTCTCCTTGGTGAACATTTTGTTATGGGTAGTGAGTAAATTTTGTTAGGGGGCTAGGGGAGGAGAAATCCTAGATAAAGGTTTTATTTTGTGAGATTATTGCATTTGAGGGTGATATTGTCTTGATGGGATTGTTGTGTCTTGATTGACTTAGCTTGATCACCTAGCTTGTTTTGACTCACCCGGATCAATATGGGGAAACTCGGGGTTTGGGTAATTCCGTCTAGAGACTTTAGTTTATTCGTCGCGAAAGCGGGTTTAGACTTGGTTGGTAGGGAAACCGAAAGGTGGCACCTCTCTTATACACCTTGTGATAATTCTTGCGATGTTACACCCTTATCTTGATTTCCGACTCCCCGACTCTCCCTAACGCCTTCTCGACCCCAATCACTCCTAAACTTAGACTTCACTGACTACCCTCGACCGTCCCTGTGGATCGACCTCGACTTGCCACTACTACGTAGTAGTTAGTTGGAGTTTATAAATATTGTTTGACTGCATTGGATAGGCGACAATCTGACGCGCATCAATAATGATGGTCTGCCAAAAAATAATACTGGACAACATATGAATGAATTTTTCGCTAGTTCTTGTTTGAGACGGTATTGTTGGCTGAAATTGCAAATTTATTACGGATCATGTGTTTGCTAGAGGAGAAAAATGTGAGGTGTTTTGTCTAAACAATGTGTGTAGGCATGTGGCCAATCGCGTTCATCTCCATAGTACTTCTCTTATGGGAGATAATTAGTAGTGTGCCAGTGTCTGTTTTCACGTTAAGTGTGATTATTGTATATCATTTCTATAGTACTTCTCTTATGTTGTATAGATTAATTACTTGTATGAAACTTAGAGAGATAATTATTTTTAAATGAAAATTTCATCTAATATAAGTAGCTCGGTTGGCTAATACTCCTATGAGAGTGAACCATTTATGTCGTGTTATGTCGGAAAATTAATTTTTTTTGGTGATTCTTAGAATACATAATATATTAACCGCCACTTACATTTAAATTTATTTTGTATTTATATAGAATTAAAAGGTTACCAGTGTTTACGTATCGTCCCCAATTTATCAAAATAAATGAAGTTAATCCTTCACATATTAATTAGATATAATTTTTAAGAAATAAATAAATCAAATATTTAGTTTCGTCACTATGGGCCCATTCTTTTTGGTTGAAATTGATTTGTTTGAACTAAATTGAACTGAACTTAATGAGTCTGAACTAAAGTGAAGTGAATCAAACTGAACTAAGTAGGTCTAAACTTGTAAGAATTTGTGCCACCGGTGAACTCTAAGTGAGCAACAACTGGTGGATCATCATGAGGTCTCTTTTCTCCTCCCTCCTCTGATTTTGTCTACATCATTTTCATTCTCCTCATGCCAACTTTTCACTTATCTCTCATCCCGCCTGAAAATATTAACTACAATATAGTATTGGAGTATCGGATATGACTGTTTGTGCTAGATTTTCAATGTTAAAATGAAATATTATTGTATCGTTTTATATTGGCATATTAGAGGATAGATATTAGATGTATTTTTAAATATGTTTATATTGTTAGGATCTTGCTCGACATACAACAAAACTGAGGCAGAAATATACTCCGTATGTCCTTACTAAGGATGAGGGTGGACATCATACTGCCTTCGTTACTAACTACGTGCCTCAGTTTTTACCTGAGAACTACAGATGTAACAGGAAAAGTTCAATTGCCTGAGGATGTGGAGATGGTGTTACCCCGTGACAATGTTACTGCTACTTTTGAATTGGTATCGCTCGTGCCTCTTCAACGAGGTTTGTATATATCAACTTTCATCAATACTAGCTGAGTGCAAATAATAAAACTTGGTTATTTAAGTTTGTCTACAGATGAATAGATGAGCATTGATGTGATTTATCTTTAGACATTTGGTGGTCCGATATGATTCCATTTTAGTTGATTTATTCTACTGCATGGTGCCCTAGTTCATCTGTTGGAATGAGATTTTTTTTATTGCATGGAGTATAAAAGTAGATGCTTCAATCTGTGAGATTATTTGAATTTTGTGTCTTTTCGAGTTGAATTCTGTGAGTGAAGTCTCTAATTACGCTGTATTATAGGAATATATGCCTGGCGGTTTGGAAAGTGAGTACAAGTCCATAGACTAATACCTTGTGTCATACTTTAGGAGATATTTAAAAGAAATTTTCTTAGCTTGTTATTTTTAACAGAGTAGGACGAAATGTTGTTGCTGGCATGAGTGGAGGCTTGACACATCTGCTAGATGAAGATGATACTCACATTCCAAAGGTCAATTCACCCTTTGAAGTATTTACATGATTTCATATCGAGATGTATTGAGTGGCCCAACAGAAAAATTAGTTCTTGCTGAAACCTTTGAAGTATTTACATCATTCCTACTGTCTGTACAACCCTGGTTTTGGTGGTTGTAAGCATATACTACATGTTGAAACCTTTTCAGATCAGAAATTAATGAAATAGAATATTTGATGCAATTTTCATAATGGGTCATCCAAACACTTCTCCGTGATGAACTATAACGCAGATAGTCTGCCTCTACCTCGTTTAAATTCCTGGTTTTTTATTTAAAAATCTTGAACATCCTTTTCGACTTTTTGCCATATGTTCTGATTTCTATAGGATGAAGAACCGACGAACAGAATCAAGAAAACACGAAGAATTGATGACGAACAGAACCAACGAAAAAAAACCCATAATTTGCTTTAAGGTAAGCTATTACTTCTATTTTGAAGCATAATCTTCTGCAAATCATTTAGAACATTTTTTATCTTTAATTACTTAATCCTTAATTCAATTTTAATGTTTGATTCTTTTTTTTTTCTTCTTCTTTTCTATGTGATAATCAACTATTACCTTGATGATTCTTTTTTCTTACCATCTTTCAGAGGTGTAAGCGATTTCTGTTTGCAATGGCACCTGTTTAATAAGGATGAATTCCCTATCATTACTTGAAATGGGCTTAATTTGTACTCCTCTGAATCTTAATTTGTGTGCTTTAAATTCTAAAAAGTATACCATATTATTCAAATGATTGCTTATGTGTTCTTGTTATCATAGACTCTATATTAAGGTTGATAAAATTTTGCAAAGTATTGAAGATGAAGCTGACTGGATCTACAAAGATGGGCGTGGATTGCTCATTGACGGTATTAAGAAGATTACAGTATGCATGATGTGTAGGATGCTGCTACGGTGTAATTTCAGTTTTATATTAATAAAAATATTGTGTTTTTTTTGTAGCTATCTTTTAATCAATTAATGTACAAGTATGTATATATGTTGTTAACGGGCGTTGATTATATTTTATATGCTATTGTTGTGGATTTGAATATGCATTTTGTTTTTTTAAAAATTAATACTTTTGGAACCGATTGTGAATTAGGGCAGGTTCCAATGGTATACCCTTTGGAACCGGTTCTGAGTTATAGCAGGTTCCAATGAGGCACCTTTGGAGCCGGTTGTGAATTACAATAGGTTCCAATGGTACACTTATGGAACCGGTTGTGAATTACAATAGGTTCCAATGGTACACCTTTGGAACCGATTGTGAAATACAACAGGTTTCAATGGTATACCTATGGAACCGGTTGTGATTACAAGAGGTTCCAATTCTATACCCTTTGGAACCGTTTTTTCTAACGTCCGGTTCCAAAGTTGACTTTTGGAACCTTTCTACAACCGGTTCAAAAGCTTCGGACCAAAGGAATCTGTGCCAGTAGAACCTATGAGAAAAGGTTCCAAAGGGTAGTTTACAACCGGTTCAAAAGGATTGTTTTCTACTAGTACATGCCGACATGGGTTGTCATTTCAATTCCGTCATTTATCATTTGTTTTTTTCGCATAATCTTGTTAGAATATACTCATTTTGTTCTTTATTTTCTTTTCCGTATTTGAAAAATTACATTTTTCTAATGAAAAGTTTTCAAAATTAAAAATTGGTGACCTTGATCCGACTCCACTCGCCCGAATTACAATTCCAAATCCAAGGGTACCCAAACACATTTTTTGATTTGGATTTTGAATTGAATTCTAAAAATTCAAATACAAGAATTGAATTTATGATATTCAAATCAATTTCGAGTATTCAAACGCAACCTTAAGAAAATTTTCAATATGCTCTACGATCTATAAGAAAATGTAGTTATGTTTAATTCGTCTTTCAGGGTAAATTAAGAATAACAAATTTTATAATTTTATTAATGCAAAATGAAAGATATTGATGAGATAAAGTACGTCTCAGCAATTGTGATAATGCAAATTGTGCACTTCAAGTTTGAATAGAAGGGTAAAAGTTAAGTGAAAAAAAAGGTTACTCCCTTCTTTTCACAACACTTCTTCACTCCTTTTTTTGCATTTTTTTCTAAGATTTTTTCTTTCCTTTTTGATACGAGTACATTGCTAATATTATTACTCCATCCGTCTCGTTCATTTGTTTGTCTTTTATACCGTCTCCTCAAAATGAATATAAAATGCAAACAAATGAATAAAACGGAGGAAGTAGTATCTTTTATATGACTCAACTTCAATCACATATTCACATTTCCTAAAATTTTGTGCACAAAGCAGCAAGATCATAATGAAAAGGAAGAAATATAATATTTTTTTCATAAATTAAAATACTCTATAGTTTCCCTCTTTAACTATTTCCATTAAAACTTACTCTATTTCTTTATCAATATCAAAATTTTGTGAGACTTAGTTTTGATATTTCTAATCTTTAACTTTAATATAATACGGAGTATTAACATGTTTTCACAAAAACTGCTCCTATTGTAACAGTATCAAACTGCAGAGTCACCCAAAGAACACAAGATTGTGACTACCTGGTACAGTAGTTGAGGCTTATAACCACGACAAGTTTCACATCCCGTATTAAAAACCGCCCTTGTGGTTCTATTTATCCTAGAAACCTTCTTAACGATAAAAAAATACAAGGATACTGAGCGCATACCTAAGTGTATTTGATGAAGAGTGACTCAAAACTCAGAAGCTTCTTTATCATCTTCAGTACGTTTTCCCGACTGAGACATGATCACATGTGGGACACATGACTCACGATTAAGTCCCCTCTTTACACCCTCTGCATAGCTTCCCTTCATCAATATGGTTCACCAAAGAATAGAAAAAACTTGTTTTCCCCTAAGACACAGGCACAGCACAACAGTGAAGTCAAATAAGAACACAAGATTTGTTATTCCGACTTGTGGAACAAATGAGGGCTCACCCAATTCGGCTAGATGCAATAGTTTAGTTTTCGGGCCTAAGCGATTTCAAAGGATGATTCATATAAACAGACTCCGTCCAAATCATTTTAGGACTAAGGCGTTGTTAAAGAATCCAAGTTTGTGTTACGCAGTGTTAGGCGAGTAGTGAATAAATAAATAAGTCGAAAAAGAGGAATAATCTTATCTAATAGGAAAGGTTGTGATGTGACTTGAGGTCACTGTCCTGAAGTCGATTATGCCTCGTCTACTACACACGGACTCCTTGGCATTCGATCTCTAGGATTGCACAACCACTATGATCTTTGTGTATGCAAGACCATAGATGAGTAATTGCCAAAATCATCGCCAAAATTCCACTCAAACTATAACTATTATTAATAATATTTGAGAGAATGTTTTTATGATAGAAAGAGAGGTAAAAGATGAATTTTTGTATGATCGAAATGGTGGGATTGTGAGGTCTATTTATAGAACCAAGTACTTGGCCTCCAAGCACTTCTCATTGGCCACCAAACAAAATACATCAACATGAGGTCATGCAACATACATCACCATCACATCATGGTGTCCTTGATCACCAAGGAAAGTATACATCATAATGAAATCATGGGTATATCACACAAAATTAAGCTTCTTTTGAAGCATAATTCCAACAATCCCCCACATGTTTCAAAAGAAGACTCAAAAGTAAGAGAGAAATTTCGGAACGGAGATTTAGCATTGAGATGCTTATGTCTTGTGGACTTTAACCAGCACCCAGTGATATACAACGATCTTGAGCCGTCATCCCAGGTGGAACTAATCCTTGAACCTTCGAATGGAGTTGGTTATAAGACTGTTGCGCACTTACTTAATCTCAGATTAAGGTAGAAACTCGCGACATCCATGAACTCATCCCATGGATTTTGTGGTGCAAATATCTTTTACTTGGACTTGCCAAGTGCTCACACAGTACATCCCGGTATTTCATGAATGCCTCTCGAGATCCAAGCCTGAAGATCTCTTGGGAGTAGGGTAAGAACCCCCCCCCCCCCACACACACACACACACATTCATATAGGTGAGTTTATCAAGTATGTCTCTCACAGACCATCCACACAAGGGACTATAATAAACTCATTAAGAGTAAAAACTCATCCTTTTTCACATCGGTGAGCTCATCAAGTCTGCCTCTCACAAACCATCCATACAAAGGACTGTGAACTCATTAAGAGCGAAAGCTCATCCTAAAAACAATGTCAGTAATGACACAAATACTACATCTCAAATATATTATTAGGAATGGTCGTAGTATTACACAAGAAGAGTTTCTTGTGACTTTGTTTGACCTGTTGAACTTAAAATAGTGTTAAGACGGGTTTCCATCACAAGTTACTTTATTACAGGCTTTAAACCCATTCCAGTGCTGACTCCAACACTATCTTTCTGCAGAGGCCTTTAGTGAGAGGATCCGCAATGTTCCCCTCATATTTTATATACTCGAGTGATATCACATTATCTCTGATCATATTTCTCACAATTTCATGCCTTAAGTGGATATGTCTCTTTTTACCATTATACGCTTGATTGTTAGCTACCCCGATTGCAGCCTGAGGATCACGGTGCATGGAAATCGAAGGAGTCGGCTTTCCCCACAGAGGAATATCTGTTAGAAGGCCAACAAATTGTGCTTAATTTGCAAAACTACGGAGAAAACACAAATAAAATGCAACAAAATAAATTTTATTGAAATTGAAAATTTCGGGTACAATCTCTATTCGATCTACTGATTCAATTTGCACATAAACGAAATGAGATGTCGGCGGAGGGTCTTGATTGAAGACTTGGTTCTCCTTTGATGGGTGTGGATCCTTTTCGTCAAACTGCACTTGAATGCTTGACGTCGGGGGAAGAAGAGTATCCAAATACCTTTTTTTTCTTGTTTTTCTCTTGAAAGAGTATTTTGTAAAGAGAGTGGAAAGTGTTTTTGTAATTGTGAGGCAGTGTTTTTTTTTGTCGAGATTACTCTCCAAATGAGACTAGAAACTTGTATTTATGGAAGGAAGAATTAGGTTAGTGTAACCTAATTGGACTCAGTAGTCTATTTGTGATGAGGACTAAAAGTCATTTAAAATGGGCTTGGTAAACTTCACTTTTGTATTTGGCCCACCTCAATAAAAGTTGACCCAATCTAAATGAGAGTTGACCCGATTAGACAAATTGTCAACATTTTGATTTTTTTGACTTTTTGACTTAATTCTTGTGAGTCGGTATTTGACTTTGACTAAATTAATAGACATATTTTTATGTCTACAAATTTACCCCATCGGAATTGAATTACGTACATGATTCTTAGTGTTTAAACGCGAGTCGGTTCTGACTTTTCATTTGCATTTTGTCTCAAAAACGAGCCAACACCAATTCAACGCTTGGTAGGTTTGTAATAAGCATACTTTCTTGACGATATAATTTAATCCCTTGTGAGGATAATAATTTCCTCAATCATTAACTCCTAGTGGAGAGCAAACTCTAAACCCCAAATGAGACGGGATTCTTGAGGTAGCCAAACTTCGGATTCTCCCACTCCCACTGTAAATCTAAGCTGTAAACAAACTGTTATGTGGAGATAAAATATTATCTTGACTAGGAATGAGAGTTTGAAGTCGATCCAAACTCTATTTCAGTAAGCTATAAAAGCAATGCCTAGCCTCATAATCTTTTACCCATTATTTGTTTAGGAGTTCAAACTCTATCACCACTTTACGTCAATCAGCACCCGAAACAAAAATTGACGTTTTGCCATACGCCTCCTGACCCTGTTCCGATAGAAGAGACTCAACTTATTTGAATCACCGGAACCGATATCAGAAACTTTATCTCCGCATCTACAGGACATATTAGGTATGTAAAAATTCAATTTAGAAATTTTACTGACCATTTTCCGTATGTGCAGTATTCGGCCCTCGTCCAATTGACGGACTCACACGAATCGTCACCCAGACCGACATGCTTCAGACAATTTACGGCCTAATGGCCACCGTCGGGTTAGACGTGGTCCGCGATTCTCAAAGTTCATGCTTTAAGTGTGGGCGACGCGATCGGGGTGGTCGTCTAAATCGTTCGGTAGCAATTTCTTGGGTCCCAGCCCCTTTCTATTTGAAACGGACTCTCCTGTTGTTTTGTTCGACGCCCTTTTCGCAAGCTGTTGTGAACCAGACCGAGTTCCACCATCTTCGATTCTTTGGCCTTCTTCATCATTTTTCCAGCATCTCCAGCGGTGGTCGCGGTTCTGGCTTCCTTCGGGAGCTTCTTCTCAGTTTTCGGTGCTATTTCAAATATAGAGTAATAAGTGGGGAGAAGTTCGGTGGGGCAGAGTTGAGCATGTGGAGATTGGACTTATTGAAGTGTGGGCTTGAAATTGATTTGAGTTTTGAGCAAAATTGATGAAAAAAGTGTGGGCTTGAAGTGTGCGGCGAAGTGGAGTGTGTGTGTGTGTGTGTGTGTGTGTGTGTGTGTGTGTGTGTGTGTGTGTGTATGTATGTGTGTGTGTGTGTGTGTGTCGCTCTTCTTTTCATATTTATATTTTCTTTTAATTTGTCATGAAATAATTTAGAATGATGCATCTCCATTATTTCTATCTCCATTTGTAGGATATATGAGATGGTGTATTTCAAGTCGGATGAATCCGCGAAGAATGACAAGGAGTATTCGGTGACCGTCGACGATGAGAAGGCCAAAATTGACAGCGGAATCAAACACGTTGTAGTGCCTCCAATGATAGGTTCCTTTGTCGAGACCTGGATACCAACGGTATATCTCCCGAACTTGGATTGTTAGTGGCACGAAGGTAGAAGATGTTGAACCAGTGCTTCGTTCCTCACATCATTGCGATAGCAACGTTGTCTCGCCATTTTCTGTGCTACACTCGCATTTTTCCAAGTGAGAAATTCAACGTAATTCAACCTTCCGATTTGGCTCTGAGTTCTCTTATATCCCGCAGTATTGGGAGTGGATAGAAAATATTTTGCGCGAATTTCACAGCACACTTAGACATGTCCATCTTCTTGAAGCGGTCTACGCTTCACTTTTCCTCTACAAGGGTAGTGATCCTCTAACAGAGTCTTTTTGCGACTTTTGGTGCCCGATGACAAATACATTCCTAACAGCTACGAGTGAAGCTTCTATTAGTCTTTGGGGATGTCCGGTCTCTCGCATGATTACCTATAACTGGTCTGCTTTACGACGAAGTAGTCCCGTCGGTTAAAGAATTGATTAGGGTGGACAAAAACAGTGGTGAAACTCACTTGCCCCCAAGCTGCAAGTATCTGTTCGCGGCATTTCATAAGATCTCTACGTCTAAAAAGAAGGACAATGTATCATACGCAGATTGGTGTCGTTTTTGGTTCAAAGGCGAATCTAGGTATTTCCCTTCCTCTAATAGTTCAGGAAAGAAGGCACATTTTCCGACTCTTCGGCGAGAACTTTCTTCATACGGAGAGCCTTCTCAATGGAATGACTCCACCCACGACTTCTTTATCTACTTAAATGTTCCTGAGAAGGAGAGACGCCAGACTTATCTTGCCGCCTTCATTTCTTGTTGGTTGTGCGCCTTCGTCTTTCCTGTTCGTGACCATGGCCATATACGAGCAAGTGTTTTCAAGGTTTCTTCCCTTTTGGCGAATGACACGGGAGTCTCGCTGGCTATTCCCGTCCTAGCAAGCATTTAGCGAGGTCTTAATGACATTTCTACGTCGACATCACTAGGAAAGAATCAGGGATATTTTGCTGCGCATTATGTTTATGCGTGACTTGCAAAATATTATCGTTCGCATAGGCTTTCTAGTCATTCATTTCCTGAAGGGGCCGCTATGATCGACTTTCAGGGCCTAGATGCTGTCATACCTGCCCGTTTTAATGATGCAAAACGATAAATTTGGCTGGGCGCACATTTCATGGCAATGTACTTCTCCTGGTTCGTCTTTGGATGAAATACTTAAAGATGACGGGCTTAATGTTCGCCGAGCCACAAACTTCCTTATAGCATCTTGGTCTAGCTTCTTAACTTTAAGGCATGACAATAATCTTATTATCGAACCATACAATCCTCACCGTTTCGGGCGACAATTTGGTTTTCATCAAAGTGTGCCAAAGGAGCTTGGTCTTGACATTCGTAAAGGTAGTCGCGAAAAGCTTTATCAACTTTTTGAGTCTTCCATTCGCTTAATGACTGGCTCTAAATTCATCATCCCAAGGTGTGACCCAAAAAGTGAGACTCGTGTTACTCCTTCTTATCTCATTTGGTTGAAGAATCTCTCTCTATTGGTGTCTTTGAACGAGGCTAGGAGCCCTTCCAAATCTCCAGATGGCAATATCCGTAAACCTGTGTCTATGGTTGTAAAAAGGAAAGTCGAGAGCATGGTGGTACAAGGCTTGGCGGGTCAGCGTGCGCCCACAAATTCCCTAAAGAGTGCAGACAGTCAGCCAAAAAATTCCTTGAAGTTAAAGTTCCCCCAGTGTTCTGTTCCCGCGCCTGTGGCTAAAATTTCACCATTGTCCAAACAGCCATTAAAGGTGACGTCAAACTCACGAACTGCGATGAAGAAACGATCATCGTTGTCCACGAAGAAAGTGCAGTCGCCGTCCAGAGTTACGCCTGTCGAAGCTAATGCCTCCAAGCGCTCTAAGAAGGTGAAACAAGCTTCTTCTCATTCTTCTATAGAGAAGGAAGTCCTTTCAGCGAAGAATGCTAAATCGGACGTTCTCCCACCTGAAGACAAACCGAAAGAACCTAGCATCAAGCATATTTTTGATGGTGTTGCCGTGGCTGACGATTTTCTCGCTGGGGTAAATTTAGAAGTTTATTGAATTCTTCCTTCAGAATATTCGATTATTGACTTAACCTTTCTTTTCGCAAGGTTCGACGCCTGGAGTTGATACCATGGGGGACTTGTCAGCTTGTCGGATTGTTTTGGATGAGGAGGATCCGATAGACCGGGCAATGATTAATAATATCTTTGATGCCGCGGATTCTATGAACCCGACTATGGCAGACCAGAAGCTTATTCCTGACGAGAAGGCTCCTTCAGAAGGAGCACCTTCCTTTAGTACTCGGAATGTTATTCTCCAAGGTGAACGACAACTTTTTTCCTCCTTGGCAAATATTTTAGTAGAGAAGTTGTTGGGCTCTTCTGTGGCTGACATTTCGTCATATGAGAAAGAAAGTGAAGTGATGTTTATGTACTTCAAATCTATGAACGTTGACCCTTCTGTTTTACAACTCTGTGTGAAGAATTATCTAAATGCCGCAACAGAACTTCAATCCTTGACGGGAGACGGGAGAATTTATGGCGAACAACGCAACTCTTCCGGAGCTTGAGAAGGACTTTATGGCCATTGAAGAGCCATTATCGACCGCGGCTCATTCGAGAGATCATGTGAAAAATGACATCGAGATTTTTTAGAAACGTCGGCAAGACATTCACCTAAAGAAGGAGAAGCTTTGCATGGAGCTAGCAGAATTAGATGAGGAAGATCGACAATTGGTCGTTTATGTTGAAGCTGCAAAAAGTCTTCACCTAAACCAGGACTCAATGGTGAACTCAATTAGTCAAGAGCATTATTCAATGGAAGTCAGCCTAGGTGCCGCGAAGCGAGGAGCTGAAAAGATTCAAGCTATGGAGACTACTTTCATTGCGACACAGGAAACTTTGAGAAATTTTAGGTGGTCTCCGTAATTAGTATCGTGTTCATCGTAATGTAGTTTGGTAGATTTTAGTTGGTTTTGTTTGGGATGCTTGGCCGCACCTAAGTAAAAAATGTTTTACTCAAGCTGCTTACGTACCCGTAAAGTATCGAAACTCTACGGGATCAAGCCAATGTAGTTCGTAGAGTTTGGTTGGTTTTGTTTGGGATGTTTGGCCGCACCTAAGTAAAAGTGTTTTACTCAAGCTGCCTACGTACCCGTAAAGTACCGAAACTCTACGGGGATCAAGCCAACGTAGTTCGTAAAGTGACTTTTTTGTGTTTTTTTGTGGTTTTTTTGTAGGGGCTCATCGAAGACTTGTGTTTTTACGCATAGTAGCGTTTTAGGAATTTTCTGTTGATTGGACCAACTTTCAGTCCTTCATTATCAACGATCTTGTAGGCGCCACTGGTGTACATCTCTTGAACAACGTAAGGACCATCCCACTTGGAGGTGAACTTGTTTCCCGTCTTGTGGGAAGTTATGATCGGTCTTCGCACAGCTAAAACCATATCTTCAACTTGGAAGGACCGAAGGCGAACATTTTTGTTGAACGCTCTTGATAGACGGACCTGGTAGCATTCCAGCTTTTGTTGTGCATCCGACCTTTTTTCGTCCAGGGCTTCAAGCTCTGCCAAGTGAAGTTTCTCATTCTCACCCTGATCTGCTAGACCCAATTGGACTGCCATACGAAGAGACGGGATCTCTAACTCGAGCGGAAGAACAACCTCAACCCCGTAGACTAACGCATAAGGTGTTGCCTGAGTTGGGGTTCGATACGTAGTTTAGTACGCCCATAGTGCTTCTCCGAGTCTTTCGTGCCAATCACGTTTCTGCTTGGAGACCATCTTTTTCATTAAAGTGGTGAGCATTTTGTTAAAGGCTTCAGCGAGACCATTGGCTGGCGCATTGTACATCGAGGATTTATTTTGAGAGAACTTGAATTTTTCACATAATCCTTTCATCGTTCGATTGACAAAAGGAGTATCATTGTCGGTGATGATGTACCTTGGCACACCATAGCGATAGATAATATGGGTTCGTACGAAGTCTGCAACATTTTCTTTTTTTACTTCTCGGAGTGTGATAGCTTCAGCCCATTTGAAAAAATAATCGATTCCTGCCAGAATGTACGCATATCCTGCGGAAGACTTTGGAGTTATTAGGCGGACTACGTCTAAACCCCAAGCTTCAAATGGCCAGGACGCAACAGTAGGATGGAGAATCTCTGGCGGCTGGTGAATAAATGATCCGTGAAATTGGCAAGCATCGCACCTCTTGGCATATTCCATGCAGTCTTGTACCATGGTTGGCCAGTAGTAACTCATTCTCTTGATCCGGTCACACAATTTTGGTCCCGATTGATGAGTACCACATATGCCGGCGTGTGTTTCTTCCATGGTATGCCGACTTTTATCCTCTCCTAAGCACCGCAACCAAAGTCCATCAAACGATCGTCGGTACAACGTTCCTTGATAGTAGATGAAGCGAGAGGAACGTCGTCGTACCTCTACCTTATGCCTCAGATCATTTGGCAATTTGTTAAATTCCAAATAATCGATTATCGGCTAGCGCCAGTCTTCCTCGTGGATTTCATGAACACAAATTGCGCCTACATCTTCAGCACAGTCATCCTCATCTGGCAACATGACGCAACTTTTACAAACCGGGACTGATGTGGGGATGTTTAACCCCAGTGCCAAAGTGGCTGCGAGATTTGCGAGAGCGTCAGCCATCTTGTTGGCACATCTTGGGACATGCTCCAAAAAAACTGATTCGGGGCTCCCCAACAAGCGAGATGCTAGCCTGTAATATGGCACAAGACTATCCTTTTTTCACCTCATATTCATTGAGGAGTTGATTGATTATTCGTTTAGAGTCCCCATAGATGTTGAGATCTTTGCATCCTATCTCGATGGCCATTTGTACTCCTATGATCAAAGCTTGATACTCAGCAGCATTATTTGAGCATAGTTCTGGTAGAACAAAGGAATATGTCAAAACGTGATTTTCTGGCGATACGAAGACAGTCCTGGCACCCGATCCGTCTTGGCGAGCGGCTCCGTCAAAATACATCTTCCATGGAGGAAGTATATCAACATAGAAGGCTCCTTCCCCGGGGAGTTCATCATTGAAGTTTCATTCGAATGGGATTGGATGATCGGATCGGCTAAAAAATCTGCCAACGCTTGTCCCTTTACCGCCTTCTGAGGCACGTAGACGATGTCGTACTGCTTCAAGAGCACAGCCCACTTAGCGATTCGTCCTGACAGTACTGGTCGCGATATAATGTACTTAATCGGATCAGCCTTCGAGATAACGTGGACCGTGTGAGCTTGAAAGTAATGTCGTACTTTTTGGACAACGAATACGAGTGCGAGACATTTTTTCAATCGGCGAATATTTCAATTCTGCTTCGGCCAGGGTCCGACTTAGGTAATACAAAGCTCTTTCCTTGCCTTCCTTATTTTCTTGAGCACATAATGCCCCCATTGATTTTTCTTGGGCAGATATGTACAAAATGATTGTTTTCCCCGGAATCGGCGCGCCTAATACAGGAGGAGTTGACAAATATTTCTTGATGCTTTCGAATGCCTTTCGACAAGATTCGTCCCATTCAAAAGGAGCATCTTTCTTCATCAAATAACTAAATGAATGATATCGCCCCGCCAAATTGGAGATGAACCGACATATATAGGCTAAACGTCCTTGAAGACTTCGAAGATCTTTGAGCTATGATGGATCAGGCATTTCTTGAATTGCCTTGATTTTGGACTGATCTATTTCAATCCCTCTGTGACGTACAATGAATCCTAAGAATTTTCCGGAGCTAACCCCAAACGCACACTTCAAAGGATTCATTTTGAGGTTGAATTTTCGTAGCCTATCAAAAATCTTTCGAAGATCCTTTATGTGGTCTTCCTTCCGTTTGGATTTGACAATGAGATCGTCCACGTAGCGTTCAACGATGTCGTGCAACATGTCGTCAAAAATTTTTTGCATGGCCCGTTGATATGTGGCTCCCGCGTTCTTTAATCTGAAGGGCATGACTTTGTAGCAAAAAATTCCCTTAGGCGTCCGGAATGCGGTGGCCTCTTCATCTTCAAGAGCCATTTGGATCTGATTGTATCCAGCTTTGCAATACATGAATGACAATGGTTCATGTTCTGTCGTGGCGTCGATCATGATTTCCGTGACTAGCAGCGGAAAGTCATCTTTTGGACAAGCGTCGTTCAGGTCTCGAAAGTCTACACAAATGCGGAGTTGACCATTTTTATTTCTTATGGGAACGATGTTGGCTATCCACGTGGGATATTTTACCTCCTTGATAAAGCCTACGTCGATCAATTTGTTCACCTCTGCTTCGATTTCTGGCAACATCTCCGGACGAAATCGCCGCCGCGATTGCTTCTTTGGAGAAACTCCCTTCTTGATGACTAGTCGATGAACCGTCACTTTTGGGCTTAGACTTGGCATCTCTTTGTAGCTCCAGGCAACTACGTTTTTATACTCCGTAAGTTGCCTGACATATTCAGCTTGTTCTGTCTCCGTCAAAAGTGCACTAAGGAAAACAAGTCATGGCTCCTCACTTGTTCCCAGATTGATTTCCTTCAAGTCGTCGACCATTTTTTGGACTCCGTCCTCAAGAGTTTTGGGAGTTTCATCAACCTCTATCTCATCATCTAAACCTGGATATTCTTTGGCTGTCACATGGTTAGATGAGGCTTGATCCCGAGTGATTTTCTCTTGACTTGACTCAGCCTAGTGGTTCGTAAAGATTATAACATGCTCTTTGGCCTTAAGCGATCTGTCCATGGTTACTTTGACCTCATGATGACGTCTCATTCGAGAAGGGATGACACTCCGGATATTTTTCGTGTCCTCGAACTCAACCCTTTTCTTTGAAGACTCTGAATGCTTTGAATGACGCCTTTTGGACATTTGAAATGCCAATGCGAGTGAATACGGACTTCCTGGCCCCGACTTCTCCCATTCTAGTGAAAATCGATGCGCTTGAATTTTTTGGTTGAGGCTGTGATGTTTATCGCACTCGAATGGTTTCTTCTTCTCCCAACCTATTGAAAACTGAGGGTCGAGGAGTAGAAATTGATCGACCCAACCTATCAAAAATAGACCTTTGTGGCATTGGTTCAATATTTTCGCCTTCACTTTCCACGACATTTGCTGCCACGTACTCTGACGAGGCTTGTTTCTTTCGTCGCGCGGAGATTCTAACGGGCTCAAGAGGTTCAATGCCAATAGTGACGATGTTGTGTGAAGCAGCTTTTATCTGTTGACCCATGGGGGTGGGATTATCGAAATCATATCCAGACTTAGCCATGAGTTGGTAGGTCTCTGAGCTGAATGTCCCAATTGCTGGGTCCTTGAGCGGTGTTTTGTCTTCTGGCATGGGACCCTTCGAGGATCTTGAGAGGTTGTTCCTTGGTCACCAAGTTATCAGTCCTTGCAATCGGGATGATAATGTTCTCCTTCAATAATTGAAGATCGACCTTACCGTCTTTCACAGTGGATGTCGTCATTTCACTACAAGGTTCATATTCTGTAAAAGGTGCCTCTCTGTCAGTACGTCTTGATTTTGGTACGTACTTTAGGATAGGCGTTGCCTTTTTGAAGTTTGCTTTTATTGCTTGTGCGGCTGAAGAACTTGCATCTGTCTGGTTGCAGTCTTTGATGTTGCTTTCCGACTGTTCAATTCCTCTCGACTTCTTTGTAGCTGAAGCTTCAACACCTTTTTCCTTTCTCAGAGTTTTTGTACCTGTTGAAGTAATCGTAGATGGTAACATCTCACTTGGAGCGGCAACCTCTTCAAAAAAACTTGGCATCAGCGAAGTATGACTCTACTGCAGAAAATAGTTTTACATCACCATTTATCTTCCTCTCACCGTATCTGTAGTACTTTAGACATTGGTGTAGAGTTGACGCTGCCACACCATTTTTGTGGACCGAGGGTCGGCCTAGTAACATTTTGTATGACGTTTTGGCATCTATTACTTGAAAAAGAGTGGTGGACGACATATCTCCCATAATGACCTCAATGTGGATCATGTCGATTGCTCGCTGTCCTCCAAGATTGAAGCCTTGAATCATCAAACGACTTTTAGTAAGCTCGTTTACAGAGATCCCCAACTCTTCCATTGTAACCTTTGGCATAATTTTGACAACTGAACCTCCGTCAACTGAGATCCAACTTACTTTTTACTCACGTATGTATCCTGACATAAACAAGGGACGGTTGTGAAACTTTGACTCTAGGAGTAGATCCTCGTCGGTGAATGCGACAACGGTGTTACAAGCGGCACATCTGTTCGATTGATCGGCGGGTTCTCCTGCAGACTTAAGTTTGTCGTCGTAGTCCTCCGTATGGAGAATTGCAAGTGCCAACTGTTCACGCATTTTCTCAGGCAAATGGAACATTTGCTGCCACCCCATACGTGGTGGTAAGGTGTTGAGGATTGCATCAATCTTTTTATCCTTGTCCGTGTCTGGAGCGGATGTTTTCTCTAGATTGTTTTCTTTGTCATCCTCTACGATGGTAGAGGATACAATGTTCACTGAAACTTGCTTTAGGTAGGTTTTGGGAAAGTAATGTTCTAACGTCACGACTTGATGTTTCTTTGATTTGACCAATTTGATTTGCGTGACTTTTGGTGGAATGTTCGTCACGACTTCCTTCACTTTTTTGTACGAAGACTTCCTTCACTTGTAAGGTCTTCGATGCTCGGGTGCTGACACCTTAATAACTTGTTTTATTTTTCGTCGCCTAGTTATGAGAGTCCACCCTTCATCATCGCTTACTTCATTTTGAGTACCAACGGTCGGCGGCAAGCTTGGTTTGTACGTCTCGGGTATTATGACAATCACTGGCTCAAGAGTTCCAAACTGAATGATCCATGCATCTTCTTTGACAACCGAAGCGGAGTGTGAGACAACATTGTCGTGTGCCATGACGCAATTGGTTTCGATAACATCATCCAAATCCAGAATAATTTTTCCCTCGTCTACTAATTGCATAATTTTTTCCTTTAGAGTTATGCACTTCTCTAGCAGATGACCTACAACCCTATGATACCTGCAGTATTTTAGATCTGTGGTGCGCCCCACTTCATTTGGTCTTTTTGACTCTGGGAGCTCTATCACATCCTTCTCCAAAAGGTTGTCTAACATCCCCGTAAGATCGGAATCTGGAAACGAGTACGTATTTTCCTCTAACTCTTTCAAAGTGGGGCGTGAATTCTTGGTATCTTTCTTATAGGGTTCCGCCCTTTTTTCTGCTTTAGGATGTGTTAAGATTTTTACTGGGTTCTATGCAGAAGTTGCCATGACTTCCTTGGTGGTGCTCTTTGAAGATTTATCCGTTTTCTTGAACTCTTTCTTCTCTGCCTTTGCATTGGATCGGTGGAAAACCCGTGAATTACATCAACTTCGCTCATGTCTTTCATATCAAAGCATGAACTCAAGAATTTCTTCGTCTCAATTATAACCCTCATGTTTGTACCGAAGATAAGCATGTCATCCACATAAAGTCATATTATCACACAACCATTTTCATCATCTTTGGCATACACACATGAATCAGAGTCATTTACAATGAAGCTGTTTGATGTAATGGTTTTGTCGAACTTGTCATACCATTGCTTTGGAGCTTGTTTCAAGCCATATAATGATCTGGCCAATTTGCACACCTTATGTTCTTGACTGGTGATCACACATCCCTCCGCACTACTACAAAACTGGTCATAGACATCACCTAATAGACATAGGTTAAAAAAATACCATACATCTATTTTTAATAGACATAAGAAAACCCATGTATATAAAGAGAATATACATAGGTCAAAAGCATGGCCCATGTATATAAATTATAAACATGAGTTAAAATAAAAAATATGTAAATAGAATATGAATAGAAGTAGTGTACGTATAAAAAAAATCTATCCTCCTCAACAATAGGCGGTTTGACGCCCACCCCAATATTTTGACAAAACCTCAGAATCACTCGTCTTCCCCTCCCGTCTTCGCCCACTCCGATCTCCCTCACCACTTCTCCTGGTTGATGAGCTTGTCATCGCATCCTTCATCGCTAACCCTAATTCCCCACCCGACCACCACCACCTCCTCCCCTAAACTCGGTGAACAGCTTCTTTACTTTCTTCTGTCTTCTCTCTGTAGTCCGCTTCAATCTTCTAAGGTTTCGATTTTGTTATCGGTTTACTCTTTTTTTAATGTAATGTTGTTGTAATGCGGGTTATGAATCGTTGATTATAAATCGAACAGTGCGGTGATCGAAGGTTTTGTTTGATTATATTTATTCAATTCAATTTCCCGACGTTTTTAATTATGCAATTCTTTTTGTTCGATTTCTGTTCGTTTGCTCAAATTATGCTAGGAATCGGTGATCCAAGGATTCGTTAGCTTCTTTCGATCGATTATGTTTCTCTTCTTTGCCATTTGATTTGTGTTCTTTCATTTACCAGATGTTTGTTAAAATTATGTGAGTTCATTTCATTCGATTTCCGTTGGGTTGCTCAAATTATGCTATGAATTGGTGATCGAAGGATTTGTTAGCTTGTTTTGATTGATTACTTTATTTGAAGTTCTATTCGTTCAATTTCGGGACGTTTGTTGAAATTATATTAAGTCTTTTCGTTCAATTTTTATTCGTTTCCTCAAATTACTAGCTTCAAGAGCTGCACGTAGATGAAATTATTTGGGTTGATGGCGCTGATAGCCTGCAAAGAGCAACTTCTTATATTGAAGGATGTAAAGTGGTGGGTTTAGATTGTGAGTGGAAGCCTAACTATATCAAAGGCAACAAACCCAACAAGGTACATGAGCTTTTCCCAACTTCTCTACTCGATACTATTAAGTTTAATGTCATTTCACCGCCTCAATAACTGAGAAGTGTTCTTTATAGAGGATATGTTAAAGGCCTTTGTATCTCAGGATGGGGTTTTTGTATTATTTTTCTGTTTACGCTGGTATGTCATCTGGGATTATGGTTCCTTTGTTGTGGTTGTGGCTCAAAAGTCTGTACATTATATTACTTTATCTTTCTCCGTTTGCGCTTTCTTGCATCTCGATCACTAATCTGTTTGAGTTTGCAGGTATCGATCATGCAAATAACTTTAGAAAAGGTTGCTTTCATCTTAGACTTGATTAAGCTCTATGATGATGTACCCAAAGTTCTAGACAACTGCATGCCCCGCATTTTTCAGTCTCCAAGAATATTGAAGCTTGGTATGTGAAATATCGGAAAAGCATTTCCATTTGTCGTATAATCCACTGTTTATTGGTTTGCATTCTTAGATCTTCTCATTTCATCTTCTTCCACATACGGTGAAAATCTTATAGGATAAGTTGTTGTGATTACACATCCTTAATAGTCACAATAATCTGCTTGCTTCCTATCAACAGGCTATAATTTTCAATGAGACATGCATCAATTGTCTCGCTCTTACCAACAGCTCAACTGCTTCAAGCGTTATGTGATGCTTTCGGGCATCCGGAAAGTATTCAAACAACATTGTGGCGGATTATCTGGCCTTGTGAAGGTACCTTTTTCCGAGATTGTTTTTCTCTCAAAATTATCGACAGGAACAACCAATTTATCAAAAGGGTGTTCGGATCAACCATGTAGGCTCGGTTTTTTATTGGCGCAGAAAATAATGGGTGCTGATACTTATTACTGTAATCTTTTTGGTGCAGAAAATAATGGGTGCAGGTTTAAAGAAAACAAGAAGGAACAACAACTGGGAACAAAGGCCTCTAACTCAGCAACAAGTTTGTCTAATCCTCATTCATCTCTATCCTTTGTTACAATTTTCTTGAACCACGTGCGGTGTTTAATTATTGATGGTTTGATCCGCAGTTGGAATACGCGGCCTTGGATGCTGTTGTACTTGTTCATCTCTTCCAACATCTCTGAAACCAATCTGATCATGGCGGTGGTGCGGAAGGTTCCGATGACAAAGTGGAGTGGATATGAAATTCATTAGTTCATATTTGTCTTTCGCAAGCTTTATTTGTGGCAGCTATAGAACATATCTGCTTGGATTATAAGTTGGCTGGGAAAAATATTCAGAATTTTGGGAAGACTCCAGCATACCAAAATCTGCTCTGTTGATCTGCTCTGAAGCATTAGATTAAATATAACTATGAAGCTAATGTTGTACGTTTTGGATTTTCGCAGCAAAGAATCTTATACTTGCTGGTGTAAAGTATGTAACATTGCATGATGAAGGAGTACTGGAACTGTGGGATCTGTCCAGCAACTTTTTATTTTCAGAGGCTGAAGTGGGACAGAAGAGTGCTCTGGTGTCTCTTCTGAAGCTTCAAGAACTGAATAACGATGCGGTTGTTTCTACTTTAACCACTGAGCTGACTAAGGAAAAGCTTTCTGGATTTCATGTAATTATTTTAACTATAGGTCACTATTATTTGTTTGTTAAGTACTACGACATAGTGTTTACCTTTGCAGAATATTTTTTTTGTTAAACATGGAGAGGCTCTTTTGGGGGTGTCTCGTGATTAAAAGTTTATTTAATGACTGTCACGTTATAGTAAACAACCAACATTACCAGTCAGTATCTGTTTCCCTTTTGTCCATCTTATAGTTGAAAAAAAGAATACGGGCATTTGCCTAATTTTGGAAATGAAAATGTAAGTGTAGTTCAATTGAACTTCAAGTTTACTCCGGCAATAGTCATGGGGTTGGGCCGGACACGCTACATGCAACCATAGTGAAATGTCCGAGTAATATTGTAGCCTTGTAGGCTTATAGTTGTGGAATATCATAGAATAAGCAAAAATGACTACCAAAATTGTAGACATTTCTCAAATTTTTACTGTATCTTGGATGAGTTATATATTGGTAGCACTACAAAAACAAAATAGTCATAGCAAGGGATATTTGCAAGGGAAACTCATTCCCTTGTAAAATAAATATTTGCAAGGGACTTGCAACGGAATATGAAAACTTGCAACGGACTTGCAACGGATCAACAAATTTGCAATGGTTTCATAGGCGCCAAATTTTTTTCCCCTTAGCGCGTAACATTGCAATGGAAAATCATTATTTGCAACGGAAACGTCCCTTGCAAATTCACATTTGAAACGGACTATCCCTTGCAAGTCCGTTGCAAATTCTCAAAAACAAAACCCAGCACCCCCCTTGTTCATTTCATTTGTCGATCCCCAATTTCCCAACCCCAGTTACTCGACCCCAACCCTAAACCCTCACCTCACTCCCTCCCCTCCCTTCTCCGTCTCCGGCTGCCACCTCTATCCTGCCGGCGACACCGACGCCTCCCTCCTCTGCCGGCGCATCCCTCCTCTTCGACGAGTCTCCCTCTCCTGTTCTCCTCCTCACTCTCCTTCCTCTCCGGTTCTCCTCCTCACTCTCCTTCCTCTTTTTTATGTTTCTATTTTTGTTTGTGGTGGTTCACCGGCGACCACTGTCACCCTCCTCCCTTTCCGGCATCCTCGCCTTTCCAGGCGACATCCTGACACCATTTCCCCAAATTTTTTTTTTCCTGTAAATTGATGATAACAGGAAGAAATTGCTGTGGAGGATGTGAAATACTTGGTACTTTTATTCACTTTTCTTATTAACATTATGCTTTGAATAAATATACATTCAAATTGGTGTTGTTGAATTGAATTGTTGGTTTTTGATTGAATCTGCGTTTGATATATTTTGATTTGATTCTCGCTGCCAGTTTTGATCATATTTTTGTAGGAGTATCATCACTTTTGTTATGAGTACTTGTAACTCATTTACTGTACTAGATGAAATGATGATGAGGTTAATGATTAGTGTTAAGTTTAACTTTTCATTTTGAAGAATTTTTATGCTTGAATTTATTTATTTATGAATTGTGGATAGTTAATTGTGATGGTTGGGGTTAGTTACTTCAACTCAAAAGAACATGGCCTTAGTAGTCTATGAAACTCTTGTAGTTTTCAGTTTTCATTATTTGTTATACGAGAACAATCCCGTCCTGTTTCCAATTTATGGATAAGGCTATATACATTGAATTAAGAGTGGGTATTTTGTTAACTGATTCCAGCATTCCTTTTAGCTAAAGTAATCTTACCATGTGTTTCTTTTGCGTTATTTCACATTATAGACAGTAACATGATCAATTCTAAAGTAGAGAGATGAGTGACAGTAGAGAACATCAACCTTAGCAAATAGATAGTGTGCAAATTGTTCTCTACATTGTGTTAAGCTTATGACCCTTAAAAATATACATAGAGCTGGCAGCAAAGAGGTAGAGACTAAGAGATTCTACTGTTGCCGACGCTGGAGCTGCTCATGCTGGAGTTTCTGTTCTTGACACATTCCGTCATCCACCGTCGATTAGGTATAGTTTGTAATCATCGATTGAATTTTCTTTCCTAATTATTTTTATTTGTGGAGTGATTATATGTCAATTTATTATATATATGTCAATTGATTTAGTAACTCGATATTTTTGCTTAATTCTGTATGGAATTGCTGGAGTCACCTAATTGTAATTAAGGCATAGCAGTAATTTCTCGCGTTGATCCTTAAATGGAAGAGGTTTTGTATGGCTTTGTATAATTGTAGTCTTTTATGAATGCAAGTCTGGTGTTGTACAACCATTGCCAACCGGTATGTATATACGGGAGTCAACTATCCCACATATATAATTTAAGATGGGTTGGTTGTTAACTATATACGGAGTATGAACCAATAATAATTAAGAAAGAAGATTAGACTATGAGGTCAATGATTATCGTAACAATAACTAGAGAAGCCAAACCCTCCGTCCTACCTCCTGCATTTCTTTCCTAACTTCAGCCCTAATTCACTCCTCAATAACCAGATTGAGTATTTTGATTCTTACTTTCTTATTAACTTTTTGGTCTGGTAGGACCTTTGCTCGGAGTTGCAAGCATTGATTCCGGAACAACAAGTAAGACTACTTAATCTAGCTCTTTTGTAATTTTATTATTTCTCAATCCTTCAATGTGTGCTCAGTGAAGTTTGTTGTTATCCTCATATGAGATAGATTCCTTAGGATTAGAGCTATAGAGTTTGAATGGATTGCAATTTGTAAATAATCACTTAGCTACTCTTAGCTACTGTTTTCAACTTCATGCTTGCATTTTTGTATGTGTATGTGTATATTATACTCTCAATTTATCTTTGTCAGCCTCATTCGTATTCTCAGAAAATAGTAGGGGCCACGTCCGAACTAGTGACTTAAGTGTGTCAATGGCAGGACTAGAAGGTCGTGTGTTGGTTGGTGATGTTGTTGGGGTTCTTTGAGCAGCAACTTCGGTTCAAGTTTAGACAAATAGTTAAACTTTCTACATTCTATCTTGTTTTGATTAGTTAAATTTGTTGTCTCTTTTTACTTTTGACATGGTCTTATTGTTACCTCTTCATGTGTATCTCCCCTTCATACCTAATTTATTTATTTTTAAATTCTAAAAACCTCAATTTTTGTCTTTGAATTTATGATTACCGAGTCATGTCTTACTAATCTCTTACCATGTTCATATTTTTCAAGATGGCTTGCCATAATTATTATCTGTCCCATTAATATCTAATGCTCATGGAGGCATTTAAGTCCATTAACATGTGTTGACAACAATTCAAGGATTGAAGAATGAATATATTTATCCACTACTTTTCTTGTATTCCTTAATTTCTATTAGGGAGTATAAATTAATTCTTCTTATTAAACCTTGTACGAAGGTATCTTTGAATTAGTTTCATATTTCCAATTGTTTCACTAATCCAGCCTCATTCTTAATTCTTATGCTATAGGAATCAACGAAGCTAAATAATGCACACATAAAATAGTACAAAAGATGTGTTATACTTGCGATGTATGTTATTTTTCTCTTTTCTATAGTACATATAGTATTTCTAACTAGCATGATCGAGGTATAATAGTTGTTGGTTCGAGGCTTTGAGCAATGTGGTCCAAAAAAAATTATTCTTATATATTGGAGTTAGGATGTAAAGATAATTTTCCAACATTTGCCATTATTTTTCATGTTATTTCTATAGTCAATATGTATCAATCTTAAATCTTTATTGTTCATTCCTATTTACAGATCACCGAAGAAGATCAATGTCATTTATGGAACGTCGTTGCATCAATGAAGTGGATATTTAAATTGATTTGTATTTTTTTTGGAAACATAATATTTTAGGAGATATTGATGTTATAATGCATTATTGTACGTTACCAATGTAATTTTCCGTCCAATGTAAATTTGTATACATTTTGGCATTAATATATATATAAATATATTTATGATATGTTGTTTGTTGTATTTGAGTATTTGTGGAATTGTAAACATATATGTTGTTTGTTGCATGTTTTTATGAAATTTTGGCAATTTGGGGAGCCAAAAACGGGCAATCAATTCACCAATATAGCACATTTGCAAGGGACATTCCCTTGCAAATTTGTTGCAAGTTTTGTCTTTTGCAACGGATTTGCAACGGACTTTATTGTCATGCAATCGACTTTATTTTCGTTGCAAGTCCGTTGTAAATGGCAGTTTGCAAGGGATTTGCAACGGAATTAGTCATTTTTGCAACCACTATTTGCGAGGACACAAATCCGTTGCAAATCCGTTGCAAAATGGCATTTTGCAACGGAATTTGAGCCTTTTGCAACTGATTTGTCCCTTGCTATGGCTATTTTTTTGTAGTGTAGGAGGCCTTGTAAACTTGCAGTTTGTGGATGAGAAAGTTACTAAAAATGAGTAATCTTGTTTAGCAATACGTGTAGCTTGCGATGGTATAACTCTTGCTTGTAATTTGTTTTCAAAAAAATGAGTCATTTGAGTAGCACTGTCTTGCTTGTGTTGGTATTACTCTTTCTTCATGTGATAGTAGATAAAGGACTGAATAATTAGTACTAGTAATTTGTCAACGTATCTGATGTAATGGACAAAATACTGAATATTCTTGTGACATTAAATCTTTATTATTTGAGGGTAACGAAGGGATAACTATGACACAACCATAGGATAGATCGAAATTGCAAAATAATAGTTGATGCCAACTTACCAACAAGGTAGCATTTGTGGCAACTTGTAGTTTATGGCTAAAAGCTTATCAGTGGACTTAGAAAATCATACACCTGCGATCAGGATTATGTAGATAGAATTGGTGATGGTGGTGGTACAAATTGGGGATATGGAAGGTTTGCAAAATATTTTGTTTGTCTTGATGTGATTGCAGATGCCATTGTTCACTTTCTGACTCGATTTGTTGAATTTTGATGAAAATGTTAACTGTTAGTTTCGAGCTCAATGTTGGACTTCGGAGCTTGCCTAGTATTATATGTTCATTGTAAATGTCATGTAGTGTTATTCTCTTCCAGAACAGTGTATCTTTTTCATGATTGGGGAAATATGTTTTCTTGCATTGTTTTACGTGATTCTTTTTTCTCAATGTTTTTATATTGATGTTTCAGGCCGTAGTGTTTACTAATATCAATTTGGCAAAAGCAATCGAGATTGATTAATATTGCTGAAATCACCAGCCGCCTATTGCCTTCATCAAGACTGAAGGACGTGGCCTCTTTGGTAGCATCTTCTGTGACTTTGGTCCTGGGTTCACTGTAGTTGATGTGGATGGCAATGATCCATACACAAGGATAATTGCTTCCATAAGTAACGACAACCATGCTCTTGTTACTTGTGTGGATGATGAGAGGCTTGAATTTCAAGATGGCGATCTTGTCGTGTTCTCAGAAGTGTGTGGTATGACCAAATTGAATGATGGAAAGCCTCGAAAGGTCAAAAGCACGAGACCTTATTCTTTCATGCTGGATGAAGACAGCACTAGTTTTAACCCATATGAGAAAGGTGGTATTGTAACCCAAGATAAACAGCCAAAGGTGTTGAACCTTAGATCATTTCGTGAATCTCTAACAGACCCTGGTGATTTCCTCCTCAGCGACTTCTCCAAGTTCGACCGGCCACCTCTACTTCATCTGGCTTTTCAGGCATACAAGATACTAAGCGACTATGTTCATGCTAAGGGTATATTATTGCAGACGTACGACCTTTGAGGGAGCCAAAACTTGCTTGCTGTGGTCTTGGACTTGTATGGCTCTTGTAAGTCCGTTATCTTTTTTCTCTTTTCATTAGGCTCTACGTCGTCGGCAGGTAATCATCTTTATTTGTTTGATTTTGTCGGAAGTATTTGGCATTTTTCTAATAAAGACAAAATATTTGGCATTTTTCTAGACTTCTCATGTGTTTTGGTATGTATTTGACTCGTATTATGATTTTGTGTTTTGGCTCATTTTACTGCTTGCATTTAAACGATTGATTTTGGGTGGTAATGACCTTTTAAAGCATTCTTTCTGCAAATGGAACAGGAATTCTGACTTCTTAGATGCATATTTGGACCATGCTTTTATGTGGATACTAAAGGATCCCGATCAAAGGCGTAAGGAGCAGTTGGAAAAGGCTGCTGAAGCACAACGTGGTTTCCATTTCACAAAAATTCTTGGACTTGGCAGTATTGTAGGACCGTCTTTTATCCGCTGCTGAGGAATATTCCTTTCATTCCAGATACCTGACTAAAGGTAACTCAGTTAATCTTTCCGAGATTGCAGAAATGAAGATTGTCTAAGCTTGACCTATTTCATCTCAAACTAATATTCGTATGACTTGTTTGATCATTTACTGAAGCGTGTTTTTCCTCGACCAGATATCGTGGTGGTTTTGATAGTGAAGGTCACCCAGTAATGGTCGTGGTTGGAGCACATTTTTTACTGCGTTGTCTTGATCTTGACCATTTTATTCAATATGTAGTAAAGGTAAAGGATCTCAGTGTGGTTATAAACATACTGTCAAGTTTTGATAGTATATACATTCTTGTTTTGAACTAATTCAACCTCTTTATTTCTCGTTCTCAGGAATTTGAGCCTATAATTCAGAAGCCGTACAGTATCATTTACTTCCACTCCGCTGCATCTTTACAACCGTAAGTATACATTTCTGTTTGTAATCTCGACCTTTCTGAGTCTTCTAAAAGTTGGGATAATGTTATTGTCATCTTTGTGGTTTTACAGCCGACCAGACTTGGGATGGATGAGGAGATTACAACAAATACTCGGTAGAAAATGCCAACGTAATCTTCATGTATGTCTAACATATGCTTCAAACTTACATCAACTTCCATCGTTTTTCCCAAACTGATGGTTTCATTTATTTCATACAGGCAATATATGTTCTACATCCAACATTTGGTTTAAAAGCAGCGATTTTTGCACTACAGACATTTGTGGATAAAGTGGTATGTGCCCATCCGTCATCTTTTAACATCGATACTAGACCTCGTTACATTACAGTTAAAAGTATAGCTAATTGCCGTGACTGACTGAATCTATCTAGATGTGGAAGAAAGTGGTCTATGCTGATCGGTTGCTACAACTATTCCGATATGTTCCTCGTGAGCAGTTAACCATTCCTGATTTCGTATTCCAGTTGAATATCCATTTTTCTTCGTATTTATTCTTTAATTATTTTATTTTATTCTTTAAAAATTATTTTCAATTTCTTTTAAGGGTTTGTAAGCCTTTAAAATTGTAAGTTCCAATTTTTCCGATTCTCTCTATCATGCCGACTGTATATTGCCCTATTTCATCCATCGGTGCTCTACTGTCATTCATTTATTATTGTACTTCTTATCGACTTATTGATTGCTCCATATTAAACTTTACAACGGGTCAAATATAAAGACAAAACATTCAAGGCAACTGATTTGTTCGTTATGTATTTGCCAGTTTATGATGAAGATAGTCTATCAGTTCCCCATGTGGCCTTGTTCTAAATATTGACCGTGTATATATAACCATCTTGGGTGCAGGCTTGAATATGTTTTCTGTTTAGGGTTGTGGTACAAAATTCATCCCGACTCCCAAATGTACACTTTGAAGATCGAGAGACTTAACTGTTATCTCCTTATCCAATGGAGGATTTTTTTCAGCATTGTTCCGGGTATTGTAATTGATAAAATCATCGACAAGGATTCGAACGTTTATTAGGTTTCTTGATCGAGTATCAAATTTAGGTTTGTAGTCAAAGTATCTCTATAGTGTGGAAGGAAGAGAGAGAGATAATGTATTGTGGCTGTAATTAATTGTTTTGTTATTAATAAAATTTAGTTACCATTTATGTGAAAGTGGTGCGCCTATTTCGTATTTTTTTTTGTAATTTAGCAGTTCAATAGACATAGGGCGTACAAAATAACCCTTGTCTATACTATGGCAATAAACATAGGGCAAACAAATAACCATGTCTGTATTTATAAATAGACATAGGGCGTACAAAAAACCCATGTCTATTGTTTTTATAAACATGGGTTAATTCTGAAACCCTTGTCTAATATAACAATAGACATGAGTTATTAGAAAAACCTATGTCTATGTTGTAGATAGACATAGGTCGTAAGTATTTGAAAATAGATGTCACCCAACTTAACATGGGTCGCGAAACCCATGTCTATTAGTGAAAACGACCCATTTCTATTTGATGTTTTGTAGTAGTGCCGGTTGTTTCATGTAAATTTCGTCCTGCAAATCGCCATTTAAAAACGCAGTCTTAACATCCATCTGATGTATGACAAGGTTGTGAACAGATGCAAGTGATACCAAGGCTCTGATTGTGGTTGCCTTAGTCACGGGTGAATATGTATCGAATAAATCGAACCCCTTTGTTTGTCGGTTTCCACAAACCACTAATCTCACCTTGTATTTATCAATTGACTCATCTGTTTTGAGTTTTCGTTTGAAAACCCACTTATTACTCAAAGTTTTGCAACCCCTAGGAAGCTCGGTCAATAGCTAGGTGTGGTTATTCATTATTGAATCAATTTCACTGTTTATGGCCTCAAGCCAAAACGTAGAGTCCACGGATTGCATAGCCTATTTGTATGTTCTCGGGTCTTCTTCAAGTATGAAGACACTCACCTCATGTTCACTCAAACACTTATTCTCAATCAACATGACAAAATCTGAACCAAAACTCTTTTGGGTCCTATCACGTTTACCTCTCCTAGGCTCTACTACTTCCTCTGTAGCAGCAGAAGACTGGAACCACTAGGTGTAGCAGACACACTAGTGCTCGTGCTATTTTTCATGGAAAAAAAGTGCCCAAAGAATTCAATATCTGTTGACTCTCTAATGGGTCCAAAACCCGTTGAATCCTTGAGAATCATGCGATATGAAGCACTATTGGCAGCATTACCAACGAAGATTGTGTCTATGGTTTTAGGCCCAATTTTGTTCCTTTGAAATTTCGGAAGACCAATCTTACCTAAACACTCTCACACTTTCAGATAATTAAGGTTAGATGGATCACCTTTCCATAACTCATAAGGTGTTTTACCAGTTTTCTTGTGCGGAACTAGGTTGAGAATATGACACGCATACAACATTGCTTCACCCCACATGTTGACAGGCATACCGGAACTAATTAACATTGCATTCATCATATTTTTTAGTGATCGGTTTTCCCTCTCGGCTATCCCATTTTGTTGTGGAGCATAAGGTGTTGTGTATTCGTGAATAATTCCACTAGACTCGCAAAATCTCTTTAGTGGATTCCCATTATATACTCCACCTCTATCAGATCTAACTCTCTTAATTTTTAGATCTAATTGATTTTCTACCACTGATTCGTAGATCACAAACTTTTCTTCAGCCTCATCTATTGTACTCAGTAAATAGACCTTGGTGTATCTTGAGAAATCATCAACAAATGTAAAGTAGTAGTGCTTCCCACCTTTACTCATTGAGTTTCTAAAATCTCTAGATCAGAGTAAACCAGTTCTAGGAAATTACTAGATCGTTCTACACATTTATTAAACGACGCCTTTGCGTGTTTAGCTTCAACACATATACTTCGCATTCATCATGTGCTACTGAATTAAGGTATGAGGTTCTACTGTTTGAGTCGTTTAATCGAGTCAACATTCACATGTTCTAATCTAGAATGTCATAGAGAAACGGACTCAGCAATATAAACAAAAGCAGGAACATTCTTATTAATTGTCTCAACATCGAGGAGAAACAAACCACCATTACAGAATCCCTCCCCAACGAAATTACCATTCCTAGTGAATACAAGTTTGTCGAATTCAAAAGTTAATTTACCCCATCCTTGTTCATAAGTGACCCAGAAATTAAATTCCTCCTAATTTCGGGTACATGCAGCACATTGTTGAGTTCAAGTGTTTTTCCTGAGGTTAATTTGAGTACTATTTTGCGCTTTACATGAACTCTAACTGTGCTAAAGTTGCCCATGAACATGCACTCATTCCTGGGAACCTCAAAATATTCCTTGAACATGTTCTTGTCGAAACAGTTGTGCCTTATAGCACCCGTATCCAATACCCATCCAGACATGTTGCTAACTAAGTTGACTTCAGATACTACAGCTGCTATGATTTATTCTGAATCAGACTCAGCTAGGTGTGCTTGTGGTTTATTCTATCGACGTTTAGTGTTAAATCCTTCTACACAGAATTTTGACACATGTCCTACTTTCCTGCATGTGAAGCAATTTCCCTTAAATTGCTTTAACTGTTTAGTTTGTTTAGGCCCATAATATTTGTTAGGACCTTTATGGGAATTTTTCTACCCCTTATGATTTTTTTTCCTAGATTCGACCAAATTAATAGTAGAGGAAGAGTGTTCAACTCGTTTTTCCTTGGTCTGAATCTTATTCTGCTCCTCGACTTTTATATGAGACACAAGTTCGAGGAGGGAAAAATCTTTTTGTTTGTGTTTCATATTGTGGACAAAAATTTGCCAAGACGGAGGAAGTTTGTCTAGCAGACAGTTGGCTTGAAACATTTCACTGATTTTCATTCACTCAGAAGCGATTTCGAAACACAGATTTTCATATTCATGAACCTGGTCTAATACGGGTTTATCATCATACATTTTGAAAGCTAGTCATCGGCTACAAGCATATTTCTTAGACCTGTAATCATCGCTCCCATATTTCAATTTCAGAGCATCCCAAATTTCCTTAGCCGACTTAAACTTGCTATAAATCGTAAATAAGGCGGGAGTCATATAATGGAGGAGCATTTCTCGACAAGTTTTATTATCCCTCTCAAAATCCTTCCTAATATTTTCAGAGGTTTGAATATTAGCTTACCCCTATTTTACCCAAAAAAAAGTCCATTTTATCAGACCACGTTTTATAATTTTTTCCGTCAAACGGGTCAAGTTTTGACAAATAAGAAATTATGGGATTAGTCAACATGGTAGATGTTAACGGAATAACATCATACGCTTCACCACTAGCCATAATAAAAATAAAAGAGCAATAATCGACTTTAGATTGTTAGGCGAGTAGTGAATAAATAAATAAGTCGGAAAAGATGAATAATCTTATCTGAGAGGAAAGGTTGTGACGTGACTTGAGGTCACTGTCCTAAAATCGATTATGCCCCGTCTACTACACACGGACTCCTTGGCATTCGATCCATAGGATTGCCCAACCGCTACGATCTTTGTGTAGCCAAGACTGTAGATGGGTAACTACCAAAATCGTCGCCAAAATTCCACTCAAACTAGATTATTATTAATAATATTTGAGAAAATATTTTTATGATAGAAAGAGAAGTAAAAGATGAATTTTTGTATGATTGAAATGGTGGGATTGTGAGGTCTATTTATAGAACCAAATACTTGGCCTCCAAGCACTTCTCATTGGCCACCAAACAAAATACATCAACATGAGGTCATGCAACATACATCATCATCACATCATGGTGTCCTTGATCACCGAGAAAAGTATACATCATCATGAAATCATGGGTACGTCACACAAAATTAAGCCTCTTTTGAAGCATAATTCCAACAAGCAGTTCATCATACTTCCATTCAACAAATTCCAACAGTATCTCCTCGGTTCTTGCTTCACTCTCTATCTATTATCTATCGGTATTTCGAATACCGATAAGTGTGACAAAATAGATCAATTCCCTTTTGTCACATTTCTGGTGGGCAGGAACTAAAAGTACGCGCACGGTGCACTGGAGAAGTTTTGACTTCATTAGTCTTCCTAAGTCTGAAGGAGGGATTGGGATCAGAAATACCTCGTGTTTTAACCAAGCCCTGCTTGCCAGAACTGCCTGGAAAATTCTCGTAGACAAGGACTCCCTCATTAGCAGATTATTTTCTGTTAAATATAAAATTAAACAAGACAGCATAGCTGACTGCCTTGCGAGAGCTGATACTGGTTGTTCTTGGGTTGGAGAAGTATCAAATGGGGTCTAAGTCTTCTCCATGAGAAGCTCGCCTGGTCGCTTTGTCCGATTAGTAGAGCTAGTATCTGGAGTGTCAAGTGGATTGGAGACTCGATTCCGATCCCTAAAATGGGAATCAACATCTACGATGAAAGCCTTTTTCCTACCTTATTATCTGATCTCCTCACTCCAGATGGCACTTGGAACATGGACAAACTGCATCAAATTTTCTCTCCTTACTGGGTAAACCGAATTCAAGGCACTTTTATTCCCAACTCCAACAAGAATGATGAGATGTATTGGCTTTGTTCTCACAATGGCGATTACACTGTCAAGATGGGGTACAGACTTGCTCTTAAGAATCATCTTGATGCTCGTCTTCCCACGCATAGAACTAAACCTCCTTATGAGGTCATGTCCTTCTCTTCGACGATTCTGTGGAAGATAAATTGTCTTCTTAAATGGAAAATCCTTCTTTGGAAAATCCTCTTCAAATGTCTACCCACTGGTGAAGCCTTTCAGAGACGTGGTATTCTTTTCCGTTATCATTGTGCGTTTTGTGATATGAATGGGTTCGAGGTGATTGAATCTTTGATTCATCTCTTTAAGGACTATCCTCTCGCGTTTAGATTCTGGTTAGGTGGGCCCTTGGGGATCAATTGTGATTCTACTTCAAACATCGACTTAAACTCGTGGATTATCCGTTGGATCAAGTATCTCAATACTAAAAAAGATGGTGATTGGCTGATCTGTAAATTTTTGGGTACTTTTTGGATCCTCTGGGCATGTAGAACTAACCTCGTCTTCAATGATTCTCTCCTTCCTCTACCTCAAGCTCTGGATCAGATTAACAAGTTTCAGCCTTTACCCAAAACTAATGGATTTTTGGCTGAACCCCTCAACTCGCAGACTCCTTGCTCCTCTGCTCCTCAGCTGCTTCGTTCTTCCCTCCAACTTATTGGGACTAGTTCTTGCTGTGAGGCTCTTTGTATCAATGTTGATGCCTCATGGACTCCTGGTAATAATGCTTCTGGGGGTTGGGTTCTGTCTGATGCTGGCGGTAGTGTCATTGATGAAGACTTCTGTGTCTTCAAAACTGCTACTCCGCTTCAAGCTGAGGCTATCGCCGTCCTTCATGCTTGTACCTGGGTCCTCAAACGCAAGATTCTGCATCTATCTGTGGCTACTGATTGTTTAAACCTGATCGAGGCGCTACGCTCAGCCGACTCCTACAGAAATGCTCTTGGGCGTGTGATAGAGGACTTGCTAGAATTATCTGCTCACTTTCACTGCTTTTCTATCAAATTTGTACCTAGAATTTTAAATAAACGCGCTCACGAAATAGCTGCGAAAGCGCGAAAACTTTGTTAATCATTGTATTACCAGCTGGCAAACAAAAAATCCAACAGTTGCGCTGTTTACGTTTGGTAAATAAAAAACATACTGAATTACTAATGGAAAACATGTTAAAAATATGCAGAACAAGGCACAGACTGTAGTAACAAAAACCGTGCCTTTCACGAGAAGACGTATCAATGTGCACCACTTCACATAGTTGTCCCCTGCAAACCGAGGCTGGAAATTGGCATTTTCAAAATTAAACATCCTCTAATTGGCGCAAGTGTGTTACCCTTACCGTTTCTGTTTTCACAAACACCCTCCTCTGAGACTAATAACTTACTGTTCAGATGGACATACTGCTACTTTTCTAAGGTTTTCAATACTTACTGGTCCATGAAAACAAGTGTCCTCTGGACTTATTTAAATCCAAGGAAAATTAGCAGTTAGATAGGATAGTCCTGCAAATCTTTGATTATGTTTCTAATTATGATCACAAGCATCGAAATATTTATATGGCCGCTAATTTATAAGGTGGAAAGACGATGTCCGTAAAGTTATCTCTCTAGTAATTGCCACTAATGGTCCTCGAGTCTTCAACTATTCCTCTCAGACATCGGACTTGAATACATAAACAATACTGTAGATAATATATACTCGTACTCCCTTTGAATCTTGGAGTATAATTTTAATAGAGGTGAAATCTTTCGGAGATTCACAGGGAGTAGTTAACACACTATTTCAAGATAGTCATCCATTATTGTGTATAACACTATGAAGAAGAACAGACAACAGCATCATTAACAGGCAGACTACAAAAGACATCAGCTCGGGCGTCTTCCTGTAAATAACCAACAACACCGGCAGCTATGTATTACAAAGCGCAACACTGCTTACACCGGGCATCCCCAAGCTTTATAAAATAAAAGGGTAAATGAGAGGAGGCCAATTGAAGAATTGCCTGATGATAACATAATGAAGATGCCTTTTCCCATTACCTAGAGAATATGTTCTACTTGTAATAGCGATAGGACAAATTTTGCAACTACTGAAGTTAGCATTTTCACTTTTAATTGATGATTGATTGCGTCCGTAATAAGCACTCGAGAACTAACATCAAATGTTTTCAGAAGTCTACCAGAATCATCCGATTTAGACAATCGCAAGGAAGCCAAATTGTACAGGTAATGCATATATACCAGCAAGTTAAAGTTGGAATCGATTATTCCAAACTCAAAGCAAAGCAAAGCAAAGCATATAAACTCAAGTTATATACAGCCCTATATAAACATAGGCATCTCTTCCTTGTATTTCATCTAGCAAAGCAAAACACATCAAGCGATCAAACTAAACATTTACCGACTTTCTTAGAAACCAAAAACAATGGCATACATGCAACGACCCCAAGAAACAACCTACTACGAATCCAGGACAGAAGTCCTCCAGGAACCATATGACTCATCCTCATCTGAGTACCACCACCAACGCCATCACAATGGGGTAGGAGAAGTCGTAGGGGAGGTTGTGGGAGCGATTGTTAAGAACATAATCCCTGGATCCCATGGTCGCCACCACAACCATCAAGGCGAGTTTATTGAAAAGCGGGAAGAGCGCATCTATGAGAGTGGCTATGGTGGTCCGTATGGCAGGGTATATATCAAATCATTTATTTCTTCAGAAGTTTTACATCCATTTCGGTACTGCTAAGCGCTAACACACTTACTTTTGTTGCAGGGATACTAAATCAGCTTCTGAGTACAGCATCAAAGAAAGTGAGGGCAAGTATATGAATATTATGTAGAATAAAATTCCCCACACTTAGCATTTAGCATCACTTGCTGGTGGATTTGACAGAATGAATGTTTGCTCCGTATTATCTAGAGCTACTGTACTTTGATTATATTATTAAATTTGCTTATTAATTATCCAACAGCTTTCGGTGAAACGATAATTATTATGTCATCTAACATTGCAGCGAAACTAACTGATCAGGATTTAGGCTTATAAAATGGATGGAAGAGCTAGATACATGAAAAAATGACATCTAATTAACTAGAAGTAAGGATGATAATAACAAATGTTTCAAGTTAGGTAGGTAGATATATTATATACGGCGTACATCTAAAACCAATAGACAGATCACGGTCAAGACTCGCAGGCGACTCTAGCCAGGTTTGACGGAGAGGATGCTTGAGCACTGAGCAGGCAGATGACATGCTGCCACTCAGTATAGTTGGACACAACATCTTTGTGTTGCCATTTCTCCGAGGCTTATTCATGCATTTGGATATTAAAAAATCATCGAGTTACTACATTGAATATCAATCAACTCACATGTCTAAAATACAAAAACAAAGCGAATATTGTACGCTAATTTCACTCATACGACACACGGAGTATATGTCTAAAAGAATCAGGTTATATCAAACTACCTAATGTGAGATTTTGTACGACAGAATTCTCATAGTAAACTTCCATTTTTAAGTTGAGTTTCTCTCTTTTGAATTTGTGTTTGTTTAATGTTGCAAGGTCTTATAGAAAAGTTATTCTACTTCCTCCTTTTTATTTGCACCCATTGCAAATGGGAACACATTTTTTTGATATCAACGTAAAATAGAGAAATATAAGTAAATAGTGAGGGTAGTATAGTAAATGAGTCAAATATAAAAGAATTATTGAGTAAATTTGTAAATATAAGTAAATAGCGAGAGTAATATAGTAAAAAAAAATATCAAAATTGAAATAAATGGAATAGGAAGAAAATAGAAAAACAGACAAAAATGAAAATTGGAAAGAAAATACAAAAGAGGAAGTATTAAATCAGTTGTTTTGATAATTTGAATGTCAAATTTGACATTAGGTGTATAACATGTTTCCGTATCGATCAATAGTTTATATTCAGTACTTTTTTTTCTTTGTTTCACTATATTTTCGTGTTGGTATGTTCTATACTCTCCTTTGTCTTTAATGTTGCCTCTGTATCTTAATGCTCTTCATATTTCAATGAAATATTCCACATATATAAGGAGGAATAATATTAAACTATGGAGAGAGGGAGTCATATTTAAAGTAATTCTCCTTAATCTCTGCCTCGGTCTTTATTATGTAAAAAAGCATATATGTAAACTTTTCAAGGAGACGGAGGGAGTACTCCATACCTGAGAAGAAAAATACGTAGTTAAACTCAAAATGGCTGATCATAAACAGACTGGTCGGAGAAAATAATACAGCCATCATGTGATCAATTGCGCATTACATTGGCAATTGAAAACCACATACGCCGTATGTACTAACATTCCACAAATAGCCCTAAGCACTTCGGTTACTTGAATTCAGATGAAGATGAATTGGTGGTGGAGTTCCTTAGCGCCTGGAACAAAAATCCGGAAGGTGCACCTTACCTGCACATCCAAAAATGCTTATAACCTACCTCAAACTCTATTGCTTCCCCTGCCGACTCATGAGTAGTAGAGCCTAGCCAAACAGATAAGAGTATTTTATTAGTATAATGCGCACATTTAATTCCAGTTCACAAAATGTACCAAGTGGTGCATCAAATTGATAGCAATATTGTTTTCATGGTGCAAGAAGAATTTGGTTCCTCCACTTTCTCAAAAGGGTAAAGGCCAAAGCCTAAGAACTGATTCTCTGTAACAATATAATGATGTAAAATAAGTCGTACGCTGCTACGAGCTGCAAGTCTCAGACACTGGTGCATGGTAAACAGATATTCTAATAAATACATTCATGTTTTCACCTCAGATCAAAGTCCAAGTGTGCCATTTTTGTATTGAAGGAATGATGTCTTGAAAGTGAAACGTGACATGATACACAACTTAAGTGAACTGTTGGTGACGCCATCACGCCATACTCAACGATCAGGGAAATGGTCAGAAACAACAATTTTCAAAATGGAAATGCCGATAGCAATATAATAACTCTGAAATTGTAGCAGAGAATTGATGCTGAGTAGCTCAACTATCATCCAAAGAGAGGAAAAAGCAGATTCAAAGCCGAAACAGGGGACCCACAGCCCATCTCTGAATTGCTATATAAGAAAGCTCGATCTGTCCTTCAAGCATCAAGCTTCAAACTCACAAAAACCTAGACCCTCTTCTGAGCCTAAAACTTCGAGTTTAATTCAACATCATCACCAATGGCTTGCATGCAGCAGACCAGGCCTTCCTGTGAGTCCAACTACTCGTCTGAACATGCAAAGCACGACCACAAGGCAACTGCCTACTCAAGCCAGGGTGGCAGCCAAGCCGTGGTTTGCAATCCGGCTTCAGCTAACAAGCACCACAACCCCAACCTCAGCCATAGCACCCATTCCTCGAGCCATTACAGCTTGACTGAGAAAGTCGCTGGACTTTTTGGCTCCCACAAAAACAACCAGGGTTCTGGCTGCGGCTCTAATGGCCACCAAGCTGCTGCCTATGGTAACCATGGCCACCAAGCCGCTGCCCATGGTAGCCATGGCCACCAAGTCGCTGCCCATGGCCACAATGGATCTGGTTGCAACGGCTCGAGCCACGGTCACAACCACAGCCACCACAAGAGTAGCAACCAAGAAAGCTATTTTGAGGAGAAGAAAGAGTACTCATCTTGCAAGGCAGGAGGACAGAAGAAGGTTGAGAAGAAGGTCAAGAAGAAGTCATCCTACAAGTGCAGCAGCAGTGACAGTGAGAGTGACAAAGAACACTGCTAGATGGTAAGTGTCTGATGAAAGTATATTAAACAAACATTGTTATCTTAATGAAGCGTTGCCTTCATGAAAGGAAAGTGGCAATCAACTAACACAAGTAGCTTTACATTAATATAATGTGAGTAAAGTGGCACAAACACATTTTTCTTTATGCAAGTACTCCTACTGAGTTTGCTTATGCTTGATTCTGATAACGAACTGCAGCGGAGTAAAGCAAGGCTGAGCACAGCATTGGACTCAAATCCAGAGACAAGATGAGAGACGATGTTGAGTAACATGACCATATCATCTAAGTATTTAATATTATGTAAAATAATGCCTGCTACTAAACATAGTGAGGCTCATTTCACAACTAATATAAAAGGTTGTAATGCAAAAGTCACTTGTGTGTTGTACTGTACTACTGTGTGCACTGCTTATTCTGTCCATCTATTCTGAACAAGCAAGCATCAAAAGTTCCAAAAGCAAATTCAGTACTCTATCTAATAAAGAGCCAAAAAAATGGAACAATAATACAGAAACGATAATGCGAACCTTTGCAAAGTATACCTAAATGAATTAGGTGTAATCATAATTTAACTAAGTTTAGAGATGTCGATAGGTCAGAATTATTTCATGAAACTCCTATAGAAAGAGGCAAGGAACATTCTTCTAAAGTAAACTAGAACTGTTTACAACATATGAGCTACTACTCAAATGAACAACTAATTAGTATAGATCTCGTGCAAAATGTGCAATGTATGCACGGTATTTATTAAGTGTTTTATTTTATAGCGTACTTTCTTTCTTTTTGAGATTTTAAACTGGGGATCGTTTTTTTTACGTCTCCCAGTTTTGTACTTCTAATTTCAGAAAATATTTTCAAATTGTAAAACTAATCAAGATAATCGGGTAATATCTTAAAATGTCATGAAATGTGTATTTAATGGAAATACTACCCCTCATTTTAATATATGCCATCCTCACATTTCAAGATACTTACTTCTCTCTTCAATATCTAAAACATAGAAATATATATTACGAAAAATGTATATTAATGAAAACCCTTTTCAAAAGGAATTTAATGAGTAAATTTATTCTTTCAAGTAATAGTCTAATACTATGATTTTGTAAAATTAAAGTTAAAAGCCTCGAAAACAAAAACTTCCTTCATTTTTAAATTTAAAGAAATGAAGGAAGTTTTTATAGTCACAATGTGGAGTATTATATTATGTTATAAATTTTCTCAAATTATTTTCATAATATATCCAAGGATTGGCAACAATGTATGATTTTGTATCATGTGTTGATCAGTCTCTCGAAGAGAAATGATGATTTTATAGTACGGAGTAACATTCAAGACTAGTTTGCATCAAGTATTCAAGTCATTAAGGATAAACTGACAACTTACAGCAACAAGGTGAAGATCACAATTGTTGCTCCAATTTCAAAGGATAACTTGATTGCCGAAACCACAGTATGAAATAAAAACAGAAATGTTTTAGAATTCAATTCATGAACAGGGATGTCAAACTGCACAACTCACGACAAACTTATAATTTCCTCATAAAACATCTAGTTCTTAAAAAGTGAGAAAAATATGAGTCGAGTTCAAAAATATGCATGAAAACAGATAAGGTCAATCGTCAACACCTTAAAACTGTTGAAGGAAATTGTCGTCTTTGTGTCGTAGTGAGGTTTGCGTTGAGTCCACTTTGTGACAAAGGTTTCGTAAATTCCACTTGTGATACAAGGTTATATTATCTACCACTTTGGGCTATAGTGTAATGTAACATAAATTTCGGCTTACCATTAATGTTTTACAAGCTTTTGGTAATCTAACACTTTGGGCTATAGTATATAACTTCGGCTTGTTTTCTCACTCCATTGTTATAAAACTTCATAAATTTAAATATGTTTTGACTATGTTATATCTCAGGTCACCAGTGTGTGACATAACTCAAACGTTAGATCACCAAAGTTACAAATTTCTCAAACCTCAAGTTACCAAAGATTTTTTTTTAATCAAGTCAAAGTCGAGGGCAAGAAAATGGTCTTTTCATCAACTCAATTATTATTTCATAATATACTAAAATGGTGTCAGTGTGTATACATAAAATTCACCCGAGACTGTTGGCATTATCTGATTGGCCACGGACCCATTTTTGTAAGCCTCTGTAATTAAACCATTCAATAAGTTATCTACTGCAATTGACGAAAGATAGCAACAAGGTATTATAATGAATTAATAATATCCCACCCAGATAAGGAATATGGTTCTAACTTCTGAGCACTGGCTAGAAGAAAGAGGCCAATAAGAATTTGAACTTCAATGAAAAATTCAAATGATAATAAGCTGTACAGCTAGCACCATGATGAAGATGATGATGAAAAGGGAAAGAATATATCATTCTGGGCGGTGGAAATAAAAAGATAGAGCATCTACTTTGGACATATACCATCTCTAGCAAGTAAAATACACAGATTAAAGAAAAGAGTGTAGTGCATGATGGAATTAAGAACCTCAGATATCTAGAAAGTCCACGGCTTTCAACATATAGGTAAGGTCTGCAGCCCCCAATTCCATCAACAGCACCAAAAAGTGAACACCCTAAACATCAGCAAATAAAGCTCAAAGCAAGCAGTAACAATTGGAGTACCTCAGTTCATGGCATCAGGTAAACTGCAAAAGCACACTAATGAAACCACTTCCTATTCCAATGAAGAACACAATTTCAGCAAGAAGTTATCAGAGATGACAGCTAAAGTGTTTAGACATAAACAACACGAACACCAAGACGTCGCCAAACATTGCACCACATGCCAGTGTTCAGCTGCTCAGAAGGGCACGAAGCCAGTATCTAATCAGGTACATGAAAAGGAGCACGTAAACACGTCTGTCAAAGACACAAATTCCGCTCCGTTCATGGAGACAAAGAAAAAGGAGAAGGAAGGACACACAAGCAAAGCACACAAGGATGCAAAACATACTACTTGCATTGAACTAAGGAAGGACAAGCAGCATGCAAAAACTGCTGCAACTAAGGTATCTAATCAGCTTGCTTCTGCTGAGATGAGGAAGAACGAAAATAAGGAACGTCACACAAAAAGCCAAACAACCAACAACAGCAACATGTTGAGCAAGAAAGAGCATAAGGACAAACACAACAGTCATTACTTTTCAAGCATGACAGACCACTTGAAGGAAAAGATTATGATGATGAAGAAGACCAAAGAAAGCAAGAGCAAATATAGCAGCAGCAGTAGCAGTAGCGACAGCGACAGTGACAGTGACAGTGACAGTGAAGATGATGTTCGAGCAGAGAAAAAGGTATGTATTGAATGACCAACGAGTTCACTAACCTGTTAATCCTGCAGAATCCTACAAAGAACATAGGCATGCCACAGGCCCACAAGGAACATGAAAAAAATAAATTATAAGCATTTCTATAACATCCACTTCCCTCACCCCTCAGCACGATTTAGGATCTATGATCTGCTTGATTGCCAACTCCCAGACATATATGTTCTTACTTTTGCCACTATTTTAATTTCCCAGAAGAACAAGAGGCACAGCCAGAAGACAAAGCTTGTATCTAAATAAGGAAGCTACTGCAGAAACAAGAAGACGAAATAAGATCAAAGAAGGTGTACGCCAATGTGAACTAGGCAAATTGTAATGGTAATATGATAATGAAGGCTATAGAAGGGCACCGGATTCACAACTACATTACTGAATAAACAGTTACGGGAGCTCCTGTGAGAAATTGTCAACCCCTCCATCCCTTAAACATTTCCCAAGATGAATATGTGATAGCAATCCTTATTCATCATCATTTTAAACTTGTATATTCTGTTCAATTATATGGGGTTTCTATCTCAGTTCTCAAGGATTCTACCCCCCCCCCCCCCCCCCCCCCACACACACACACACAACGATCTACCCACTTCCAAATGGCACATGGATTAAGAAATCGATAATGAAAGGTAGTAAATTGTTGGGTGGGGTTCAAGAAGTCAAATCACAAAAAACAACCAATAGAAAGAGAGTATATTGGATGAATAAGGAAAGTTTTGAAGTGGGAAAATCTTAGTGGGGTTTCCTTTTAAGGAAAGTGGGAAAATCTTAGTGGGGGTATATAAATTACAATATACTGAGTATAAATTATTACGAGTATGTATTATTTGGGATAATCATATTGTGCCCTATCTGTGTAATGATGAAATTGACAATTCCTACCGTCCCAAAGGATCTAAGAATTTGACAATCCTTCAAAAAAAAGGAAAAAAGAAAAAGTGTTCATCTCAACCTCCATCTACTACTCCTTTTTAACAGGTCTTGAAAGGGAAAAGACGTAATAGGTATATAGCTGGAAAGCTCTCTTAAGACTCATACATTTCCCTTAAAAAGCTCCAATGCTTAAAAACTACTCGTAATTATTTAATTGGATGTTTACAACAGGTTAAAATTGACTGCGGACTACAACAACATTACTACACTGCCTCAAGGGCTTCTTCAAACTGCGAGACATGGGGTTTAATTGTTACTTCACAACAGAAAGAAGCGCAACCAGTTTAGGACTGGTTGGAAAAACAATGAAAGAAAACCGCTAGAGTCAAACAGACAACCAACAAAGACCTTCTATCATTCACACAATTAAATTTGAAAATTGTCAGTAACCTACATTCATTAAATGTAGCTTCACATTTTTAGTAATTAGCAAGAAAAAGATACTGATGATGCTGAACCCTTAGAGCATCAATACAACTGACCTAAGACTACAATAACAAAAAAAGGCCAGTTATACAAATACACATAAAAGCAAAATTAGACCAACCTCTGTTGTCTTTAGTACAGTTTGCAGATGTCCAGGCATTCACAATTTTTACTTCAGGAGTCAAAAATTATCTCCCTTAGGAAAGACAACTGGTCACAAAAGAAGTTATCGACTTGACAGCAGGCTCCTCGATATCATTTTGGGTGGACCCAATTGCTAGAAGATGTTTCTTTGCGACTTTAAACGAGTGGTCACCACCTTCAATTACATACAAATCATTTAATGTCTTTAAATTTCTGCGAACAGCTTCGAGCATATCCAAAGGACATAGTCCATCTTTGCTACCCTTCTCAACTCAAACACGCGAAAGTTATGTCAGTAGCGTCATGTTAGCATGAACAAATCATCAGTGTTTAAGTAATATAAATAGTAGAATACGAAGTACATAAGACAAGGAAATATGAAGCATGAAAACAAACAGAAGCAAAATTCTCAAGAAAAAACATATTCAACTATCACACCGCATAAGTAACATTACAAGCAAATTAGAAAAAAGGAGGGGGGTGAGTGGTGTCGGAAAATCTAGTGAAACCAATACGAACAGCAGTATTAGAAAAAGGGAGAGCAATAGATAAACTGAAACTCAAGAGCCAGAAGAATTAATTCAAGAGGAAAGAAAAAATACTCCAATGCCAGCCTACCAAGAGCATACAATCATAACACTACCGGATAAACATGCACCACAATGTCTAGGATTGGCAAAAAAAATATCAATTGTTTCAAGAAATATTTAAATAACCTGCACAAAAATAACTGGAACACGGAGTTCGGTCAAAATCTCATCCCTTATGGCTCCATTTATTCCCTGAAACACGGGGTATGTAACTAATTAGTGATGATTAACAAGGAAAAAAGCAAGTAAACTTCATTTTGACCCTTTTTTGGTTCATCACCAAGAAAGTTAGCCTATTGCAAAAGTAAATTACGAATAAGAAAAGAGCAGATGAGTTTCAGGCGGACCTTCAGAGGGTATCCCAAACAAACAACTGTCGACGCAGAAATGTCCTTTTGACATGCCACCATACAACTAACTCTACATCCAAATCCAAAGAGGATTAAGCATTAATTGAACACCATGTCCATTTATGAATAACAAATCATGTCTTACTGAAGTTCATTTTAGAACGCTACCAAACATGCATAAAAGATCTTATATCACAGACACAGAGAACATCAGCAAAAAAAAAAAAGCATTATCTTTATGTTATTGATAGTCCCCTTTTGGCCTTGATAGTCAACTTTAACCATTAGTTACTCCAAATATGTATAGAGATACAACATCAAAATGCCATGTTTGATTCCTCTAAACAATATTTTCATGCATATATCTATTTTACAAAAATGTAACTGTCGCATGTTCTCTATTTCATACAGTAAACATTGACTATCAACATCAAAGGAACAAGATAAGCGATAGAGGGAGTATGAAAACTTGATTGTAGCCAAAATGATAGCTATAGCTTGCTACTATAATATCTGGAAAGAGCGGAATAATGCGACATGCAATTTTGAAATCAGAATTCAGAAGTCCTGGAACTGTTAGTGAAAAAATCAAAAGATAGATCATGGAGATGAAATTTTTGTAAATTCATTAATTTTAATACTAATTACTCACATTTTACCCAAAAAAAAAAGAAAAATTGATTGTGTACCAAATTGTGATAGCTAAATACCTTGACCCCATTGACTTTCCAACCAAAATGAGAGGATGTCCAGGGTATTTTGCAACAGCCTTTTTAACAATATCGGCATGAAAGTCAACCAATTTTTCTGCCTTAGGAGGTGGCCTCTTCTTCCCTTCAGACAAATCTATCAAGATAAAACCATTCTTTAAGTATCAATAAAATTTAACTGCTGTCTCTTGTGATCTTAACAGACTATCAGTCTATCATCACCAAGTAAATGAGCTATTTACCAGAGTTACAGGTATCCGTTATCCTTGTCGAAATTCACATTTGCTTTTGGCACAAAGGCCAAACAAAACTGTAATGGACAAGAAATTATGGTTCTTCTTGCTGGACAACAACTGAACCAAATTATTTACTCTAGTGGATGGATCGATTTACACTTTATAATAACGCTCTAAAACTAGAAAGATAAACGAATGATGAACACGCGATCACAAGAGACGGAGTGCACGACAATTCATAAATCACCTTGCACAAATAAAAAGTAGACTCACTCACATGGATAATCAAAAGTAACAACTTGAACAGCACATAATGCCTTCCCTAGCATCTCTTTCCATCTGAAAAACACGATAACAACGTGTTCACCCTTACACTCATTAAAATATTTACGAGGTCAATAGTAATGATCTTCACTCATTTCTGTCAATGTGCGAATCAAAATTACTCGCATAAAGCAATTTTACACCAACTACATACTTGAGTAAACGGCTTTCACCTGATCATCCATTCAGAAGAAGAAGGCGCGCCTGCGCCGTGAGCGAAGACCACAAGCGGCGAAGATGCTGCATGACTTATTTGACGGTGTAATCTTGCCGAACGACGTCGTTTTGCTGATGCTGGTATATCCGCCATCGGTTCAGCTTAGGTGGATACTGAAACCCTAATTAAGCGAGCATAAGAAAATTAAAATTGGGGATGGCAGTTAGGTAGTTCTACTTTCGCGCCAAAATGAAGCGTGTGAGTTGTGACAGTCTGACAGATCACAATTCACAATGGAACTGTGGAAGGCCGGGGGCTAAATCCACTTGAGCACCACTTCGTTACCTAGAAGCCTAAAAATTAAGTTAGATTGAGAAATCAATCAATTTCAATATATACTGGTGTATGATCAATGAAAAGTTCAGTGACCACCATACGTTATATTAAGATTTATCTATTTGTGTATCTTAGATGAGAATTTTATTAGAATTTGGTTCAAAAGATTTTTTTCAGTAATTTATAAAAATTAATTTGGGCAACTAAGATAATTTTTATAAAATATTACTCGTATTATATATTGATGATATACATTATAAAGTTGAGGTTTATTTTATGAAATGAATTTTGTTATTGGATCATGTATTGAGAATAACTTTGAGCTCACTTTTCCAGAGTCTCCTTTCCTCCTCCTCTTCCAGAAGGAACAAGTTTTTGGCCCGTGTAAAATTGCACAGATGTATTGAAAATGTATTTATATATAAATTAGAAATGTTTTAATAAATATTAGAAAAAATATGAAAAATTAATAGTTTTAAACATATACTCAGTTAATGTAACGTTATGAGACATACGAAAACTATATTCTTTCATGTATACAATATAGTACTCCGTACTTATTTCAGCTCATTTTATTCGAGCAGACACTTATATATAGACCAACGAAGACCAACGAATAGTTTTGGGATTCCTCGCATCTATAAATTTAATAATATGTAATAATATTGTCAACGGTAGAACAAATGTTATGATGGTTATAAAATTATTTTGTGCTTCTTGTATATAAAATTTTACTTGTAAATTATTCAATAATTAGCTTATTATTGCATGTAAAATAATAATTGAGATGCAGTACTGAGTCAATGTTTTCAATATCATTAAAAGTGAACTTTCTAGCTTATACACAAATGAAAAACAACAAAATGATATACGGAAGTTGTATTTGAAGAAATTAATAAATAATTGTTGATAAAAAGGGTCATGAATGTACATTTAAGATTTTTGCAGAACTCTAGAATGTGTATATCGTTTAAGGTGTCAAGCCATTTTGAATGTCTTCATCTACTACTACTATTCTCGACTCTCCTTCTAATGATCTATGTTTGATCCTTCGAGAAGCTATATATATTAGGAGTAGCAATTCCTCGTTTGGTTCTTCGCTAGTCAACTTGTAATTTTCGATGTATCGCCCCTCTTGCGCACCCAAAAAAAGGTAGTGGACTCTATTTTGTTTTTGTTATTTTTATTTTTATTTTGCTTGAATCCTACATTATCGTATTTGTGCCGCAGTAAGTGTTTGATATAATTAGATACTGAGTATGAATCATGCCATACTTATGATATAAGAGTGACAATAGATTGGTTTCGACCTTTCAGGAAGAGCGAATCATTCTTCATCATCCATCGTCGCTTTATCAAACTCATCCATCTTCAGTGAAATTTATTACCATCTTCGTGGATTAAACAAATGTGCTGGTCATGTGATGATCGGGTGACAATACACTCTCCGCCTTATTCATTTGTTTACCTTTTATTTTATTTGCAAATAATATTTTAATAACGGTGACAAATGACTGAGACGAATGGAGTAATATTAAGAGTAAATTAACAATTACTCGCTTGTAAAATGTCGATTTTTAAAGTTACTCCACTTTAATTTATTTTTTAAATGACTCCCAACGAATTGTCAAAGTTTATAAACGGCTCTAAAATCTCTATTTGTATATTATTAAGATTAAAAAATCCTCTGTTACAGGGTGGATTATGGGGATGGATAAACAAAAATGTTATGTGTATTTTCGTTCCAAAATACTCTGTAGTTTGTATGAGTAGCAGTTTAAAGTTTGGTCATAAAGTTTTGTGTAATTTTTTATAGAAGAAATCAAACCGAAGTCATTTTAGAGATCAAAGGCGACATGATCATGTTAACCCATTGGCTCAATGATATATACCGCTAAATTATTAGAATATTAACATAGTATTATACAGAGTATTTGAAATAATAGTCAAAATATTATATTTAGGCCTTGTTCCTTTGGACTGAACTATGCTGATATCTTCAATATCACATACACATATGACTTAATGTATATGACTCCTACCATCCAATCTGCCATTATTTATTACACATCAAATTATAATAACTTTATGTTTGCGTGCTTGATACCTTGCCTTTTAAGTGTCAGATCAAATGGAGAAATGTTCGATCTGATACTTCATTTCAGTAAAAAATGCGACATTAACCCTTCGAAAACATGTTTGAGAGATTTTAAGCAAACAAATGAGTGAAAGTGTAGATACCACCATGGAGACAGAAATATAAGCAGTTGCATCAACAATGCAAACGCAGTATTCGCCAAAGGGGTAGTTTGGTTCATGACATCAATTTTTGGTTGATCTCTTGAAGAATTAGCATCCGCAGCAATGACCTTAACTCGTGGTACTCCCATATCGCTCAGAGCAGCATGCACAAACACATAAGTTTAAGCAGATGTTCCATTAAGCTCTTAACACTAAAGTAGATGGACAAAAAATATATATTTCAATTGTGTGGCTAATATATATATATACACACACACACACACACACACACAGAGAGAGAGAGATGATCCCCTACATTTCTCAAATCCTGTACAATTCACCTTTCATTCGTGGCCTTTGATTTTGATGAGATGAATGACTGAGATTCGAGGCTTTCAATATTAAAGAAAAAAAATCCACCTTCACTTACAGTTACACAACATTTGATACACAAATATTTCTCAAATCCTGTATACGCTTATCCCCAAAATCACAAAAAAAATAGCCAAACCTGTAGACACCCACATTTTGATTGCAGGTGTCTATAGCAGTTTCCGAAAAACATTCGATGATGATCGGACGTAAACGTGCTTTAACATACTCGAAAATGGGCTCGAAATCAATGGAATTTGGCTTGGGCTTACTACGGAGTACAAGTCTCACAAAAACAACCTCAAAACCAGGCCCAGTGGGTCATTTCGAGTCAAATGAGACTAATTTGGGTCAAATCCGACACCAGGGGCAAAACCGTCTTTTAGCGATCGAGTCAAAACCCGGTCAAAGATATTTACGAGACGTCCAAATCAGCCGTGACACCCCTAGGAGTCCGGTTCAAGCTCAAACGGTACAAAAATCAGCCTCAAAAATATTAAACAAATCCGTCAAAAGGTGGAATTCGATCCCCGGTTGGATTCCCGACCAAGCACTCCTCCGAGCACAAGGAGTACTCGGCCGAGTACTCCAACATCAGCCAAAAAACTGTCACTTCCCCACCAAGCAAGCGGAAGTCACGTTCCTCTCAAATGCTTACTTCTCCTATCCTTAGACGGAATCCTACCTCAACCCGACCGGTGACTCTTTCTTCCTTTGCAAGTTACTCATCTCCTATAAATAGGACTCTCCCATCACACATTCAAGACACCAATTATCATCTACGATCCATACATCAACACACATTCAATCCCCGACACGAATTATTCTCGGCAATTCCCGACATACACATACACATACATCGACATCTCGACAAACCCAACCAAAACCGACCACCCTAAGCCAACCCACATCATCTCGACGCTCCCGTTACTAAGCCACATTCCGACGAGCCATATTTCGAGAAGACAAAGCATGTAGGTTGAGGGTGTAAAAATCAATCCCGTTCTTCCCTTTCTCTTCTTCCTTCTCGCATCCTTTTCTCCTTTTTTCGAGTCGTGTCGTCGTCTTTTTTTTTTCTTACGGGTCGTCGTCACATTTTTTAAACATAATATCGTTAATACAAACTATTTTCATATAAAACAACGTTCTTAAAATACGATATTGACTCTATAGTCAAATATCGTATCTAACAAGAACTAAATTAATTTCGCTGATACTAAAAAATCGTCATGTAGTTTCATAAGACAAAACACGACGATTTTTAACGTGGAGAGAATCAAACATCTTTTTTTTTTTACAAAACGATTTGCAAAATTCTTCCTTTTCTTACAAAAATTCCGAATATTCGATATCGATTTCATAATCGAATATCGAATACGACGAATATCGAAAATATAAGTCGAGTATAAATTTCAAAGTTCGGTGGCGACTCCTACTTCGATTTAAATTTCAACTCGAGATCCATCTCACATGAGATTCATTCGCCTCCCCAAACCCGCGCGTGGCCACGTCGGGGTGGACCTATGTCATGTCCACAAAACCAAATTTCACGATACGTGAACTCCCATCCACATTGTGCGACAATATCGTCAATTTCTGTTTTTTTTCATTCTATTTCGTTATCTTTTTCGATTTTGAGTTCACGTTATATAAATTTTGTTCAACAGTTGATTTTCGATTGTCCTTAAATTTCAATGTGTATACGTTTTTATATGTAGTGCGGATGCAATTATCGTTATTTCAATTCCGTCAAATTTAAGAAGAATTGAACAAATTATTCTTGTTATTGTACAATTTCGTTTATTGTTGTTATTGAACAGTTGCTTCAATTTTGTTATTGTACTCGTGTTCAATTTCGTTATTGTATAGTTTAGTTTAGAATAATTGTTATTGTACTATAGAGTAATTGTTATTGTACTATAGAGTAATTGATGTTGTACTATAGAATAATTATCAGAATAGTTGGACGAAGTTTCAATTTCAGTTTCGACGCTCGAAATTGAAATTCCAATTTCAATCTAAATGCTTAATTGTTTCTATTTCAACGCTCGAAATTATTCCAATTTCAATTCAAATTTTTCCAAAATTTCAATTCAATTCGAAATTATTCCATTCTGAAATCGATTTTTTTTCAAAATTTCAGTTCAATCCGAAATTATTCTGGTATTTAGATTTCCTGTTGATCTTTTTCTTTTAATGTTTTTCGATTTTGAGTTTTCCAAAATGTTCAACAGCTAAATTTCGATTGTCATTAAATTTCACTGTGTATACGTTTATATGTGTAGTGCGGATGCAATTTTTGTTGCTTCAATTCCGTCAAATTTAAAAAGAATTGAAAATATTATTCTTGGTATTATACAATTTGGTTTATTGTTGTTATTGTATAGTTAATTCAATTGCGTTATCGTACTATATTCTTGTTCAATTTTGTTATTGTACTATTTTGGAGATGAAGTTACTTCAATATCGTTTAATGTATAGTTTAGTTTAGAATAATTGTTATTGTACTTTCGAATAATTGTTACTGTACTATAGAATAATTGTTATTGTAATATAAAATAATTGTCAAAATAGTTGGACGAAATTTAACTGTCAAAATTCAACGCTCGAAATTTAAAATCCAATTTCAGTCGAAACGCCCCTCGAAATTATTCCAATTACAATTTGATTTTTGCCGAAATCTATTCCAGTTATTACATAGTAGTCGAGTAGTTATTCCAACAGATTAACTGAATATCATTCTTAGAAGTCAGACATACCACCATTAATTGTACACTATTAAATCAGACCCAGCACCACTGACGCAGCTGGAAAAAAAATTTAGAGCAACTGACGGACTTAAAAAATAAATGAAAATGACAAAAGACTTATCGTGATTCCCATCTAATAAATAGAACTAATAACGTCTCCATCTAATTGTCGCCATTTCTTCCAACTTCGTCCACCATTGTAACACATCAGTGCAATTATTCTACATTACAACAGCAATTATTCTATAGTACGACAACGATTATTCTAACTTGTTACATTGAGTATAGTTACGCAGTTTGTGTACAAGTATATTTGACAATTATTATATAGTTACGCAATTATTCTACAGTACAATAACAATTATTCTACAGTACAATAACAATTATTCTAACAATAATGTAGTGCAGTTGATACAAGTATATACATCGAAAGGTGACTATTGTCAACAGTATTGTCCACAAGTGAAGTCCTCGACTCGTTTACATCCGACATAAGCATGATACTCGCCATCTCAATTCATAGAGCAATCCGGTTAACTTTCTTGTCAATAAGAGAAGGGAAATTCTTCCCCTCGTACATCAACATGTGGTACATCACGAAAAAACCAGTTTCCGGGTTGTTGAGTTCGGGTTTTCTCCAACTGAATTCAACTGGCGTAATCGAGAGTGTTAAAAAAGTACATGCAATCTCCTCCAACTTCCTTGAATCGAAGAAATCAACCAAAAAGCTCACCTGCAACAAACATATCCATTTATTATTACTATATGCATTGTTGAATTTCTTAAACTTGAAGCTTACAATTTTATAATATAATAATTAAACAGATTGGAATACAATAACCTAATTTAAGCGTTAGAATAAGCAACCAACTACTACAGAATAACTAAATTTAAAAATATAAAACAAGTGATAAGTATATAAGAAATTCTAGACAGATTGGAATACAATAACCTAATTTAAGCGTTAGAATAACCAACCGACTACTACAGAATAACTAAATTTAAAAATATAAAACGGGTGATAAGTATATACGAAATTCTAGAGAAATTAGCATATATACAATATTGTTAGAGGCAATAATACTACTTTAATAACTTGATTAGAATAATCAACAGATTACTATCAAGTAATTAAATAAATACTATAAAATAACTTGGTAGATAACTTCATTTTGTTATACAATAACTACACTTGTTAATTTCAATAACTGCGTAGACACTTAACAATAACTGGCAATTAACTAGTATAATTATATTTTTTAAGTACTTGGGATAATTAAACAGGTTTGAATACAATAACCTAATTTAAGCGTTAGAATAACCAACCGATTACTACATAATAACTAAATTAAAAATATGAAACAGTAATATGAAACAATAACCTAATATGAAACACAATAACTGAATATGCACCTTACAGTAATTAGAATTGGGGATTAGAATAACTGAATAGACAACATGCAATAACTGATCGTACATAAAGCAATATTTTATATTAGACTCTAAAGCCCAGTAAATTGAAATAGTAAGATGGAGTAAATTGCTTAAATATACAAAAACAGAAACAGAAAATTGAAACATCTGGTTGACATTGAAACGAGAAAACTAAGTATGTAAGATGACCATAAACAAAGAATAAGACATCAAACAGCAGCTAAACAGCACAAAACAGAAACTAAACATCACCCAAAGCAGGAGAATTTTCGTTGCTTCAATTCCGTCAATTTTAAGAAGAATCGAAAAAATTATTATTGTTAGTGTACAATTTCCTTTATTGTTGTTATTGTATAGTTCTTCAATTTTGTTATTATACTATATAAATTTGTAGATATCAATTTCAATTTCAATTTGCACACAGATTGTACATCAAACAGAATAGTTGGACGAAACATCAATTTCAATTTGCAGACATCAATTTCAATTTGCAAACATCAATTTGCAGACATCAATATTGGACGAATTCACGCAGCAGTAAATTTCACATATTAAATCGAATTGGACGACGACAGTGTAGGGTTACAACCCTTAAAGCCAAGGACCTGTTACAAGTATTAACCGAAAAGACAAACAATAGAGGGATAACGAATATACCTTATTGGCAGTGGAAGAGCGTATTAATAAGAATAATAAGAAATATAATAACCCAGAAGTATATATAATTCCCCACGGACAGAATAAAGCAACCCAGATGTGATGCCTTCGTTAGTATCCACACAGGTACGGAACTGCGGTGTATACGCTAGTATAAGGGTTTTGTGAGACGGTCTCACAAAATTCTCTCTCTAATAATATATGGAATAATATTCTGAATTGTATGATTTGGTTAATCATATGAACCTCCTTATATAGGAGAGCTAGGTTACTTAACCTAGAAGTTATTCCATAACTCAAATTGGTATAATTAGATTATCACAATAATTCTAGTTACCATATAAAAGTTATTCCACAACTCTAATTGGTATAATTAGATTATCACAATATCTCTAGTTACCATAACTAGATTATTAGTGTAAGGCTCTGTTCTCTAGGACTTAAATTGACTGAACTGAACTGAACTGAACTGAACTGAATGTGTCTGAACTGAACTGAACTGAATTGAACGTGTCTGAACTGAACTGAACTGAACTGAATGTGTCTGAACTGAATGTGTCTGAACTGAACTGAAAAAAATAAAAATAAAAATAAAAATAAAAATAATTAATTTTAATAATAATAATAATAATGTTATTATTATTAGTATAATTAATATTAATATAATAGTAATAATAATAAAATTAATAATAATATTGACGTAATGGATTCAAATGAAGATTCCGATGGAGATGAAGAGGAAACGGGGCAAATTGATGTAGATGATTTACTTAATCACTAGTGTATACCCCGTGCATGTATGCATGGTATTTATAGAATTTTAATATTTTAAGTTAATTATTTATACAAAGTAGATTTTAATTTAGCAACCTGATAATTTTTCACGATTCTATCATTATATTTGGATAATAATAAAATAACTTGAAATTGCAACCTCGACTAATATCATGAAATATGTAGTACAAAAAAATTATTATCTTAATTGTTGTTAGAAATTTAAGCGACTATATTTCTACAATTTATTTGTATCGATACACCCGTTGTTAGTTTTTAAATATTTAACCCGTAAGAATTTTTATATGATAATTGAGTGTGATTCTTCCTCATTTGTTCTATTGATTTTGTCCAAATTGAGAGTTTAAAATTTAGGCGAGAAAAGTTTTGAGATTTTTTTCTCTTAGTTAGTAGAGATTGATAGCTTAAAATTTTGGTGCGAAAAGTTTTGAGAATTTTTTTTTCTTACTTAATAGACGATTACAATATTTAATTGCAATCAAATATCAGTCATGATTATTACAAAAATAAAACGTATTTTCGTTGGTATATATACAGTTTCTATAGTATACACGGGTGCAAATAACAGAGATTGTAAAATATACTGTTAACAAAATTTCAGTATTACATGACCAAAGCAGTTAAGGCCCAAATATGAGTCCAATATGAATAGGCGGAAAAATTATAGGGGTGGTTAATCTCTTAGTAGCAAGGAGATTTTATGGTATATAAAATATAAAATTAGATGGTACTGTCAATTAATTAGTATTATGATATATAAAAATTTTTTATACTATTTTATGGTATAACAAAAATGGTAGCATCTACTCAATTAATTATATTATTATACTATTTTATGGTATATAAAATATAAAATTAGATGCTACTGTCAATTAATCAATCAATTAATTAGTATGATATATAGAAAGAGATTTATACTATTTTATGGTATAACAAAAATGATAGCATTTACTCTATTAATTATATTATTATACTATTTTATGATAGTATCTTTTAAACATATAACTATTGATCGCAGTTAACATGCATGGGTAATTTAGATATAAGTCCAACCAATATATATTAAATAATCCAAAAGTAAGCCCATATGGTAGGCCCGTATGTGATTAGGCGGGAAAATTTGGAGATTTGTTATTTGGTTAGTGGAAAAAAATGGGGATTTTCCTTAATTAAATTATTGGAGTCTATAGCTTTAGGATTAATTTAGTGATAATTGAAACAATGAGATATTGTGGTGTAGTGGTGGATAATAAGTACTACATGTCTAAGGTTAAGGGCTCGATTCGCATATAACTCATTTCACTTGCTCTAATTCTTTTTTTTTGTAGTGGATAACTTTAGGCGAGAAAAATTGGAGGATTGTTATTTGGTTAGTGGAATAGCTTTAGGATTAATTTAGTGATAATTGAAACAATGAGATATTGTGGTGTAGTGGTGGATAATAAGTACTACAGGTCTAAGGTCAAGGGCTCGATTCGCATATAACTCATTTCACTTGCTCTAATTCAATTGGAGGATTGTTATTTGGTTAGTGGAAAGGGGGATTTGACGTAATTTGTATTCATCAAAAGTATTGACGTAATGGATTTAGATTGTATTGACGAAAATATTTGTGGTCATTTATGTAAGTTTAACTTCGAAAATATCGTTCTTTTACCGTTATTATTTTCATCATCCACTGTAGTAGTAGTAGTAGTAATAATAATAATAATAATAATAATAATAATAATAATAATAATAATAATAATAATAATAATAATAAGTCTGAACTGAACTGAACTGAACTGAACTGAATGTATCTGAACTGAACTGAAACTGTCTGAACTGAACTGAACTGAACTGAACTGAAACTGTCTGAATATAAGTCCAGGAAAACATGGCCTAAGTCTAATTACCATAACCCGACAACACAGCTGAGTCGTATTACTACTGACCCGATATATTAATATACTGATATATTAATAATATCCCGTACACATTGTGCGTAACCCAATGGGCCCACTCAAGACTACCAGACATATAACCCATTTATATGTCAACTCGACATCGACCTCTAGCAAGGCATATCGGATACATAGACTTAAGCGGGTAAATCCGTAGGACAGTGGACATAACTTCTTCAGTCTCCCACTTGTACATGTCCTCTCAAGAACGGCGTTAAGTCTCTTTGCTACTATTGTCTCCAATTGAGAATGAGGTAAGAAAAAGTGTCATCCTCGCATGTCTCAATCTTTTACTCGAATCTCTGAGTTGACTTGTTAAAAGAGCAGATAGATGACAATCATCCTATCTGAGCGCGGCCACGCATTTACACAAGTCACACTCTTCGAGTGACCAAGAAACAATAAATTCCTTTCAATAAAGGAAGAGCAAATCCCCTCTTGTCTAACCACATCCTATCACATGATCCATGCATGCCCAATAACCATCCATAGCCCCTTTTCACAGCTGACGAGGAATAGTATCAAAGCATACACATCACATGTACAGAATAGTCAAAGACTCAGGTCTAAAGACCGTACAAGTTCATAACTTGCAAAGAACTTTACTGACACTAAGCGAAATCTTAGTAAAGTCCTTTTCGGCGGGTCTGTCTAATGCATGTTCTTAACATACACCCGTGTGCTTGGTTTAGTATCTCGATACCTATGACTCAAGGAACTTAGTCATCAACCAACTCACACACTAGTCATTTAAGGGTATTCAAATGTCCAACACAATACCCTGACTAGAGACAAAATAATTACATCATCCAATTAGAGTTCCAAGACTAAGTCACGTACTTAGTGGTTTATTTCATCAATGTAAATTACTTAGGGACAAACAATCCATACAAGATTGAATAAAAATTGCACTTTATTAAATAAAAGCAATAGTAGAAATTACAAAGTTCAGCATAAAATTAATACTCCCACTAAAACAAGGATCTCCTAAATAGGACTTAAGACCATTCGCTCATGCGTCTAATGCCTATCGCAGCTCTATGACTCTCATGCTTAGGCTGCGGGAGGGGCTTTGTCAAGGGATCGGCTACATTTGCTTTCGTTGGTACTCTGCATATCTTGACATCACCTCTCTCAATGAACTCTCTGATTAGGTGAAATCTTCTAAGTATGTGTTTGGATTTCTGATGAGACCTAGGCTCCTTAGCTTGCACTATGGCACCATTATTATCACAATAAAGGTCCACAGGGCTTGAAATGCTAGGGACGACTCCCAGCTCCTCGATGAACTGCCTAATCCAAACAGTTTCTTTTGATGCTTCCGAAGCAGCAATATACTCAGCTTCTGTTGCAGAATCTGCCACTGTACTCTGTTTGGAACTTTTCCAACTTACAGCATCATCGTTCAAACAAAAGACAAAACCGGACTATGATTTGGAATCATCCCTGTTTGTTTGGAAGCTAGCATCGGTGTAATCACTTACAACGAGCTGCTCTTCACCTCCATATACCAAGAATAAGTCTTTAGTCCTTCTTAAGTACTTTAGAATATTTTTGGCTGCTATCCAGTGACTTTCACCCGGATTCGACTGGTATCTACTCGTCATGCTTAGAGCACAAGCTACATCAGGACGAGTACACAACATGGCATACATGATGGATCCTATGGCCGAGGCATAGGGAACCTTACCCATGCGCTCTAGCTCATCAGGTGTTGAGGGGCACTGACTCTTGCTTAGATTGACACCATGTGACATTGGTAAGAACCCTCTGTTGGAATCCGTCATATTGAACCGTTTAAGGATCTTATCAATATAAGTTCCTTGACTAAGTCCAATAAACCTCTTTGATCTATCTCTATAGATTCTTATTCCTAAGATGTAGGCTGCCTCACCCATGTCTTTCATGGAAAAACAACTTCCAAGCCAAGCTTTTACGGATTGCAACAATGGAACGTTATTTCCAATTAGGAGTATGTCATCGACATATAGAACCAAAATTGCTATTGCACTCCCACTAACTTTCTTATACACACAAGGCTCAACTTCGTTTTTACAGAAGCCAAAGGCTTTAACTGCCTCATCAAAATGAAGATTCCAACTCCGAGATGCTTGCTTCAGTCCATAAATGGAACGCTGAAGTTTGCATATTTTCTTAGCATCCTTTGATATGAAACTCTCGGGTTGTGTCATGTACACATCCTCTTGCAGATTCCCGTTAAGGAAAGCTGTTTTCACATCCATTTGCCAAATTTCATAATCATGAAAAGCTGCAATTGCTAAGAGAATCCTAATGGATTTAAGCATCGCTACTGGTGAGTAAGTTTCATCATAGTCGATACCATGAGTTTGCTTGAAACCTTTAGCCACCAAGCGAGCTTTATAGACATTATCTACATGTCCTTCCATGTCAATCTTCTTCTTAAAGACCCATTTGCACTCGATGGTTTTGACACCTTCGGGTGCGTCTATCAAAGTCCATACTTTGTTATGGTCCATGGAATCCATTTTGGACTTCATGGCCTCAAGCCATTTTTCAGAGTTTGGTCCCATTACTGTCTCTTTGTAGGTTTTAGGTTCATCATTTTCTATCAAGTATAAATCATGACGATACCTAGCCGGAGTTTGCCCAAGATTAGATCTTACAGACTTACGAGGGACAAAATCATTAGAAACAGGCGTAGGTTCTTCTTCAAGTGGTGGGATCGCAACATTTTGCACATTCCCCTCCTCATCCTCAACTTCCTCATTAGGAATTGTGGATGTCTGAATATCCCGAATTTCTTCAAGATCAACCTTACTCCCACTACTCCTTTTGGAAATGAACTCCTTTTCCAAGAAGACTCCATTCCGAGCAACAAACACTTTATTCTCAGTAGGATTGTAGAAGTGATAGCCTCTTGCTAGTTTCTTTTGGATAACCAACAAAAACGCATTTGTCAGATTTAGGTCCTAGCTTTTCAGGAATCAATTTCCTAACATAAGCTTCGCAACCCCAAATTTTCATGAAAGACAAACTAGGAACCTTTCCTGTCCACATCTCATGTGGTGTCTTTTCAACTGACTTAGATGGACATCTATTAAGTGTAAAAGCAGAAGTTTCGAGCGCATAGCCCCAGAAGTAAATAGGAAGGTCTGCATGACTCATCATAGATCGAACCATATCTAGTAAGGTTCGATTTCTCCTCTCAGACACACCATTCCATTGTGGTGTTCCAGGTGGAGTGAGTTGTGAAACAATTCCACAACTCCTAAGATGATCATTGAAATCTTGACTCAAATATTCACCACCTCGATCCGATCAAAGGGCTTTAATTGTCTTGCCTAGTTGATTCTGTACTTCATTTTGGAATTCTTTGAACTTTTCAAATGACTCCGATTTGTGCCTCATCAGGTACACATAACCAAATCTACTGAAATCATCAGTAAATGTAATGAAGTATGAAAATCCTCCCCGAGCTGTGGTACTCATTGGACCACATACATCCGAATGTATTAGTTCTAATAAGTCAGATGCCCTTTCATTGTATCCAGTGAAAGGCGTCTTAGTCATCTTGCCAAGCAAACAAGATTCACACATATCATATGATTCATAATCAAAATGATCTAAAAGTCCATCCTTATGGAGCTTTTGTATGCGTTTCTCGTTTATATGACCCAAACGACAATGCCGCAAGGATTAGAATCCTTAGATTTCAACCGCTTTGCATTATTAATATTATATAGCTGCTTAGGTGAATCAAGAACATATAAGCCATCAAAAATGAATGCTTGACAATACACAATACCATTACGCGAAATGGAACAACATTTGTTCTTTATTGAAATATCAAAGCCTTTCATGTCCAAACAAGAAACGGAAATAATATTCCTGCTAATGGCAGGTACATGATAACAATTATTTAGTTCTAAAATTAAGCCACTTGGCAACTCTAAATGAAATGTTCCTACAGCTAAAACAGCAACTCTTGCTCCATTGCCTACGCGCAGGTCCACTTCACCTTTTGCCAGAGCCCTCACGTCTCTCAATCCCTGTACATTACAACAAATATGAGAACCACATCCAGTATCAAATACCCATGATGTAGAGCAGCTAGTAGTAACATTTACTAATATAACATTAATACCTGCAGAGGTGGAAGCAACATTTCCATTCTTCTTATCTTCTAGGTATTTTGGGCAGTTCCTCTTCCAATGCCCCTTTTCACTACATTAGTGACAAAGGTCCTCATCAGATTTCTTAGGCGTATTCTTAGACTTCGACTTGGCTTTAGCAACATTTGCCTTAGCCGTCTTTCCTTTGTTTTTGCCTTTGAAACCCTTTCCCTTTTGTACCATAAGTACTTCAGGGGTTAGACCCTTCCTGACGTTTGGTTCAGCCGTCTTAAGCATTCCGTGCAACTCTTGCATCGATCTCTTTAGGTCATGCATGTTAAAGTTCAGCACAAAATCCTTCCAGATAGATGATAAGGATTGAAGTAAAATACCTGCCTGCATTTGGTATTCAAACCTCGCACCGAGACGATCAAGGTTATCAAAATAACCCATCATTTTCATCACATGCGGGATGACCGGGTCTTTGTCACCCATTTTGCAATTGAATAGTGCAACGACAGTATTATACCTCTCGGTCCTAGCCTGCTCCTGAAACATTGATTTCAGGTTCTCAATAATCTTATATGCCGACTCAGTGTTTTCATATTGCTTCTGAAGCTCAGAATTCATAGACGCAAGCATGAGACAGCAGACGTCAGTATTGTCTTTCTCATGAGTGAGGTATGATAACTTTATATCATCCGCAGCATCAGAATTTGGTTCTAAAGGAAGTTCCTTCTCAAGGACATATTCCTTTCTCTCCTGTTTGAGAACAATTCTCAAAGAGCGATACCATTCCAGAAAATTTGAACCTTTCAAATTTTCTTTCTCAAGCATTGAACGGAGCGAAAAATTGTTTGACGACGACATATCTACAATAAATAAATAAATGCAGACTAATTAATATGTTGAAAAATGCAATAAAATCTTAAACAATTTTAAGACAAATTATGAAAACTACCCTCAAATTCACATAATATTCCAAGATCCTAAACCTTTTGTCGCTTAAGTGAACTTGGGCTCACTGCTCAAACTCCAAAAGTAAAGGTAGACAACTACTTGTCGATTACATACCATGTAATTCTTGGTTTGTTGGTATAAGTCATCATATGAAACCAACTATTTACCTCAAAGCCCAAGTCCGACTTGATAGCGATGTTTAAGAAAACCAAACTAAACCTGTGGCTAACCGTTACCCACCTACTCAGTCCACACACATCGACAAAGCACCGCTTAGGCAGTCACTTTAACCAATGATATGAAATTATTGTAGTGATTAGTTATGGAAAGACAATACTTAAATATTTGCGAGGGAATAATTGCATTATGGGTCCTAACCATGTTTCTAGGTCATCTAACAAGGCGACCTATTAGTTCTAAACACACAAGTCTCATAAAATAAACACTCATGCATCATATGACATAATATTCAATTATTATCATGTATAGAACAAGGTTTTTATAAGGAGCCAGAATGAAATTAATATAAAAGTGACCAAATTCCGTTAATTCGTCCGTTTTACAAAAAATGAGTCTTGTCCTAATCATATTAGGACTCATCGTTTAATAAAAATTCTAGTAATTTTAATTTCTCAATTTCAATCGAATCTTGACCAATCTTATTAGCCTCATCGTCAACAAGGAAATCGAGAATTATGATGGGTCAATAAAATTAAAACATAATCTATATTATATTTTAAATTTAAGAGTTAATTTCATAATTTAACAATTTAAATTCGTAAATTAAGACACCCTTAACATAATCGATAATTACTAGACAAGTCGCATATTAAGAGTAATAAGTTTTAGATAATAATCTTGGAGGGAGCAAAATAATAATCAAAGTATTACATACATGCAAAGCGAGGTGGTGAATATAATAACTTTGCAAAAGAAAAAAAAACTCTGACAATCAGCAACATGCAAAGTACAGTAACATACACCAAATTGCACACACCTTTCACTACGTGACAAAACAATGATGTGAAATTATTTAAAGACTCATTCTAACCGTACACCGCAGCAACATACAGATTATATTACGGACATGGTACAATAGAATCAAATTAATACGCGGATTGAATCCCTCATAACCAATTATGAGTCATGGATTCTAGTCGATTTGATTAATACTAATAACAAAGGCTCTGATACCACCGTAGGGTTACAACCCTTAAAGCCAAGGACCTGTTACAAGTATTAACCGAAAAGACAAACAATAGAGGGATAACGAATATACCTTATTGGCAGCGGAAGAGCGTATTAATAAGAATAATAAGAAATATAATAACCCAGAAGTATATATAATTCTCCACGGACAGAATAAAGCAACCCAGATGTGATGCCTCCGTTAGTATCCACACAGGTACGGAACTGCGGTTTATATGCTAGTATAAGGGTTTTGTGAGACGGTCTCACAAAATTCTCTCTCTAATAATATATGGAATAATACTCTGAATTGTATGATTTGGTTCATCATATGAACCTCCTTATATAGGAGAGCTAGAGAGCTAGGTTACTTAACCTAGAAGTTATTCCATAACTCAAATTGGTATAATTAGATTATCACAATAATTCTAGTTACCATATAAAAGTTATTCCACAACTCTAATTGGTATAATTAGATTATCACAATAACTCTAGTTACCATAACTAGATTATTACTGTAAGTCTAATTAGCATAACCCGACAACACAGCTGAGTTGTATTACTACTGACCCGATATATTAATATACTGATATATTAATAATATCCCGTACACATTGTGTGTGACCCAATGGGCCCACTCAAGACTACCAGACATATAACCCATTTATATGTCAACCCGACATCGACCTCTAGCAAGGCATATCGGATACATAGACTTAAGCGGGTAAATCCGTAGGACAGTGGACATAACTCTTTCAGACAGCAGTAAACATCAATCTAATTGTTCGTACTTTGCTCTCGAAAGTTTTCAGGTTTCACCTTTTAGTATGTAACAATAGTAATACGACTCACTACATTATAAGAAACGTGACTTACGTATTACAGAAAATCTATTAATGCATACAACTAAACACTAGACTGAGAGAATCAAAACAAGAATCGAAATTGATACAAATAATACAAAAAAATCGAAATACATGCTTTCAGATGCGACAGGATTTCAGATGTGAGATAATCAATTACGATTTCAGATGCAAGATGCGAATACAAAAAAAAAATGTATCATTAAACATTGTATTGAAATTGATACAGTACAATACGAAAAAATTGGAAAATCAGAATCGAAATTGATAAAATTGAAAAAATCAGAATCGAAAAAATTGAAAATTGATACAAATTGATAGATGCGTTTTGGGATTTCAATTGAAATAATAAAAAAAAAATTGAAATACGTGATTTCAGATGGGGAAAATCAGAATCAAAAAAATTGAAAATTAATAGATGTGTTTCGTGATTTCAATTGAAATAATACAAAAAAAATTGAAATACGTGATTTCAGATGCGACTTGCGATTCAATTTCGTGATTTCAATTGAAAAAACTGACCTTCGATGTGAATATGGTGAGCGTCCGCGATTCAATTTCGTGATTTCAATTGAAAAAAAAAAACTGACCTTTGATGTGAATATGGTGAGCGTCCATCGTTTGGTGAGCGTCCTTCTGAATACTGTGAGGTTTTGTTTTTTTGTTTCAGCTGTTTTGTTTTTCTGTTTCAGTTTTGGTTTAGGGTTTGATGATGTTAGTTTAAGTTATAATAATCAATCTTGGCTGCAAATTTAAGGTAGATTGTACAAAACCTTAAGGTGGGTAAAAGATCCCACTTCTATATACACACACACATATATATATATGTACACACACACACATATATATATATGTACACACACACACACATATATATATATATATGTACACACACACACATATATATATAGAAGTAGGATCATATATACTCCACTCATATATTAAACAACCGGAGCTACTTCTTGTCGTTCATAAATTTACTTAGTGTCGTTCATAATTTATGAGTAAATTACTAATTTGCCCCTTTCAAATTTAGTAACCAAATTTGACCTAACTACAATAACCTAATTTACCTTATTTAATTATTAAGCCAATTGAAATTAAAACTCTGACCACAAAAACATTAATTCCGAATTAACAAAACGGTTATCTTTTGAAATTTAATTGATCTACAATTGTTCGGAACATGTCGAACGCGGAAAATAATTTTCCTTTTGATTTGAATTTGCCCTATACCACGAACAATTTGGACGATGATGACATTGTCGAGGTTAGTTTTCGTTGTTGTTGATGTAGTTATCATTCGACTTGTTTTATTGGATATGCGAAAAAATTACGTTAACTCAACAACTCAGTTACGTTGATAATTACGCTGTCAATGGAGTTGTTTTATTGTTTTATTTAGACGATGATAACTACGTTGTATCCACGCCTCTCTCCAAGAACAGGCGTGGAGAACCACACCCCTTCCTGGGTAGAGGTGTGGATCTCCCACGCCTCTGCCCAGGAAGATAAGTGGGAGTTCTATGCCCCTTCCTGGGTAGAGGTGTAGATTTCCCACGCCTCTACCCAGAAAGAGAAGCGAGAGTTCTATGCCCCTTCCTGGGTAGAGGTGTAGATCTTCCACGCCTCTACCCAGGAAAAGAACTAAAATTTAACGCTCTGTCGTGAGTTGTAACTCATATTTTCCACGCTTTATCAAAGTGATTAGTGTGGAATTGGCCATGAAACCTAGCCCATTTTATTTGACTTATTCGTATTTAGTAAATTAATTTTATATTTCTCCAATGAACGAAAAATTAATTTTATTCATATTTTGATTCTCAAAAGAAAAATCGATTTCTAGCTACGAAGCAAGTATGCAATTAAAAAAAGTACAACAAACAGAAATCGATTTGCCCTAAAGTACAGAAATTAAGAAATTATTTACCTTGGACCAAAATTGAGATGACACGACAGAATTAATTGGAATGAGATTGCTTGAAATCGTTTTTCAAATTTTAGTTTTGAAGAAGGTGAATAAAGAGGAAGGTGAAGAGTTAATAAAGTGAGGGGGTAAAAGTGGTAATACGGTTAAAATATGGACGATGCTAAGTAAATTTATGGACGACAAGAAGTAAAAGTGTAAACAAATTGGACGAACATATAGATACGGAGGGAGTAATATATTCTAAGAGTAGGATCTAAATCTCGACAAAGTGGTCAGTTTTTACGCATAGATGATAGATGAAATCCATATAATGATCCAAAATATTACTATCCCTTAATTCATCCCTAATTCCATACGGACCATACCTATGAGTCTATGACCTTTTATGATTTCATTTAGACTAGTGTTTTGGTAAAAATTTACCGGATCTACAATTTCGGTTGCGGGTTAAAGCAATCGTCCTATAACTACGGGTTGCCGAAGCGATATCGGATCTAGTAAACGGAGAACAATGAAAGAAAGAAAATGACACACAAAGTTTTGGTGACGTGGAAACCCGATGTGGGAAAAACCGCGGGGGGAGTCGGAATCCCACCAAGTTTCTACTATGGTAAAAAAAGAGTAGGAAAGAGATACAAGTTTGAGTATTGGGACTACAATTGTCTATGACTATTTTGTTGTGAAGCTTTGCTCGGAGTTGTTGTGTGTTGATTGTAGGTTGAATGATCCATTCCTTCTTCCTCCCTTTCCTTTTATATTGTTGTTGAGCTTAGGTCCGTTGCCCCCATTAATTGTCTAGAATCTTTGTCTTTATTCTCTCCTTTATTGCCTAGAATAATTGCTCCCGGATTTTCCTCCAGCCGTTACAACAGTTACAATTGCTCCCTGATTCTCCTCTTGGTCTGCAGGAGGGTTTCCTGATTTGTAGGAGCAGCCTCCACCTCTCTCCCTCTTTGTATGGGCTGGATTTCTTCCTTTGTTTGATGGGCCTGCTAGGTTATGTGGCCCATTGTTTTACTTATTCCATGCTCTATTCGACCCATTATTGTATATTATTCCGGGTTTGCTTGACTTGGCGACTTTTGATTATTTTGACTTCCGTCTTTTAATCTTTGACTTTGACTTTCCATTCCGCGGACTTTTGACCTTCTTATCGTTGATCTCTGACTTTTGACCTTTTGACTGTCCACTCGTAATATGTCATGTTGCATTCCGAGGGTGCAAATTTTGACCCGAACAAATGCCCCCAAATTTCCGACTAAGCTCATATTAGGCGGGAATTTCTGCTTCCTTGCGGATAGCTTCTGGTGATGACTTTCCTTCTGCCTTTCAAAAACTGACGTCCCCACCTCTTCGCTTCTAATCCCTCGTCATTACTTATCTTTTCCAATTGCCCCTTCATTATTACTCACCCTTCCCGATTACTTTCTACCCTTTCTTACCTTAATTACCTTTTCTTTCTCTCTATCTTCCCCATCACTCCAAAATTCAAAAAGGTCACCCCCATCTCTTTCGCTCGCCGTTGTCGTGGTGTCGAGTTTCTGTAGTCCTTACCTTGATTTCCAGGTGATTTTTCGTAGTGACCCTCTTTTCTTTCTCGTTTGTTTCGTTACTTCTGCTATGGCCCTTAAATTTACACGTTCTTGCTCAAAACCCCTAGCCCCTTCTTCGTCGTCGTCTCCCTCATCGTCCCTGGTATTGTTTCCTTCTACACTTACCCTTAATCCTCCCCATTCTTGTGACTCTTGCTATACTGAGAGAGATCTTCCTGTCATTAGAGGGATTTTTGGTTTCCATGAGGATGTAATTATTCATGTCCCCCTTCGTGATCAGAGGGCGGATTTCGTTCCTCCTAGATGAACTTGCCTCTATGCCTACCCCTTTTGTCTAGGCCTTAGATTTCCTTTCCCTACGTTGATTCACAACTTTCTATCCTTCCACTGCCTTGCCCCCTATCAGCTGGTGCCACATGCATGGCACCTCCTGTTGTGTTTCTGCGCTTTAAACCAGCAATACTAAAGAGATATCACCTTGGGTGATTTTTCTTTTGTCTACCGGGCTAGATCTATCGGGAATGGCCTGGTGACCCTTCGTCTGCAGAAGGGTAGAGAATCTTGTATTTTGTTCCCTGCCAACCCCCCAGACGATAAATGGTATCGGCATTTTATCTTTGTGAAGATTGATAGTATCTCTTCTTGTGCTGCCAGCTATCTCTTCTCTCCCAGGAAGCCCGTTGAAGGTATAAGTATTTTCCTTATCTTTGGACTTCCACTGCATGCTCACTCTTCTTACTGATACTGTGGTGCAGACTTGGAGGAGCCTGAATTCGATTCTGGAGATTCGGATTCCTTAGCTCGCTGTTTTGGTTTGGAGCCTGAATTTCGATCTTTCCATCACTTGGTGAACCCTCTTGGGGATATTCCTCCTTTGCCTTCTACAGGAGAAGATTCTGCTGACATCATGTCTTCAGGTATGATTTTCTTACGTCTGGCTGAAATACTCTTTTTCCCACGTGATTTGAGGCTTGTCTTTACGCCTTACTTTCCTCCTTAGGAAATCCCAAGTCTCGCATGACCTTGGAACGACTAGTCGCCTCCAGGAGGAAGAAAGCGGCCGCTGGGTCCTCGTCCAAGGGAAAGTCCAGTCCAGTTCCCTCCGTTTCTCCTAGAGCCAAAAGGAGGCGTGCCTCTTCTCCATCTTCTGGAGACATTTCTACTGGGAAATTTCCGATAGCTGACACCTCTGCTCCTACTCTGGATTTTGTCCCCCAGTTAGTGGGCGTCGCATCCCCCGGATTGACACTTCAGTTCCCTAGTGGCTTTGGCATCCTTAAGTCTCCAGAAGACTGGGTGTCTTTGGAGCAACTATTATTCCCTCGTCCAAAAGCTGTTATGGACGAGCGTACTTTGGGGGAGCTGACTGACCTATTTACGGGGCAGTCCTTTGAGTTATTTATTCCCCCGTCTGCTGTTGGATGCCTTCTTCTGTGATTTTCTTGATTGCGCCTTGATTCGTTGAGGTTCTGTTTAGGTTTTACAGCTAGGCCTGTATTTGCGCAGAGCATGTCTCGTTTGATAAGCGAGGTGAATCTTCTCAAAGCTCAAAAGGATGATCTGCATAACACAGCTGATGGAGCCAAGAAGGAGATCTCTAAACTGGCGGGGGAGCTAGAGAAAGTTAAGGGGTTGCTGGCACAAGAAAAGAGTCGTCGCGAGGTTGTTGTGGGCGAACTGTCTCGGATTCAGGAGGCCAATTCTTCTTTGAAGAAGAAGAATGTTGAATTGAAGCGGATCTTGATGGATACTCTCAGTTGGGCATCTCTGCAAACCCGAGTGAAGATGATCGAGGCTTACTCGAAGGGAGAGCATGGGTCTTAGGACTTGGCGGCTGAGAAAGAGCAACTGGCGGAGCAGTTTCCTGTGGCGCCAGACTTGAATGTTCTTTCTGACGAGGAAGAGGAAGTTGCTGGTGGGTCGGCTGATTCCCCTCTCCCAGGCCAGAGGACTGAGGGAGTTGCTGGAGCTGATGGAGTTGGCCAGGAGCATGTTGTTACCTCTGATGTTGTGAAACGTCTCGCCTCCCCGTCTTCAGAAAGAACTGGTGTCTAGGCTGCTTGAGCCTCTTTTCTTTGTTTATCCGTTGATTCTGACGTTGCCCTGTGTGGCACAAAAACACTTTAGTTTTCAAACCTCTTTCTGAATTTTGCCTTTGCCCAAGGGGGCAAAGTGTTTAACTGAATACTTTGTAGTACTTTGTGTTTTAACTGTTGATCACAATTGTTTGCTTTTGACTGTAATCGTTTGTTGTAGTTTTGTCTTACTACCTTCTATTGTATGCATGCCTTATGTTTGTATGGTCGACCTTTGATATAGTGGTGGCCTGGAGTTTAGTTCGCCCACTTAGTCGGAGGTGCCACGCTTTGCGTGGGTGCTAAGTGGCGCGGGAGAGTATAATGTCCCGGTTGTAGGCACTTAGTCACAGATGCACGCCTTCTGTAGAAATTACAAACTCCACCAGACTACTTACCAGCCCTTAGTTTGGAAAAACTGATGACATTTAGTGGACATGGAAGATGCAACGTTTGAATTTTTTTGAAAATGTGTATGGTAGTCAAATTTTGAAAATGCATGCAAAAGGAAAGTCCAAATATGTGTTTGCAAGGTTTGATAAGATTATACCTGGGTTCTGGTGGAGGTGCTTCTGGCAGAATAGATGCCATGTTTCTGGCGGCAGTGGCCCACGTTTCTGGCGACATTGGCCCATGTTTCTGGCGATGTTGGCCTATGTTTCTGGCGACGTTGGCGCATGTTTCTGGCAATGTTGGCCTATGTTTCTGGCGACGTTGGCCCATGTTTCTGGCGAGTTTGGCCTATGTTTCTGGCGATGTTGGCCTATGTTTCTGGCGACGTTGGTCCATGTTTCTGGCGACGTTGGCCCATGTTTCTGGCGACGTTGGCCCATTTAAAAGAAGTATTTTTTCAAATGTATAATGTTCCATGATTTTTGGATGATTTTCCCCTCCATGGTCATAAGTCGGTAGGCTCCGTTCCCAACCACCTTCTCCACTTGGTAGGGTCCTCCCAGTTGTAGGTGAACTTTCCTGCCCGCTGGTTCCTGGTGTTCTGGAAGACTTTTCTGAGGACTAGGTCTCTTTCTTGCAGGACTCTTACTTTGACATTCCTGTTGTAGCTTCTGGCGACTGTCTGCCTGTAGGAGGCCATCCTAATTTGAGCATCGGTCTTGAGCTCATCTATAGTATCCAAGCTGCTTGCCATCTCCACCTGGTTCCTGTCTTCTGTTATGCAGCCGTACCTGTGGGTAGGCACTCTCACTTCTGAAGGGATGACCGCCTCAGCACCAAGACCAAGCTGAAAGGCGTTTGTCTTGTAGCCACCTTGGGTATGGTTCTGTCAGACCATAGCACCAAGGGGAGTTCCTCTGCCCATCTGCCCCCTGCCTCCTCCAGCCTTCTTTTCAAATTGTCTATCACAATTTTGTTGCTAGACTCCGCCTGACCATTAGACTGAGGGTTTCTGGGGGTAGACTTGCTTAGTGTGATGTTCCACCTGGCACAGTAGGCCTGCATTTTGTTGCCAATAAACCGGGATCCGTTGTCGCAAATGATTTCCGAAGGAATGCCAAACCTGCAGATAATGTTACGTTTTATGAAGGATATAACCTGTTTCTCAGTCACTTGAGGGAATGCTTCTGCTTCTATCCACTTGGAGAAGTAGTCTGTCATGGCCAACATGAAGACTTTGTTTCCCGGAGCTCTTGGTAACTTGCCAACAATATCCATCCCCCACTTCAAGAAAGGCCAAGGGGAGATTACTGGATGCAATGGCTCTGCCGGCTGGTGGTTGACTGGTGTGTGTCTCTGACAGGCGTCACATTTCCTGACATACTCTATAGTATCTTTGCGCATTGTTGGCCAATAGTTGCCCTGGAGGAGTGCCTTATTGGATAGACGCCTGCCCCCTGTATGATTTCCACATTCACCATTGTGAAGGTCATGCATAACCACTTCTGCCTCTTCCTAGCCCAGACACCTTAAGTATGGTCCAGCAGTCGATCTCCTAAACAGGATGCCATCAATGAGGGTGTACTTTGATGCCTTCGTTTTAAAGATCCTGATTTCTTTCTTATCTGCTACCAGGATGTCGTCCTATAGCCATTCCTGGTAGGGCTTCCTCCAATCTGAGGTGGTACTAAATACTCCTGCCTCTTGCTGCCACCAGGTCCTGTCTTCGCCTCTTTCAGATGATTCTTGATTTCTCTGGATTGCTGGCTCCAGGACATAGATAATGGGTATGTTGGAGACCGTCCCAGGCTTGAGTGTTGCCCCCAGGGTAGCTAGAGCGTCTGCTTCTGCATTCTGGTCCCTTGGGATCTAGCTAACTGTAAAGGCCACAAATCTGAGGGACAAGTCTCTTGCTACTTCAAGGTATGCCATCATTTTTGAGTCTTTTGCTGCATATGAGTCGTTCATGTGGTTGACTATTAGTTGGGAGTCACTGTACACTTCCAAGCGCTTGATTTTGAGATCTAAGGCCAGCTGGAGGCTTAAGATCAGAGTTTCATACTCTGCCTCGTTGTTTGTTGTCCGGAATTCGCATCGTACCGCCTGGACTATGAGATCCCCCTGAGGTGACTTGAGAACTAGTCCTGCTCCAGATCCCCTTATGTTGGAGGCGTCATCTACCTTCAGCTCCCACACCTGTTCACCTTTGTCCTCTTGCAGGATAAGGATGTCTTTCTCTGCCTGGGACTGTAGTGCTGGGCTGAAGTCGGATACGAAGTCTGCTAACGCCTGGGACTTTATTGCTGTTCTGGGGGCGAACTTCAGGTCGAAGCCACTTAGGTGTATGGACCACTTGGCCATCCTTCCTGACAACTCGGGTTTTCTAATAATAGTTTTTAGCGGATAGTTTGTTATTACAGAAATAACATGTGACTCAAAATAAGGTCGCAGTTTATAGGAAGCTGTAACAAGTGCTAGTACAAGTTTTTCAAGAGACGTGTACCTGGTCTATGCAGGAAGCAGAGACTTACTGACATAATATACCGGGTGTTATGCTCCTTCGTGCTCTCGTACTAATACCGCCCTTACGGCTACCTCTGTCACTGATAGATACAGAAGGAGTTGTTCTCCAGGTTCTGGTTTTGACAGTAGAGGTGGAGTGCTGAGGTAGTGCTTCAGGTCGCTGAACACCTTCTCGTGCTCTGCTGTCCAATCAAACCTTTGGGCCTTCTTTAGTATATCATAGAACAGTCTGCACCTATCTGAGGACCTAGATATGAATCTGTTTAGAGCAACGATTCTCCCGGTCAGGCGTTGTACGTCTTTAGGTTTCTGCGGGGACTCCAGCTAGAGGATGGCTTTGATCTGCTCCGTGCTGGCTTCGATTCCTCTTTGGGTGACCATGTACCCCAGAAACTTCCCACACGATACTCCAAATGTGCACTTTGAAGGATTCAACTTCATCTCGTACTCCCTCAAGGTGTTGAAGGTGTCTCCCAAGTGCGTTGTATGTTGTGAAGCTTGCTTTGACTTGACAACCATATCGTCAATATATACCTCCATCGTGTCCCTAATCTGCCTCTTGAACATCGTATTGACTAGCCTCTGGTAGGTGGAACCTGCATTCTTTAAACCAAAAGGCATAACATTGTAACAATAGATATCTCTCTCAGACCTGAATGCTGTCTTCTCCTGGTCTGCTAGATGCATTTTGATCTGGTTGTAACCACTCCATGCATCAAGGAAAATCAACATCTCATGCCTTGCTGTAGCATCTACCATGGAATCTATATGTGGTAGGGGGAATGGATCTTTTGGGCATGCTTTGTTTAAGTCGGTAAAATCGAAACACACCCTCCACTTGCCATTCTTCTTTGGGACCACCACCACGTTAGATAGCCATTCTGGGTACTTCACCTCCCTGATTTTTCCAGTAGCCAGCAGACTGTCTACCTCCTGATTTATGACTTGATTTCTTTCCGGGGCAAACTTTCTCCTCTTCTGCTGGACTGGCTTGTAACTGGGATCCACACTTAGCCTATGGGTTACAATGCTGGGGTCTATACGTACCATATCATCATGTGACCAAGCAAAACAATCCATGTTAGTTCTTAATAATTCAATGACGTTTTTGGCGGATACTACCTGTACACTCTGATCCGATCAACACTTTTTGCTCTGGGTGTTGCTTGTCCAAGTTGACTTCATCTACCTCCGCCTGAGGTGGCTCGACGTACCCCTGCAGAGGCAGGTGAAGGCTTTGTAATTGCTATGCTGGGGGACTAGCCGTCTTCTTAAGGGCTACCCTGTAGCAGTCCTTGGCATCTCCCTGGTCTCCACTAATCTTCTACACTCCCCAGGGTGTAGGGAACTTTAGACACTGGTGGTAGGTGGAGGTGATTGCCTTCATTTCATGGATCCAAGGCCTTCCTAGAATCACGTTATAGGTGGAGGGTCCATCGATGACTAGGTACCGCACCTGCTTATTCACTCCTCCAGCATAAGTAGGAATGGTGATCTCTCCCAGTGAGTGCTTGATTTCACCACTGAAACTTATCAAGGGAACCGCCTTCCTAGTTAGATCCTTCTCGCTGAACCCCATGTTCTGGAGGGTTTCCAACATGATGAGGTGTCCACCAGAATCTTCTTCACGGTGCAATTCCCTATGGAGAGAGTGATTATCAAGGCGTCATGGTGCATTTCTGGAGTAGATCCTACATCAGTCTCATCAAAGGTGACGGCTGGGAGGTCCTTGCAACTGATTCTGCAGGAGAACTCTGGCTTATCTCCTCTGGCGTGAGAGGCGTGTCTCTTGGCTGCTGAGTAAGTTAGCCCACATAATTCTGACCCTCCTGTGATCACATTGACGATTCTGGTACACACTGGAGGTGGAGAAGGCATTACTTGACCTGCTGCATTTATCCTGCTGAAGTTTCTGGACACAAGGTGGTCCAGATTCCCCTGATCATACTGGAACTTAACCTCTCTTCTGAGCTGGACACACTCATCGGTATGGTGTCCAATGTCATCGTGGAATTCACACCTCTTGCTGGCGTCTCTTTGGTCATTGGAGTATTCCTGTCTCCTGGGCCACCTGACTCTGCGTCCTAACTCCCTCAGAGCCTTGATCTCTCACCCTTCCAGTCTTTCTCCTCGGAAACCTTGCTCACGTTCCTGGCGTAGGGCTTTGATCTCTCACCCCTCTTTTCTGCTGACGTCTTTCTGGTGACATGCTCAGAACTATACGCAACCCTTCTGTGGCTTGAATCTTCTTCCAGTCTAATGGCTGGCATTGCCTTGGTCTGCACATCCTCAAACGTGACACATGGGTACTTTGTGAGATCCTTGTACAGATCCGAGTCCTGGTGGAGCCCTTGGCGAAAGGCTTCTATGGCGGTGGGTACATCACATCTGGGGATGGTTACTTTCTCCTTGTTAAATCTGCTGAGGAAGTCGCGTATGGATTCTTCGAATTTCTGCACCACCCGATACAAATTGCTGGTCTGTTTCTCTGGCTTTCTGCTGTTGGTGAACTGCTGGTTGAAGGCATTGACCAGGTCAGCGAAGGAGGCGATGCTTCAGTTTGACAGACCGACGAACCAATGGAGGGCTGCTCCTGACAGAGTGAAGCCAAACCCCTTACACATGCAAGCTTCCTTCAGGGGCCCCGTAGCGGTCACCACTATCATCTTCTGTTTGTAATGGTTGATGTGATCTATGGGGTCCGCAGTGCCATCATAAAGCGTCATGGTTGGTGGCACGAAGCCCTTGGGTACAGCAACACAGACCAGATCGTCGATGAAGGGTGAATCTGCGTAGCTGTCCCTGGCTGCTCTTTTCAGGGGGCACGACATTCCAGGAATCTTGTTGATCAGGTCTCTCAATTCCTTCAGTTCCTGGTAATGCTGATCTGCTGTGCTGACTGCTCCTGCAAGAGGGTTAAAAACAGAAGGAGAAAAACTGAAAGGAGTACTCCCTGTGTGAGGTCGTCCAAGGTGTTGACTGCTAGGAGGAGGAGGTAAAGGTATTGCTGCTGTCGCGGATCTAGGCTGCCATCCTGATGCATGCTGGAGTGGGACTCCGGGTGGCCAGGTTCCTCCTGGATATGGGCTGTTGTCGGGGGTCACCATACTGACTGGGGCTCCTTGCTGCCATCCAAATGCCTGCCGGTTGGGGGTAAGCGTTGCCCACGCTCCTCCTGAGGACTAATTGTTGGACAAGGTGGTCATCTCTGGCTGGGTCGCGGGTCGCCACTCTGGTGTCCGATGGACAGGGGTACCTGTGGAAGACAATGAGTTAGTTTCTCGACTTTCAATGCCGGAGAGGAGGTTACCTGCGGTGCGAGATCTGCCGGACGTGGAGCCATAGGTCAGGTAACCCAACCCTTGGGGTTCGACGACCGGACCTGGTGGAGCCAAACCTAGCTCCAGTCTGGTGACCAACTCTAAGGGGATTTCTCTGGTGGTCTTCCTGCTGGTCACCGATTCCCTGTGGGTGCTGGGCTCTGCCCTAGGCATCAAGGGCAACATCTCTGGCGACGGCTGGACCGATGCAATTGGAGTCTTGTCTGCTGCCAAGATCCGAGCCATGATGTCTTGGTTGTCTTTATGCAAGGTTTCTACTGCCTGGCGCAGAGCATTGACTCCTTGAAGCACGCTTTGCATCAGGTCTGGTGACCCCGTGCCACTGGAAGCTTCTCCCGCGAACCCTCCAGGAGTCGAGGTTCTAGTTGGTATGCTCTCCTTTCTGGCCTTGGGGGAACTGGTGACCCCAGAGGTTTTAGGCGTCGGAGAGGGCCTAGACGCCAATAACGTAGATTTCACAGTTTGGCTGGTGGGAATTGCCAGGGTGAGGGGTGTGAAAACTGGCTCCGCTGATCCTGGGGATGATCCTCCTCCAATGGGTTGAGTGGATGCTCCTTTACTGCTGGAAGGACTTTGGCCGGATCCGATCATGACGACACGAGATTGCTTCACGGTAGAATTTGGCTTATAGGAAATGATCACTTTGCCCCACGGTGGGCGCCAAATTGTTTTGGTAAAAATTTACCGGATCTACGATTTCGGTTGCGGGTTAAAGCGATCGTCCTATAACTACGGGTTGGCGAAGCGATATCGGATCTAGTAAACGGAGAACAACAAAAGAAAGAAAATGACACACAAAGTTTTGGTGACGAGGAAACCCGATGTGGGAAAAATTGCGGGGGGAATCGGAATCCCACCAAGTTTCTACTATGGTCGAAAAAGAGTAGGAAAGAGATACAAGTTTGAGTATTGGGACTACAATTGTCTATGAGTATTTTGTCGTGAAGTTTTGCTCGGAGTTGTTGTGTGTTGATTGTAGGTTGAATGATTCCTTCCTTCTTCCTCCCTTTTCTTTTATATTGTTGTTGAGCTTAGGTCCGTTGCCCCCATTAATTGTCTAGAATCTTTGCCTTTATTCTCTCCTTTATTGCCTAGAATAATTGCTCCCTGATTTTCCTCCAGCCGTTACAGCAATTACAATTGCTCCCTGATTCTCCTCCTGGTCTGCAGGAGGGGTTTCCTGATTTGTAAAAGCAGCCTCCGCCTCTCTCCCTCTTTGTATGGGCTGGATTTCTTCCTTTGTTTGATGGGCCTGCTAGGTTATGTGGCCCATTGTTTTACTTATTCCATGCTCTGTTCGACCCATTATTGTATATTATTCCGGGTTTGCTTGACTTTGCGACTTTTGATCATTTTGACTTCCGTCTTTTAATCTTTGACTTTGACTTTGCATTCCGCGCACTTTTGACCTTCTTATCGTTGATCTCTGACTTTTGACCTTTTGAGTGTCTACTCGTAATATGCCACGTTGCATTCCGAGGGTGCAAATTTTGACCCAAACAACTTGTTCCCGCATCCAGTCGACTGTGGACTATGGTAGCCTCAATAAGTTGAATTTGAAGGTTGTAAATTGTAATACACGTCTGGTAAAGTTTCATTTAATCAGTGTCATTCTGAAAAGTAAAACGTACTTTATTTATAGTGTGATCAACATATATTGCGCAAAAAAGACACCATCATACAAGATGTCATTCAGAATCATCAGAACTATATAATGCATTCACGAGTCATGACTCAAGGAGAGATGTTAATTATACATACGTATCAAAGTATCGCCTATTACTACTAGCAAAGGTAATTCTAGTCATTCTGATCTTTGTGCTAGACTCCTAGGCGTCGGATAGTCGGGTTTTTTTTTATCTGTTTACGGAAGCAAAAAAGAGCAAAGAGTCCTACGATGAGTAGAGTCTCAAAAGTACAAAAAAATGTAAACGAAAACACCGATAAGCAAATCTGCAACATTCAATCCCTCTACACAGTCCACGATTATCCCATTTTCTGAATTATGCACCAACCTTCCAGGGAAAAAGTTACTACTACTATTTCCGTCTCCATCATTTGTTTACTTTTTATATTATGTGTAAGAAATATTTTAAACAAAGGTAAACAAATAATGATTGGGATGCGGAAGGAATAAGAGCAACTACAATGATTTGGATATGGGATTTACTTGCAAATAACAAAAGTTTCAAGGAAGTAGCCAAACCATTGTTTCACATTTAATTTCATGCACTAGCTCAACCCATGGAGCTACTTGCTAAAGAAGAGCCACATCAATTATTCACCAATGGTAATTCCAGTAGCATTTGATGAATAAAGTTATGAGTTCATTTAAGCTACAAGGGTTATTACTTAACCATTATTGTATAAGGTTGTAGCTTAAAAAGATGATTGACAATTTCTAGCGAGAATATACTAACTCACCATTTGTACATTTTACACCAATACCTAACTATAAAAAGAACCGAGTTGAGCGCATAATTCCACAACCTTCAAAGACAAGCTAAAGACCATTGCTATCCGCGATAAGAACAAGAAAAAAGTCAGCCCAAGCACTGCACAGTGCACACACACCCAAATTTCTGTGAGAATTTACATTGCAGTAGACCAGTTAGTATATTCTTAGCGTTTGAAATCCTTCTGTTATATCATATTCATTGTATTCAATCTTTCAAGTATATGTATGTATGTATTATACGGTATCTGATAATCAACCGAAGTTTGAATTGTGGTTACTAGGATGGATTCAATTCCTGGGACTCATTCACTTTATCAACGTTCTCCTATACGTACTCCATCTATATGGTTGTTTAGTTCGTGTCATATCATGGTTTAATGGCTAGATATGACGAGTAGGATGCAAGATCAAAGTATCTTAGCTTTATGCCATAATCGGCTTTTCAGGCTGAGCCAATTGTATGTAGTCGTTAAAGCGCTAAGATGGGCTAAAGAAAAAAGACGTGCAGATTTTGACTGGCTGTCTTCATCTCGCTTGGCAGATTGCAAAGGCATCAGAAGATATTTAATTACCACATTGTTGAGACTATCCTTAAGAAATTTTTTGTTGAATGTTTTTTTTTCATTGCTTATCTGTTCAATACATTCTTCGATCCCAATCTTTTTCGATTACAATGGCAAATAAAAAGTGTTATACGGAGTAATCCACAAGAGGATCTTATACTAGGAGCGTGAAAGCTTGTAAGAGATCGAGGTATCTACATAACCTTTACTCTGTATAAGATATGTGTCGCATAATGAAGTGGGTATTAGTTTATTATAAGTCATTTTTTAAAGGTTAAGATCAATATCATTAATAATAAGTCATCCGACATCTACAAACGATGTCAAATTGAACTGAATACAGATTTGTAAAAAATAAATGAAGAACATCTTTGAGCCAAAGATCGCTATTAGAATAAAGCGTTTCTGCATAGCCTTCTATATATCGTTGTTTATTGACACAGTGATATGCTAGATTTATACTGTGTTTTCTTCTTGCTTTACTTGTTTTTCCTTAGTTTCATCGCTCTTAGAGGCGGGTTTTGTGCTACTAATATCTTTTCTTGAGATATTTTGTGTCTTTAGGTTCGTATGGTGAGAACGTGCCTTTCGGAGCCAATTTTCGACATCGTAAGCACCTATTCCGAGTCATGAGACATCCATAGAGCCGAGGAAAAGCAAGAAATAGTCATCCCAGGAAGCTACATGGCCGTGTAGTAAGCCGTGAAGCAAAGACGAGAGGAAGGGAGCAACAACAGCCGGTCATGGCCGTGACCCTAGCCCTTCATGGCCGGGACGGCGGGGTGCCTCACGACCGTGAGCCCCATAAACACGGCCGTGAGCCCCTGTTTCTCGTCACACTTGGACGCTTCATTTACCTTATTCATGCAACTCTATAAATACCCCCTCTTGTATTGTTTTAGGCACGAAACACTAGATAAACCTTTGCCTCTTTAGACTAATTCTATCTTAATCCTTCCTTAATCACTTTTCATGCATTAAGCCTTAATTTACTGTTAATTCTTGTTTCATCTTTGGATTCTTGAAGACTTGTAGTAGATTATTCAATCTTGACAACATTGAGTATCTTCTTGGGTTGATTTTATTCAAAGTTCTCTCCTTTCATTCTCCCTTGTGTTGTGGGTATAGTCCTTTCTTCCCTTTTGTTTAAAGCTTGAATCTTTGTTTATGCTTTGTTTTGATAATTGTTTAGTTTTTATTATGAATGTCTTTATCATAAGTTCTCTTATAATTGTTGCTTGTTTTAGTTTAGATATGTGTGAGTAGTCCTCTTGCTAGGATTAGTAGGGGGATTGGGTGTTTTCATGGGTGATTAAGGGTTTGTTTAAGGTGTTGGTGGCAGTTTTGGTTGCTTCTTGGTTGTATGCATGGATCATGTTTGATGAAGTGTTTGTATGACTTGTAGTTGCAAATGCATGTTCTCTTGCCTTCTTTGTGTGGTTTTGTTTGTGACTAAGTTGGGTTCTCTCGCGAGAGCGGGAAGCCTCTAGGTCGGTTTTGGAGCGAGAGCCCGGATTATGCTTAGATAGCTTGACTACCTCTTCATCTTTGCTCTCCCTTGATCGTCTCATCACCCTTAAACCCGACCTAATCCAAGTTCATTTCCTATTGAATTCATCTTCATCTTTGCTATTGCTCTAGTTGTTTGTTGTCTTACTTTAGTCTTTATTAATTCATTTAGTTTATGTTAATCTTAGTTTCTAGTCTTGTCCAAACCCAAAAATATCTTCCTCCATTGTTTCTTGTGACTTTGTCTTGTCTCTAAGCATACTCTAGTGTGGACATGACGTAGGTCCACCCCGACGCGGCCATGCGCGGGTTTGGGTAAGCGAATGAATCTCGTGGTAAGATTGATCTCGGGTTGAAATATAAATCGAAATTGGAGTCGCCACCGAATTTTATGGGAATTCGGACCCGTTCGAACCCACTCTACACTTAGGCGTTTCGTGTACAAAACACGTCCCGCTTTTAGTGCTAGAGCTTGTGAGTTCGTCCCTTTGCATTACGATACCGATGCCGAGTTATCGGATATCGTGCATCGAATGACTCTCGTGCGCCAATGGTTTCGGACATCCGGAAACCATGGTTCTGAGTAAGGGGTGAGGGTACGTGTTGGGAAGCCCACAAAGGACACCCAACCCAGCCCACTCTTTAGCGGCCTCTACTAAAATATCGTTCGTGTTCGTGTACGCGCGTTAGTAAAATGACCAAATGTTATGCAAACAATGTTTTCGGATAAACGTGCGAATTATATGTGAGCTACGTCATTTTAATGCATCAATACTTGAGTCGAATTATTTAGCATGTGAGGTTCATTTATAGAACGATAAACATCAAAAATAAATAAAACTCATAAATAGATACAACATATACGGGCGGAAATACAACCCGGACAAAACAAAAAATAACGAGCAAAATAAAAAGCAATAATAATGGATACGTAATTAAATTAAATGACTAAGATGAGACGATGCATGGTTTTAGAAAAAAGGGAACGCGTGATGGCCTTTACACGCGACGACCAAAGTCGTAAAAAAAAGGACGAGGCTCGGATGATGCTTTAAAGCTCTCGGTTTTTTGAACAAAGAAGTCCACTCGATCGAATCATGGCAGAGACTCGATCGAGTGGCCTTCTAAAAGGCACTCTGCCTGTTTTTTGGGGTGCTACTCGATCGAGTAGCCTATGGCACTCGATCGAGTGCCCCCTGTATGAGCTACTGCTCGTTTCGAAAAGGTGGCAATTTCAAATTTGGTGATTTGCTTAAAACCGATTGTCAACCGAGTCGAATATAAATATGGCATAATTTATACTCAGCTTTGTTTTCGGTACCCGTAACATTTTTATGGTTACGAGACCGGCATCAAGATTTTATAAAAAAAGTGTTTTAGGATCGAAAAATTTGATTAGTGACGAAATAGTCTCCCTCCGCGTCACGACACCGATACTAATCCTCACGGATTATGTGGTGTTAATTTTTGCGTCAACGGGTTCCGTACTAATCTCGGAAATGGAATCGGACGCGTTCAACTACGAACGATCACGATCGCGTTACGCCCTTGAGTGCTTGGGGCGGCGCTCCTCGAAAGGGTGCCACCTCCGTCGCGACTCGTAAAGGGATTAAACGGACTTGGAATGGTTGTCGTAGTCAAACGAGTTCGATCCAAAATTTTGCTACTATATATATATATATATATATAGATAGAGAGAGAGAGGGGGGGGGGGGGGGTCAAGGGAGTTACTAACTCTCCAAGAGTCTCTTAGTGTTGATCCCCCCCATCCATTTAGCTTAAAATGGACGGTGGATGAATGAGTTTAGATTGTATAAAAAAAAAAAGAGTGTTGCGGGACTGATGTGCTGCGGACAGCCATCATCCATCAACCCCATCACTAGTCAATAGCCCCCTCACCCTATCCCCCAATTAATTTCCCTCCTCTCTATACTCCCGCCCAAAGCGTTTTACCTTCCCCATTCACCTATTTTCAATTCATTTCCTACCTAATCACTCACCGCCCTCTTACTCTCTAAAAAAAATCAATCTCCATCTTCATCTCCATCTCCATTTCCGCAGCTTCTCCATCTCCATCTCCATTTCCGCAGCTTCTCCATCTCCAATAAGGTATGTTGAATGTTCGATTTTCGACCTCCGATTTTCTTTTTGTTCAATCCTTTTTTATTCCATTTTCATGAACCCTAAAAACACCAACTCCCGCATGCATGAACCATAAAAAATGATAAAAGAGCATTTTTCCAACCCGATAACCCTGATTTTGAGTTAAAGTTGTTGTAGTTGTACAGTGGTTGTAGTTATAGAGTCGAAGATGAAGATTTTTTCCTTTGACAACTAATATTCACACAGTTTTTATTCTTGATTAATCGTTATTCCTCTAGTTATAACCCTAATTTTGAGTTGTAGTTATAGAGCTAAATATGAAGTCTTTATTTCTTTGTTGAAGTTCCCATAGTCGTCATTGTAAGTATGCATGTGCCATCGATTGGACAGTTCTTTGTTGAAGTTTTGCATGCTTCCTTGTTGAGGTTTACGTTAAACCAGTGTTATAGTCACATATTTGGTGTTTGGGAAGAAATAAAATTAACATTTGAAGAGTCATACAGAGTTGGTTTTACAGTCATACAGAGTTGCTTGTACAGTCATACAGAGTTTGTTGTGAAGTCACAGAATGATGTACAGTCACACGTTTGAAGCCACACAGTCGCAGTCTTATGATGCAAAGTCACACGCTTTATATTGTATAGTCACAGAGTTGGTTGTACAGTCATTGCAACAGTTGTACGGAGTTGGTTGTACAGTCATACAGAGTTGGTTGTACAGAATGATGTACAATCACACCTTTGGATCTACACAGTCGCACTTGTTATGATGCAAAGTCACACGCTTTATATTGTATAGTCATGCAGTGTTGGTTGTATAGTCACCTGTTTGAGGCTGTATAGTCACATTCCTTATGTTGCAGAGTCGCTCTCTTTTTACTGTAGAATCACACCGTTGAAGCCGTATACTCAGTTGTAAAATCACACTCTTTACGCATGTGATTTTACAACTGAGTATACGGTTTCAACGGTGTGATTCTACAGTAAAAAGAGAGAGACTCTGCAACATAAGGAGTGTGACTATACAACCTCAAACGGGTGACTATACAACCAACACTGCATGAATATACAATATAAAGCGCGTGACTTTGCATCATAACAAGTGCGACTGTGTAGATCCAAAGGTGTGATTGTACATCATTCTGTACAACCAACTCTATATGACTGTACAACCAACTCTGTATGACTGTACATCATTCTGTACAACCAACTCTGTATGACTGTACATCATTCTGTACAACCAACTCTGTACAATTGTATCACACTCTTTACGCATGTTGTTATTGCAGCAGAATGTCGGGTGCGAAGAAGAAAATTCAAACGAAGACCAGTAAGAATAAGGCCGTGGCAGAGACATCAGTCCGCGAAAATGTAATTGATGATACATTGGTTGTGGACCAAAATTTGGGTAAGAAGAAACATAAGAAGAAGAAGACTGTTGTAAAGTCTGTTGAAGATACATCAGGGGACCACATCGTTGCCGAGACGAATGTGGTGGAGACAGAAATCGTTGACGAAGGCATGCACAAGAAAAAAAAGAGGGTGACTTTTGATTCACCGGTCGCCGACCAAAATTTGGGTAAGAAGAAACATAAGAAGAAGCATAAGAAGAAGAAGACTGTTGTAAAGTCTGTTGAAGATACATCAGGGGACCACATCGTTGCCGAGACGAATGTGGTGGGGACAGAAATCGTTGACGAAGGCAGGCACAAGGAAAAAAAGAGGGTGACTTTTGATTCACCGGTCGCCGATCTGGATGTGGGTGAGACAAAAAGTGTTGAGGAAAGCAGGCCAAAAAAAAAAGAGGAGAGTCAAATCTGATACAGTGGCCGACCCCACATACGTGAGTGTGTTTCGGAGAAAGAGGGGGGGGGCCGCCGAGAGGGTCAGCCAGATGTTCACTGTAGGCCCAAGCAGTTGCACCAACTAATTGCGCAATTATCGGATGATCAGAAAGAGAGGGTGCGTGGTGTTGGCTTCGGCGGGCTCTTGGACCTGAGGATCGAATTGGTCCCCACTGACCATGCGCTTATGTTCCTACGTGCATTTTCTGACGGGTCCCATATTTTTCGCGCCTCACGCCGGGAGGCATTCATGATGTCAAAGTACGACGTCCACGATTGCCTCCAGCTACCTTCAGGCCCTCGTCCGGTGAAATTAATCCCAACACAAAATAAGAAAGTGGCAGACTCACCTGACGTGATTAGGTTAAAGAGTACCTGGCGGAAGGGGTTCGATGTGGTTGACAGCAGCGGGCCAATAACATTAGGGAGGGTGCACGAAAAGTTAATGGCAACCAAAGCCGCTGACGACGACTTTGTCCGCAGGTTCGTGTTGTTCGCGTTGTCATCATTCCTCGCGCCTACTACGAACAACTCACTGGACCTGAGTCTGCTGGCCGCAGTGGAGGACGTGGACTTGATTGGTGAACAACACTGGTGTAGCTTTGTCCTGCAGGATCTGGTGCGGGCAGGTAAGGGGACGCGTGACCCCAACAAAATCGTCAACTACCTCCGGGGGTGCATCCCCATTCTGATGATTGCGTACTTCCAGTGCTATGATTTCCGTAGCGAGACTTGCAGATGCGAGATACCATTTATCGCACATTGGGATGCACGGAAAATAAGCGATCGTCTTACTGGGGAACTGAAGACGGGATCCCTGGGAAATCAGCTGCGTTCGAAGGTGTCGTACCCACGTACATGTGGGAAAACAGGCAGCGAGAGCACCCCCGCTATAACAATGCCCTCTGACAAACAGCACTCTAGTCCAAAAAGAATAACGACAGGGGTGAAGATAGGCGATCAATCGGAAGACAACGCGGTTGACGTAAGTGATCTCCCAGCCACTCTATAGATCATCAATTTATTGTTCGTGAAACGATTTAATCTGAAAGCCTTAACTATGTTTTAAAAAAACTGATAGTCATGGTCGTTATGATGACACTCATCCTGATGTATAGTCACATACTATTAGCTGTATAGTAACACACTATTACTTGTATAGACACACACATTATGTTATCCAGTCAGTACTATAACCTGCACAGTCACACGCTATACACTGTATAGTCACACACTTTATTCCTTACAGTCACACACTTAGATGCTTAGTCATAGTTACACTGCCAGCCTCAACACCACTGAGCTTCGCACTAATGATTTGACTTCAACTGAATTATAGGACGACCGGCGTTTTTTCATGGAATTCCGAAGGTGTGCGCTAGCCTTTTGCGGTTTCTGTGAGCAGGCTGCCTCCAAAGTAAGAGAAATATCGACGAGGAACAATGCAGTTCCAAGTCAGAACCCGTCCTCCCAACAATTCTGGGAAGATCCATCTATCCTCCGGTATATCGATGAAGTCGTTTTGTTGGCCGGCCAGTTGAAGCAGACTACCCAGAACACCCCCGTCGTTGAGGGCGAGCAGCAGCGCGATGCTTAAGCCTGCGGTCTGGTACGTCAAATTATGCAAGACTTGAATGATTCTGGTTACGCGGATGAAGATATTGACAAATCAGGTTTCTACGTGGGAGATGATGATGGAACAGAGGGTTACGATGATGAGGGGACTTTTGATGGTGGCATCGTGACACCAGGTTTCTGTGAGGGGGAAGTTGAAGAGAATGATGCCGCTGTAGAAATCAACCAAGACTCCGCTGTGCAGGGTTCGGTGGACATGAGTCCGACCGTAGTGGTAGCTCTACGGCAAGCAGGGTGGGGGACAGCAGACGCACGGTCGGCTTTAGATGTAACACCAGCTCCGCACGATGCGACAGTCAGTTCTAGCCTTGAGAAGGAACTGCACAAAGCAGGCTGGGCTGTAGCGGACGCTGTTGCCACCACGCCCGCGACGGAAGAAATCGTCACGACCGATACTCAACAGACAGACGATGGTTCAGTGACCAGGACACACCCAGAGGCTAAACATCATCGGTACATCTTCCACTCCGACGTGGCATTTGAGTGCATGGACACGATTCCGGACAATTTGGGCTGCACGTTGGACTGTGGAAGAGTAATGAGGGGGCAACTTGTAATCTCTGGATTCATGTGCTCCAACATCGTCATCTTCTGGGATATCCTCAGCGTACGGAAAGATGTAATCGACTACGTCTTCGACCGGGGAACGCCACGTCCGTCAGGGTACGTACTTATTGTCCTGGTCATGTTGTTTTTAAAAATGCACGTGCTAATCGGGACTACGTTTGTTCTGCAGCGAAATGCTGGTCGAGTACACAGCTTACGACTGTATCGCAAGGGGCGACATGCAGACGCTCGAGCCTGGCCTGGAGGTGATGAATAACGTCGTTGACTGCTGGTGTAGGCTGCTGAACCACCTGGTGCACGACAAAAAAGCATCAAGAGTAACCAGTAGATGTTACTTCTCTCTTGGACATACGGTACGTTCAACTCCCAAATAAGGTGTATAATCGCAGACAATTGGCTGTATAGTCACACACTGTTACCTGTATAGTCACACCCATTGTGTTGTCCAGTCACCGCTATAAACTGCACAGTCACACGCTACAAGCTGTATAGTCACACATTTTACGCTGTACAGTCGCACTCATGTCAAACACAAAGTGACTACATGTATTACCATCAATGCATGTGAGCAGGCCCCAGTGTTGTCATTGTGGAAGGAAGGAGGCAGGGGCAATAAATATGACGAGGAAATATTTTACGTGTGGGACGAGTGGATAAAAAATAGTTTCTCCGACTTTGCTTTGGACTCGGACATGGTATTATCCTGGACATACTGTCTATTCGTAGTTGTTATCAACCCATAATCCTGACGCATTGTTTGCAGGTGTTCGTCCCGATCTAGACGGGTGACGAGGGTCACTACAGTTGCGCCTGCATCAACTTCAATTCTGGGCAAATAGAGTACCTCGACAACCAGTTGTACGATAAAGATTTTACAAAGTTGTCTTACTATGGCATTACTCGGACAGCGGTCAGGCCCTTTTAATTTAATATTGAATCAATTATGTGACCGGAATGTGTCCAACAACTGATCCTATTTGAACTTGTTTTGCAGGTTAATAAGATGGGGGAGTTCATGGTACAACGAGGGATGGAGAAAGGTGAGAAGGTCCGTGTGTTTAAATTGGTAAACGTTCCCTTATCATGGCAGGGAGTGGGGTACTCCGCCAATGACTGTGGAGTGTACCTGATGGTGCACATGATGCTGTACAACGGGTCCCCGTTCAACTGCTCCTTGGGGACAATGGCGGCCATGAATATGTGCAGGGCGGAGATCACGACGACCCTTATACTGAGCGACGCGAACAAGATGAGGAACACTGTTTTGCAGAAAGTGATTGAATTTGGAAAATACAAGGAATTGTTGGAATCTGCCCGTACGTTTGAAACCACTCCTGTGAAGGCAACCACCAAGAAGCGTCTGAGCAAATCACCGAAAACACCTGGACCCACCCCCAGATCAGTCCCAGAAGAAAGACAGTCGGCGATTAAGTCTCGGATACGGGGCTGTGGAGATGGGTTGGGTTGCTCCTTGAACCAGGGTGAACCTGCTCCGGACGCCATTGTCATGTCACTCGTATTTTGCCTGCGAGTGGGGCTGACGAGTGGGATGCTCAGCCTGCGAAAACACACCGCCGACTACTGCTTCCTCAACGATAATGGGTACGACGAAAAGTAAGTGACCGTCTTTTGTTCTCTTCTTTTCTTTTGTCTCTTCACACACTACGATCGAGCATGAGGACATGGCTCGGTTTAAGTGTGGGGGGAGCGATATTCTAGCATAGTTAGCTTTATTTTTGTAGTTTTTCGAAAAATCTTAAAAAAACCATAAAAATTTGAAATTTTTTCACAAAAATCAAAAAGATTTTCCCTTTTGTGTGTTTTCCTTTTATGTCGATGTATTGTGCATTTGTTGTGTTGCGCGTGTTTTGCCTCCCTTTTTCCTTATAGGTTACTTGAATCACCGATAGCTTTGGAGAGCCTTCAAGACTTCCGGTAACATCTTATCCCTTTTTCCCTCTTTGTCTCTTGTGGAGTTCGGAGGAGATTGTGATGTTGTGCGCTCGGGAGGAGCTTTGTATAGTTTGTGGGTGATTTGGTGATTTGTTTAGAAGCTAGGGGTGGTGTTTGTGTTGTTCATGTGTTCGTTTTGTTTTGTTTTTGTTTCGTTGCTTTTGCTTCTTTTTCTTTCCTTCATTTTCGTCATGTCTTTGATTTTGTGTTGTGCTATGTTGTGTGTCATGTGTATAAACCGTTTTCGAAAACCCGGTTTAGAGGCTAGTGTGCGAGTGTTTACTTTCTCTTCCTAGTGGTATAAATCGAGTCTTGAACTTTAGTCTAGTAGAATGACCCTAAATCAATGAATTCGTTGGTCCTTTACCTTGAGTCCACCTAGCTTACTAGGGATTTACTACGGAATTTGCATTTTGACCATTATGACCACCCACGGTGTGAAAAGGCCTTGGTTACCGAGTCCCGTCCCCTAGGTGACCGTGTTTGGGATTGTTTAATTAGTCCAAGTTCTCCACTTTTTGTGGGTTTGAAGGGAATGACGCTCCCCGACTCTCCCATTTCCCTACCTCCTACACATATTCGCACAATAAATTGCAAAGTGTTGATTTCTCTCTTTCTTAATTGTCAAGAAATGCCAAAAAGCCAAATCTTGCCAAAAAGGGCAAAGAAAAGAAAATGAAAGAAAATGAAAGAAAGAAAAGAATGAAGAAAAAGAAAAGGCACAAAAGCCAAAAAGAAAATAGAAAAGAAAAAAAAAAATGGCATGGCAAAACAAAGCAAAAATGCAAAAGAAGAAGAAAATGCTAAAAGAAAACCGTCTCACAAAAAGATCTTAACCCCACAAAAATAAGCCTTTTTTCGACTTTTGCCGTGAAGAGCCTACCAAAGGACCGAGTCCCGAGGAAGGATGATAGCGGCATTAGTCGGTCTTCCTTCATTTTTGCATGTTTTCCACCTTTTTACTTGGACTAGTTAGGCGGTTTCGGACACGGGACGACCCTCTTGGCTCTTTGCTAAAGGGGGCGGGGTCTCACTTACCTACAGTGTCGACTAACACCGTGGTTCATCACTTTCCATCCCACCGATCGTCCTGTGGTACGTTCTTAGAAGGTTAGGAGGAACCTAGGTAAGTTACCAACGTTTTTGTTGCTTTGTCGTCATACTATTAGGGTTTAGTCCACCTCGGTTTGTATTGCTAGCTTGGGAACGTTGTCACTTACCTCGAGTCCTAAACCGGTGCTTCTTTCACCGCTTTTAGAGGGAAGCGGTATTTGTTTTTCTTTGGGTGCAACCGATTATGTGTTCGTTTGTGTGTTTGTTTGTTTTTGTGTCTTGTGTCCGGTTGCATCCGCAGTTTTGTCGCAAGACTCGACTTGCCTTGCGGAGTGCACTTTTCCTCTAAGTGCACTCGCGTGAGTTGAAAGGGCGTAGGGTGCGCTAATACCCATTCGGCTAGTATAGTAGTTAGTTTGTGCTTACTCGAGGGCGAGTAAGGGTTAAGTGTGAGGGAGTTGATAAGTGTAGTTTGTAGTGCTTATTTTACTGTATTTTGGTCCCATTTTCCTTGTGGAATCGCTCCCTAGGAGCGGTTTATGGGCTTCTTATGCTTCCTCTAGCTCGTTTCAGGTTCCCGGGACCCATCACGAAGAGTTGGAGCGATTCCGACTCAATGCATACACTTTTTGGAGCCAACGAGGTAAAGGAACGATGACTCGATGCCTTGGAATTGACCCCGAGACCCTGGGACCCAATCCCGAGCCTCCGAGAGCTGATCCCGAGTCCCGAGAATCAACGAGAAACCCATGAGAGGCAAGGAGGGACCAAAAAGCTCTTAAGGGAGGCCTACAAGACCCATCCCGATCGGGAAGGCCTAAAACCCGATCGGGATGAGGTGCACAAAGGACGCACACACTGTGGAGCATTCCCGATCGGGTTGGCATATTCCCGATCGGGAAAGTGGAAGTTTCCCGATCGGGATTTCCCATTCACGATCGGAAAAGTCCCAGTGGCAGCCGCGCTTTGTTTCTTTCTTCTTCCTTCCATTTGTAACCCTATATATACCCCCCCCCCCCCCCCCTCTTGTATTAAGACAGAATCTATGTTAGGTTCTTCACTTCCCACTAAACCCTAGACTATTTTAGGTTAGATTAGTTTAGATTAGAGTAGATTAGTCGGTAATTAATTCTTAATCTTAGTTTAGTACTTGTATTAAGGGAATTCTTCAAGATCTTCATTCAAGCTTGACAACCTTGGATGTTTGTTTTGGGTTCTTCCATTTATGCAAGTTTCCTTCTTCTTTTCATCTTCTAGTATGGTATAATCTCTTTTCCTTTCTCTTAATCTTTGTTCTTTAATCAAGTTTGAATCTTTATTATTGTTTGTTCTTGTTCTAGTTAGTTTGATTGAGTTTGTTTAGGTATGTTTGTTTGTTATCATGATTCCTCTTGTTCTTGTTAGTTGTAGTTTGATTATGCTTGAGTAGTGTTCTTGCTAGGGTTAGTAGGGTGATTAGGGTGTTAATTGGGTGATTAAGGGTTTGTTGGAGATGTTGGTGGAAGATTTGGGTTTCCTCTTGGTTTGATGCATATCACATGTTTGTTGGAATGCTTGAATGACTAAGTAGGTTAGAATGCTTGTTTTTCTTGCCTTTCTTGCGTTGGTGTTAGTTTGTTGTGGGTTCGGTTCCCTCATTAAGTTGCGAGAGCCCGGTGAGGATGACCCCTAGGTCGGTCTAAGTTGCGAGAGCCCGGATTCGACCTAGGCCACCATAGCACGCTAGAACCCCATTTGTCATGTGTGTCGTCGAGATGGGTTCCATGTGGAACCTCTAGGTCGGTCTAAGTTGCGAGAGCCCGGACCAACCTAGATCACCCAACTACCTCCTTCGCTCTAGCTCTTCCTTGACCATTCCGTTACCCCTTTGACCCCGACCTAATCCTAGCCCGTTTTCCTTAGTTGTTCTTCTTAGTCATAGTCTAGCCTTTACCCCCTTCTTATCATTCTCTAGCTTAGCTCGTTGACTTAGTCTCGTATTTGGGCCGACCAAGTCTAGGCTATACATTACCGTCCTCGTGGATTCGACCCGACTTACCCTAGCTACCCTAGTTAGGTTTTGCCGGTTATTTATTTGATCGGTGGGATTCACGACAAATCCCTCAGTCAATTTGGCGCCGTTGCCGGGGACGGTGCTAGTTTAGACTTTGTTTTCCTAGTTACTTGACTTCGTCTTTGTGTTTATGTTTTTCTTTTTTCTTTTTTGTTACCTTGCTTCTTGTGTGTGTGTGGTTTATTTCTCTCTTGTCTAGTGCCCAAAAAGCACTAGGCTTCTCACGTTTGCTCTTAGTCTACAGTTTGTGCTTAGAGGTGGTGACCATCTTCTTCTTGCGACTTAGAGCCGCTTTAACGGACGGTTGCTAGGGTGAGAGGTTGCCAACCGGGTATGGACTACGATTTTCGAGCAAGCATGGGGTTTGATCTAAACTCCACACACTCGGGAGCCGATATGAGCTACTCCTCTCCTTCCATGAACCAAGGGTATGACATGACGTCCCCCTACCACTATCAAGCTTCTTGGGGTAATCAAGACGGGTATGATCTTCAAGGTTATGAAAACGGCTACCAACAAGTGAACGATTACCAATCCTACGATCGTGGTGACTATTACTCGAGTTATCAATGTGAACCCACCATGTTCAATCAAGATTCACCTTATGGAAGCCAATACCCCCAAAACCCACCACATTACCCTCCACCCCAACCATAATATGAACCCCATGACCCACAATACTACCAATCACCTCAACCTCACTACCAACAATATGATGCCCCACCCCTTGGGCATCATCAAGACACCATGTTTAATCAAGATTATCAAGATTATCATCAAGATTATCAAGATTATCAAGGAGCTTTACAAGACCCCAATGATCACCAATTGCCCGACTTGGAGGTGTTTCAATCGATGCTTCAAATGCAACAAGAAATGGCCATCCAATCGCAAAAGAATAATGAACTCTTGGCCGAAATCCTTAGGGAAAGGGAGGAGTCTAAAGCTAGATTGCATGCTTTAACGGCTCAAACCCTAATGCTCTTAACTCAATCCTCACAACTTGATGAGGGATGTTCATTTGGGGAAGGGGAACAACCCAATGACGAGGCCGTTAATGAATTCCCTATAAGGAGCGAGTCTTGCTTTGAAGAGCCTCAATCGTCTACCCAAAAAGAGACGAATGAGGATATGACTCTTGGTGAAGGCATCGATGGTGAAGAATTGGAGGAGGATAGTGAGTTGGATGAGTTGGTAGAATTTGTGAAGTTTTTGGGTGAAATTGACAATCCCAAGTTGCCCATGTCCGATAATGTGGATAAGCATCAAGAACCCCTTGTATGTAAACCGAGCAAAGACTTGGAAGAGATTGAAACCGCCGGTAGAAGTTTCGATCCTCTTCTCCAAGATGATGTGGGGACGAATGATGAAGATGGGGAACCACAACTTGAGGAAAGTGTGGGGGTGTGCATTGAGAAGATGAGGCCAAAACCGCTTTTTGTGCCTTGTTTCTTGGAAATGAAGCTTGCTTGTGATTGGAGGCGATGCCTAGGGAGGAAGAGGTCGGTGAAGCTCGTAGGATGGATAGACCCCGGAGACAACATGAATGATGACGTTGGGTCTTGGGATTCCTACTTCTTGCCTCCTCCTTGGAGGCCGTGGAGGTTGGCTAGGCTCGAGCGCTTCTTGGGCCTTCACTATGATGTCGGTAGCGCGTTCGACTTGCTCCTCCATGCCCTTGAGGGCTACGGTTGAAGAAGAGTCCACCATCCTAGGTTTGACGGAGTTCCTAAAGAACCGTCATGTTGTATATTCCCCCTTCCTCTTCTTTAGAGTACTTGTGCTTGTATTTGTGTGATTTTTTCTCTTGATTTTTGTTGTTTCGTGAAGCTCTTGCAATTGATTTGGTATTTTGATGAGCGATTTGAGGGAGTGAATTTGATGTGTATTTTGAGTTTATTGTGATAGGTGAAGTGAAGATGACTCCTAGAAAGGAGTGGTTAGTGATAGAGCTTGGATCGTGAGTAAGGAAGTCGGTTTTTGGGGTCTTCGGAGTCATGAAGACCCTTCCCGACCGGGAAGGGTGTGTCGTCCCGACCGAGATGGGGCCGTCCCAATCGGGATGAGGGTGCCAAAAATCGAGTCCACTGGAGTTTCATCCCGATCGGGAAGGAGGCTTCTCGACCGGGAAGGGTTTATCAACCCGACCGGGATCATCCATCCCGACCGGGATGATCCCCTACTCCTTTTTGGTGCCTCTTCTTCGACATTCAAGCCCACCCAACCATTATATACCCCCACCCAACCTCCCTACCTTCCTTGCTCATATCATACCACCCACATACTTCATTTTCATATCCTCACTTCATCTTCTATCTACTTTAGACCGGTATTCACATCGAATCCCACACCACCTCACACCATTACTACCTCTACCATGCGGTTCTATCAAGCTTGAAGCGGGATTGCAATGATGAAGACAAGCAAGTGCCTACATTGATCTATGAGATGATGGAGAGAGTGAGTTGCTAACCTATGGTACGGCAACTATCCTTTCTTTTCCGTTTTTGTTGTTGCTTGTTTTCCTTTGTTTATTCCCTTCCCCTTGAGTCATGGTACCTTAGTGGCCTTCGAGGCCTTGGTAGTGGTTGCTCCCGACTCTCGATGATGTGACTACATCGAGAGTCATTTTCAAAATCCAAATTTTACAAGTTTTTCACTCTTTCTTTTTGAGGATTTAGTCGGATTTAGGCGGAATCCAGGCTAGGTGACTAGATTACACCTAGCCCTCCCCTCCCATTTCCTTTTATTTCCTTCCTTTTATTTTCTTCCCCCATCCATATCTTTTTCTTGTCTCGGCCCATGGTGACTTGACTACACCCCGGCCGGACACCTTCTACCCTTTTCTTCACCTTTATTTTTGATTTTTAGCTTTATTTTCGTAGTTTCTCTTCTTTTCTTTTGTCTCTCCGCACACTACGATCGAGCATGAGGACATGGCTCGGTTTAAGTGTGGGGGGAGCGATATTCTAGCATAGTTAGCTTTATTTTTGTAGTTTTTCGAAAAATCTTAAAAAAACCATAAAAATTTGAAAATTTTTCACAAAAATCAAAAAGATTTTCCCTTTTGTGTGTTTTCCTTTTATGTCGATGTATTGTGCATTTGTTGTGTTGCGCGTGTTTTGCCTCCCTTTTTCCTTATAGGTTACTTGAATCACCGATAGCTTTGGAGAGCCTTCAAGACTTCCGGTAACATCTTATCCCTTTTTCCCTCTTTGTCTCTTGTGGAGTTCGGAGGAGATTGTGATGTTGTGCGCTCGGGAGGAGCTTTGTAAAGTTTGTGGGTGATTTGTTTAGAAGCTAGGGGTGGTGTTTGTGTTGTTCATGTGTTCGTTTTGTTTTGTTTTTGTTTCGTTGCTTTTGCTTCTTTTTCTTTCCTTCATTTTCGTCATGTCTTTGATTTTGTGTTGTGCTATGTTGTGTGTCATGTGTATAAACCATTTTCGAAAACCCGGTTTAGAGGCTAGTGTGCGAGTGTTTACTTTCTCTTCCTAGTGGTATAAATCGAGTCTTGAACTTTAGTCTAGTAGAATGACCCTAAATCAATGAATTCGTTGGTCCTTTACCTTGAGTCCACCTAGCTTACTAGGGATTTACTACGGAATTTGCATTTTGACCATTATGACCACCCACGGTGTGAAAAGGCCTTGGTTACCGAGTCCCGTCCCCTAGGTGACCGTGTTTGGGATTGTTTAATTAGTCCAAGTTCTCCACTTTTTGTGGGTTTGAAGGGAAGGACGCTCCCCGACTCTCCCATTTCCCTACCTCCTACACATATTCACACAATAAATTGCAAAGTGTTGATTTCTCTCTTTCTTAATTGTCAAGAAATGCCAAAAATCCAAATCTTGCCAAAAAGGGCAAAGAAAAGAAAATGAAAGAAAATGAAAGAAAGAAAAGAATGAAGAAAAAGAAAAGGCACAAAAGCCAAAAAGAAAATAGAAAAGAAGAAAAAGAAATGGCATGGCAAAACAAAGCAAAAATGCAAAAGAAGAAGAAAATGCCAAAAGAAAACCGTCTCACAAAAAGATCTTAACCCCACAAAAATAAGCCTTTTTTCGACTTTTGCCGTGAAGAGCCTACCAAAGGACCGAGTCCCGAGGAAGGATGATAGCGGCATTAGTCGGTCTTCCCTCATTTTTGCATGTTTTCCACCTTTTTACTTGGACTAGTTAGGCGGTTTCGGACACGGGACGACCCTCTTGGCTCTTTGCTAAAGGGGGCGGGGTCTCACTTACCTACAGTGTCGACTAACACCGTGGTTCATCACTTTCCATCCCACCGATCGTCCCGTGGTACGTTCTTAGAAGGTTAGGAGGAACCTAGGTAAGTTACCAACGTTTTTGTTGCTTTGTCGTCATACTATTAGGGTTTAGTCCACCTCAGTTTGTATTGCTAGCTTGGGAACGTTGTCACTTACCTCGAGTCCTAAACCGGTGCTTCTTTCACCGCTTTTAGAGGGAAGCGGTATTTGTTTTTCTTTGGGTGCAACCGATTATGTGTTCGTTTGTGTGTTTGTTTGTTTTTGTGTCTTGTGGCCGGTTGCATCCGCAGTTTTGTCGCAAGACTCGACTTGCCTTGCGGAGTGCACTTTTCCTCTAAGTGAACTCGCGTGAGTTGAAAGGGCGTAGGGTGCGCTAATACCCATTCGGCTAGTATAGTAGTTAGTTTGTGCTTACTCGAGGGCGAGTAAGGGTTAAGTGTGGGGGAGTTGATAAGTGTAGTTTGTAGTGCTTATTTTACTGTATTTTGGTCCCATTTTCCTTGTGGAATCGCTCCATGGGAGCGGTTTATGGGCTTCTTATGCTTCCTCTAGAACGTTTCAGGTTCCCGGGACCCATCACGAAGAGTTGGAGCGATTCCGACTCAATGCATACACTTTTTGGAGCCAACGAGGTAAAGGAACGATGACTCGATGCCTTGGAATCGACCCCGAGACCCTGGGACCCAATCCCGAGCCTCCGAGACCCGATCCCGAGTCCCGAGAATCAACGAGAAACCCATGAGAGGCAAGGAGGGACCAAAAACCTCTTAAGGGAGGCCTACAAGACCCATCCCGATCGGGAAGGCCTAAAACCCGATCGGGATGAGGTGCACAAAGGACGCACACACTGTGGAGCATTCCCGATCGGGTTGGCATATTCCCGATCGGGAAAGTGGAAGTTTCCCGATCGGGATTTCCCATTCACGATCGGAAAAGTCCCAGTGGCAGCCGCGCTTTGTTTCTTTCTTCTTCCTTCCATTTGTAACCCTATATATACCCCCCCCCCCCCCCCCTCTTGTATTAAGACAGAATCTATGTTAGGTTCTTCACTTCCCACTAAACTCTAGACTATTTTAGGTTAGATTAGTTTAGATTAGAGTAGATTATTCGGTAATTAATTCTTAATCTTAGTTTAGTACTTGTATTAAGGGAATTCTTCAAGATCTTCATTCAAGCTTGACAACCTTGGATGTTTGTTTTGGGTTCTTCCATTTATGCAAGTTTCCTTCTTCTTTTCATCTTCTAGTATGGTATAATCTCTTTTTCTTTCTCTTAATCTTTGTTCTTTAATCAAGTTTGAATCTTTATTATTGTTTGTTCTTGTTCTAGTTAGTTTGATTGAGTTTGTTTAGGTATGTTTGTTTGTTATCATGATTCCTCTTGTTCTTGTTAGTTGTAGTTTGATTATGCTTGAGTAGTGTTCTTGCTAGGGTTACTAGGGTGATTAGGGTGTTAATTGGGTGATTAAGGGTTTGTTGGAGATGTTGGTGGAAGATTTGGGTTTCCTCTTGGTTTGATGCATATCACATGTTTGTTGGAATGCTTGAATGACTAAGTAGGTTAGAATGCTTGTTTTTCTTGCCTTTCTTGCGTGGGTGTTAGTTTGTTGTGGGTTCGGTTCCCTCATTAAGTTGCGAGAGCCCGGTGAGGACGACCCCTAGGTCGGTCTAAGTTGCGAGAGCCCGGATTCGACCTAGGCCACCATAGCACGCTAGAACCCCGTTTGTCATGTGTGTCGCCGAGATGGGTTCCATGTGGAACCTCTAGGTCGGTCTAAGTTGCGAGAGCCCGGACCAACCTAGATCACCCTACTACCTCCTTCGCTCTAGCTCTTCCTTGACCATTCCATTACCCCTTTGACCCCGACCTAATCCTAGCCCGTTTTCCTTAGTTGTTCTTCTTAGTCATAGTCTAGCCTTTACCCCCTTCTTATCATTCTCTAGCTTAGCTCGTTGACTTAGTCTCGTATTCGAGCCGACCTAGTCTAGGCTATACATTACCGTCCTCGTGGATTCGACCTGACTTGCCCTAGCTACCCTAGTTAGGTTTTGCCGGTTATTTATTTGATCGGTGGGATTCACGACAAATCCCTCCGTCACTTAGTCTGTACAATCACGTGCTATAAGTTGCATAGTCAGGCATTAAATAGTACAAATAACCCCCATTGACATTAATAGTCAGACATCACTTTGCAGAGTCACTCTTGTTGAGGTGCACAATCACGTGATATAAGTTGTACAGCCACGCACATTATATAGTCAGACATCCTAGAATTTGAATTCACACTGTCATGTATCGTCACACTCTGCACGCTGCAAAGTCACGCGGCTTAGTCTGTACAATCACACACTTTAGTCTGTACAATCACACACTTTGCGATGTGCGGCCACGCACATGATATATTCCATTCTCGCATCCTGTCACTGATGACAACTAATATTCGCCATCCGTTAGGACTCACTGACCCGTATACTGGAACGACCCGACTCAAGTACCCCTGCGGACGAAGACACTGACGGTCTGTACGAAGCGTGGGACAGATTCATACAAGACTGCGCCGGGACATTCGACTTGAACGCCGAACTGTTGTTTTTCCCGGTGCATACTATGGGGCACTACACGTGCGTGTGCGTCAACTTTAGAGAAAGAACAGTTGATATCCTCGATCACCAGACACATGCCCTAGGGTCGCATATGTTCCGGGTGTCCAGCGAGATAGTAAGTTGCACGCATATGCTTTATTTCACCACGTCAAAAATATTCTACTGCTTGGGTGCTGATGTTTACTATTACCTAATACTGCAACAGATGCAAGCATTGAGGGTCTACATGGACGAGAAAGGGCTGATTAAGGGCAGTCACCTGGCGGATTTTGAGCATCGCCAAGTAAATTTGGAATGGCAGAGCGCCCGAAAGAACGATCCGGAGTCCGGCATTTTCTGCTTGATGCATATGTGCCTGTACGACGGTGCGCCGTTCACCCACACTGATATTAGGTCAAAGCTCGGGAGGCGTTACTTGTCGTTCGAGGTGGCAGCAAGTCTCGTACTTGCTGACATGAATGAAGCTCGCGACGACGTGTTGCTGAAAATTCGCGCTTTCATAAGAAACGCTACGTGCATATGGATCAAACTCGATGACAAACGTAAACTGGGGAGACTCGTGGAACGAAAGACCTCAGCGAACCGTAAGGCATGAATGTGTAGTGAAGTAAAAACATTTTTTTGTGAATATAGAAAAAAATATCATGTTCGATTATCTTATGAGTATCAGATGAATGACAACTCAGTATCAGGGTCGCATGTGCGACGTGATACAGTCACGCAACTTCTGACTCACAGTCACAGTCAAACTCCTGTAGAGTCATGACAGACGACCACAAAATCACCAATTAATTATACTAACTACCCCTGCATATATGTCCATCCATTTACTTTCAGATTATTTCACCTTTAAAAAAAACCGATGGTTCCCTTATTTACAGAAGACACGAAAAAAAACAATACACGCACCGTAAAATCGGATTATTTCCCAATAAGAAAACGATGATTCGAAAACGATGTCGAGAAAATATAAACTGTACATTGAGTGATGTTTGTGAGTGCGACTGCGAATTGATGTTTGTGAGTCTCAATGCACATTGAGAACACAAACCATCACCTCACTCTGCTAACCCTATTTACTTTAGAAGGATAGGGCCCCCACCTAACTCAATTAATATTTACTGCCCCCTTTACTGCCTCCCCCCTTCAAATACCAACGCCATTTTTATACTTCCAACTTCACCTCTTTAAACCTAACAAAAAATGGCAAGCAAAATAGAAGAAATCAGAAAAATGATCGAGGAGTACGATGGTTTGTTGAATACCACTAGATCAAATGAATTAAGAGCCATGCAGCTAGTCGCTCCTGCCATAGATGCGAGGACCTATATGGCATCCATTGGCAGTACAGAAAAGGAGACCGAACTGGACGACTACATCGAATTCTTGATGAAAAAGTGTATTGGATGTTTCCACACTAAGAAAGCGTTGCAGTGTGATTTGGCCAACTTGAGGAAGATGCTTCAAAAAAACGGGGGTTAATTATGCATGTAGCGAAAATGAAGGGTGTAATGGACGTATCATGTTTCAAGTACTGGATGTTTTAATGTGTTTTGAGATATAAAATATATAAGTAGTGGATGTTTTTACGTTTCAAGAATATTTTTATGTTGTTTCAGAATGTGACTTTTCTATTTTTTTCGCTATTTTCTCTATCGTTGTTTCGCTATTTCTCTATTTTTAGGTTTCTACGCTTCATTTTGGAGAATCACTGTCAGTGTGTTGTAGAATCACAGACATTATCCTGTACAATCACACTCCCACATTGCTACTGTAGAGTCACACCCTGCCTACTGTAGAGTCACGTTCATTGTATTGCACAATCACACTCACTAGTTTTATGTCAACCAAATATTAAGTTAGTATTGTTTGTAGTGTTTAAAGATAATACATTCCAGAACAAAAACAATTTTGTTTTACGACTACACCATATTAGAAATAATTAAGATCGACAAAAGACGTAACGACTACGCCATGTTTTACGACCACGCCATATTAGAAATAATTAAGATCGACAAAACCGATGTGACTGTGAAGGGATGTTTGTGAGTCTCAATGAATCGTTGGGAAACACAACACCCACCTCAATCTCTTAACCCTAATAAATATATGAGAATAAGCCCCCCACCTAACCCATTAAATTTTCACCCCCCCTTTACGGCCTAACCCATTCATTTTCAACCCCCTATTTACTGCCTCCCCCTCTTTAAATACCAACACCATTTTTATCACCTTAACCACTTCAACTTCACCACTTTTACCAGCCACTACATACAACTCCACCACTTTAACCTTATAAAAAAATGGCCAGCAAAATAGAAGAGATCAGAAGTTTGATCGAGGAGTACAATGGTTTATTGGATTCCACTGTGTCCAATGAATTAAAAGCCATGCAGCTAGTCGCAACTGCAATTGACGTGAGGCGCTTCGTGGCGTCCACTAGTGATACACATAAAGAGGCCGAACTGGACAACTACATCCAGTTCTTGATGAAAAAGTCTATGGAGTGTTTCCGCACAAGGAACAGGTTCCAGCGTGACTTGGCCAACTTGAATAAGATGCTTAAAAAGTACGGAGGTTAAGTATGTATGGGTTAAGATGTACCGTTTAGTAATGGTCATTTTAAGTTTTAATGAATGTTAAAGTGTAGCGTTTAATGTTCAAGTGTAGCGTTTAATGGATGTTTTCCGCACTATGTCGTAGAATGTTTTCCGCGTTTTAGGGTATGCAAGTATTACATGTTGTTTAAGAGATGGACTTTTTCTAAAGTACAAATATTTCCATCGCTATTGCGCTATTTCTCTATTTCCATCGCTATTTTTCTAATGTACAGACACATGGTGTATAGTCACACTCAACAAGTTTTATAGTCACACTAAACATGGTGTATAATCACAGTCATCATGTCATAGAACTAGTTTAGGTTTCTACACTTCATTTTGGAGAATCACAGTCAGTGTATTGAAGAATCACAGTCATTATCTTGTACAATCACACTCCCACAATTAGTGAAACCACAGTCCACCTCTTGTTCTACAATCACACACTGAATGCTGTAAAGTTGCACTCATTGTGTTGCACAATCACACTCACTTGTTTCGTGTCACCCAAATATTAAGGGCATAATGTTCCTATACAGCTGTATTTGTAGCCAAAGATGCTGCATTCCAGAATAAAAAAGACTGTTATTTCAATGTATTCTTACAGTCAAAGGAACAAAAACAATTTTGCGGACCCCCACGCTTTACGACTACGCCATATTGGAAATAATTAAGGTCCGCAATAGCATATATAATATCACGGACCTTGACCATTTCAAACGTCGACAAGTCTTTATGTTTCACAAAGCAGGAAATCGCCCCCATGATCTAAGACTTAAACCATATTAGAAATGATTGAGGTCCGCAATATACGAAAACAATGTCACGGACCTTGACCATTTCAAACGTCGACAGCCTTTGTGTTTCCAAAAAGAATGTTCTTAAGTGACAGATGATATTCATGAACAATCCTCCTCGGCAATCCCTGCCGGGTCCTCCTCCTCCTCAACATCAACAGGTGGGTACTCAGCAAATGGGTTGGGGCAGTTCCTCTTGTCATGGTGCCCCATCCTCTTGCAGTTCTTACACAGCCGTTTAGGCTTGGCGGCAATTGCAGCAGCCTTCGTCTTAGAAGAAAGCATCCGCTTCCCACTGCCCTTGTTCTTGGCTTTCTTCGGGGGCAATATGTTTATTTCAATTGAGCTCGTACAGTCGAGGATCTCCTCTAATTCTTGCGTCTTGCTACATGGGCCAGCAGAGACAATATCGGACCTGAAGTCGCGAATGACGTCAGCTAGATTACTAACGTCTTCCTTACCCATTTTGCTGACATGACTGACGGTCTCATAGAACTCCGAGAACAGCCTCGTGACTGTAACAGCCTTCTCATCGCGTAGGCGACTCTCTGACAGGGGACACGCATTAACATTACGTAGAGCATCCTTTGTCCATCTACATGCCACGTACCGTTCCGGGATCGTCTCCCGTCGTTTCGAAGAGTATATCCAATTGGCGTGCCTGCAAAGAATTCCATACCGACAGAACTTCCTGCAAGTACACCTGACCTCACAGGTACCTGCGAGTGCGTTAAAAAACACATAAAGAGTGCGACTGTTGACCGTACAGACGGTGGCTACGCAACGTACGGGATGAGACTCCGTAAAGGTATGATCACAACCTTGACAGGATACAGTCACACCCATAATGCTGCATAGTCACAGTCCTTACGACGCAGAATCAAACGAATTGCGTTGTAGAATCACACGCACCGCGATCTAGAGTCGCACCCTTTATTGTGTACAGTCACATTCAATGAATTATGGAAAAAAACTCGTTACGTTTAGAATCAAAACGTTTAGATCATATAATATGGCTACACGAAATGGATAGTGACTTTCTATGCCAGTACCTGGGTTGTATTCAACAATGTAGTTGCGGTCCCGGATGGAGTCCAGTACTGTTGTTGCTTCGATCTCGTCCTTCTCCTGATACCCACGAACGCTGCACGTGTACAACCAAAACTTAACCTCTTCCTGAAAGTGTGCAAAGGCGACGTGCGTGTACACCCTTGCCGCGTGGCTCTCCATCGGATTCGTCGATCCAATTTTGGGGAATGACTGTCGGTTATCGTTGTCTAGCCTCTTCTGCATGTGCCTTTGTTGGTCCATCGCACTTTCGAAACGCATCCAGAACTGGACCAACGTATCATTGTTCTCTTCAAACGTTTTGAAGAAACTGATCTCACTATCTGATCTCTGCGTTGTTCTCATAATTCCGGACATCCTCACCTCTCTGCAATGCGCGACAACCCATTTTCTCCTCTCTTCGAACATATTTTCGAACCATTCGATCCCAACAGCATCATGGTCGATCATAATCCGCCCCCACCTGTCGTTGAACTCTGACGCCTCGATGTCATCATCCCATATAATTGCATTGAGAGCTTTTACAAAGTCCGAGGCCTCTTCTCTTGATATGCCATACTTTGTTGGAACCTTGTTCATGATGTGCCACGTGCAGCACCATTGGTGCGCTGCTTTGAATATTTCGGGGACGGCTTTTAAAATTCCGGGATCCTGATCTGTAATGATATAACACGGTTCCTTCCCGCCCATGGCTTCCAGAAACTGGGAGAGGACCCATATAAATGACTCGTAGTCCTCCTTAAATAACAACGCCCCACAGAACGTGACAGACCGTTTGTGGTTGTCCATGCCAGTGAACGGTGTGAACACCATGGAATACACGTTGGTTTCGTACGTTGGGTCGAACGAAACTGCATCCCCGAATGCCGCGTAATTCCTTCGAGCTGCACCATCCGCCCAAATGACCCTGCGTAAGCTTCCGTCTGTATCCACATCGTAGTCAAAGTAGAAATCCTCCTGACTGTCCCTCAAACTCTTGAACCGGTCTATGAACAACTGACCATCCTGCTCGTGGACGAAGCACTTGACGTCCCTCCCCCAGTTCTTGAAATCAACCAACGATGCTCCGATGTTCTGATATCCGCCCGACAACTCCTTGCACATCCTGTATGTTCGAGTCGCCCCGATCTTCAGCTGCACACACAAAACTGCAACCGCATTGGTCTCGCACAGTTGGCAGTCAACCATACACTAACAACATTGTTGACAGACATTACGCACCCTCGAGTTGCAGACGATCATCTCCTTGTGATATCTTGATAGATTTCGAGTTGACTTTTGAAACTCTCTGTCCTTGACCGTCACAAGATCGTGGTTGTGTTCCTTGATGAACTCTTCAATATAAAACCCCCCGATCATTGCACAGAGCCTAATTCTTGCTCCACATTGCGTCCTCGTCGCCTTCGTAATCCTTTTGGATTCGTACGATCCCACATACTCTTGCCCCTCCTTCTCTCCCGTGCTCGACAGCTTCACCATGCTCTGGCTTGCTGTTTTGCCCTCCTTGCTACAAGCCAACAATTTCTTCTTGATCGAACCATCAAATGATCTAGTTGTCGTGTACCTCTTCGCCTCGAAACCAACATAAAATGCGTAAGCTTGATAAAACTTGAATGCTCCATCGATGTCCACGAACTTCTGCCCTACGTAAGGGACAATCACTGTGTCTTCAGCTGGCATATAGGTTGGAACAAAAAACAAATTATCAAAGGTTGGACACTATCAATCTTGCAACGCACGCATTCATCTCTGACCTTATTGAAGTGTGAATTTTCTCGACAACAACTGTGACTTTGCGCGTATAACAGCATGATTGTTAGAGCTTAACACCCGCACCGCATAACAAAAGCAAGTACAACTACAACCCAAGATGCAATACCAACAATAATATATATATATATATATATATATATATATATATATATATATATATATTTTCTCAACAACAAAAAAACACCCGCAATAATAAATATAACAATGATAAGGAAACAAACATATATATTTTGAATAGTAACAGCAACTTCAACGTAATACAACTACGCCTACAGCTAAAACTACAACTACATGCAACCAACAAAATAATAATATGCAATACTACAACTACGCCTTGATTAATATCCACAACACATAAGAACTACAAGTACAACTACAAACCAATATGCAATACTCAACAACAACAACAAAAAAATACAATGATAGATATAACAATGATAAAGAAACCAACATAAATATTTGGAATAATAAAGAACCTTCAACGTAATACAGCAGAACAACTACAACAACAGTGAACGTGTGACTGTCTATCATATTGAGTATGACTGTCACGTTATAACGGTGTGACTCTACAAAAATATCAAACCAAACAAAACAATGTTCGACTGCACATTTTCCTGACTCTTCTCATTTAACAAACCAAATATATATGTATATATCCATCTTACCTCCTGCATGTTGCCCAGAAATATCCCCCCTCTATATAAAACTACAACTACATGCAACCAACAAAATAATAATTTGCCTTAATTAATATCCACAACACATAAGAACTACAAGTACAACTACAAACCAATATGCAATACTCAACAACAACAACAACAAAAAAAAAAATACAATGATAGATATAACAATGATAAAGAAACCAACATAAATATTTGGAATAATAAAGAACCTTCAACGTAATACAGCAGAACAACTACAACAACAGTGAACGTGTGACTGTCTATCATATTGAGTATGACTGTCACGTTATAACGGTGTGACTCTGCAAAAAAATCAAACCAAACAAAACAAAGTTCGACTGAACATTTTCCTGGCTCTTCTCATTTAACAAACCAAATATATATGTATATATCCATCTTACCTCCTGCATGTTGCCCAGAAATTTTCAACTGCACATTTTGATCATCGCGTGGTTCTTCGAGGAACAACACCATTAGAGCATAAAGACGTACAGCAATTTACGAATTAGGGTTTAGTTATTCTGAATAATGGTATAGATAGAGGGAAGCTTTTTTATTAAGGATAAATGTCGAATTTTAGTGACAACTTGGTGAGAAATTTGGGATGATTTTCAAATTTTGGTGAGGGAGTGAATTTTGTTGATGGAAAGGGTGATAGATTTGGTGATAGGAATGGTGATGGCATGCTGTACTTTTGCCCTGCTGCTTGTCATTCACGGACATATTCTCCCTTTTTTCTTTTCTTTTTTTGATTAATCTTAGTCATCCATCCAAACCAAATCAAGGGCCAAAAACACAACTTCCCAACTTCCCACTTTTCACCAAACTCCCTTGATCCCTTTTCTATATATATATATATATATATATATATATATATATATATATATATATATATATATATATATATATATATATATATATATATATATATACATACGCGGTATTAAATTGACGATAAAAGGACGAAAATTAAGATGCGATAATGATAAAAATGTTAGTGTTAGTATAATGTATATGTATATATCGAGATAGAGAGGAAGAGAAAAGAGAGAAAATGGATTGATGACACCCTCAACCCACATGCTTAAAATGGCCTCGGAAACGGACTCGTAATAGCGACGGGAGTGCGGGAGTATCGAGGATGTAAGTAGAGTTATGGTGTGTGTATGTATGGAGATGGTTTATCGGATTTTTGAGGGATAAAGGACTCGGTTTTTGTTTGGGATTGCTTAGGGTTGTAGTGTAGTAAGGATGTAGGGATTAGGGTTGAAAATGTAGGGTTTTAGTATGTGTCAATTCTGAAAAATGTGAAGGGTTTGAGGGGGTATTTATAGAGTATACCCCTCGACCTAGGGTCACTCGATCGAGTGGCCCTAGCGCACTCGATCGAGTGTCCTGAAAAAGGGGTATGTTGGGTTTGTTGTGGCTCCACTCGATCGAGTGGATCAGGCGGGTGAGACATTTTAGGAAGGAGTTGACTTTTTTGAATTTTTGAAAAAGGTGATTGGGCGCAATCTTCTAGAAGCTCATTCGACTGACTTTTGGTGTCGGATTTGTCTTTGACCGGGTTTGACTTGGTCGCTGAAAGACGGTTTTATTTTCGGTGTCGATTTTGGCCCAAATTAATCTCATTTTATTGGAAATGACCTACTGGGCCTGGATTTGAGGTCGGTTTTAAGAGATTTGCACTCCTCTAAATGCCCACGTCGGATATTATTGATTCTGAGTCCGTATTCGAGCGTATTAAGTCATGTTTACGTTTGATCATCATCGGGTGTTTTGTCGAGAACTGCCATAGACACTAGCAAGCAAAATGCGGGTGTCTACAGAGCCCCCACTCTGACTGAGGCTTGGACAAGGCGAAAGTCAGAGTAGCTACCAGGCCAATCGAGGATTAAGACCTGGCAGCCTCCGGTCGGGTCGTTTATAGTCCATTAGACTCGCGTGAAGGGCTCGCCAGCCATAAGCCGAAGGTCATACCTGTCCTGATAATGATAGCTCCGTGGGGAGTAAATAATCTGCGTGGAAACTTGCTTCTGAAGTCTTGGGTGTACCTGTATGCTGACACATAACAACTTGCATGTAACACATAAGCGAAACACCGACTCATGCTGGGGAGAATAGAATATGGAAAAGCAAAAATTTTGAAATTTTTTTAGAAATTTTTGGGAATGCTCAGGACGACTTGATTCCTATCCTGGATTCTAGCTTGAAATCTAAGATCAGGTCTGCGCGCACAGGGCCCATGTCTGCTGAGGAGGCATGACAGTTAGGGTTACAGTTAGGGTTTCCTATTATAAATATAGGACTCCTGTTTCCACTTTCTGTATCCTAAATCAAACTCTTCTCTTTTCCTCTCAAAATATTTTATACTTTTTAGGAAGACTCAAACATCTGCCATGGGAATCGAGCACTTGACCGCGATGCTTCTAGCCTGGTCCCAATACTTTCAGGACGAGGAGAAAGTTCAACTGACTCAGATGGGAATTACTGCCATATTCCCACTTCAACGTCTCAAGGTCGACTCACACTTTCTGGATGCATGTCTAACGTTTTGGGATGCTACCCATCACGTTTTTGCGTTTCCGCGAGGGGAAGTGTGTCCTCTCCCTGAGGAGATTGCAGCTGTGGGCGGTTGGAGCCCTATTGCTCGTCCTGCTATCCCTCCATTTTATCCTGATCCGAGGAAGAGACTAAGGGATTTCTTAGGTTTGTCTCATGCTGAGACAGATCGAATGGTGCGGGGAAATTCCGTTTCCCTTTTCGACTTGGCTGACAAATTTATGAATACCCAGGATGTGAGGATTACTGCTGCCCATAGGCGTAGGGCATTCGCCTTTTGCATGCTGCACCGTTACGTCTTCGAGTGGAAGATGGAGGCTGACTCGTGTTTGGGTCAGATTAGGCTGATTGGTGTGGTAAACCAGATGGAGACTGGTCACAGCCTTGCTTGGCTAGCTACGGGCGAAATCATTATGGGTCTTGATGCTAGGAGACTAGACCCGGGCCATCAGCTGACGGGGAGTGTCCGTCTTCTGCAGGTATACCTCTCGCGTTTTTTTTTTGGGTTTTTCTATGGGGTACCCCTCAACTATCGATTTTTCCAAGTGGTACCCCCACCTTTTTCGAATTACAAGATGTACCCCTAAACTTTGTAAATTAGTCAATATTGTAACCGAAGTTATAATTTTCCAACGAAAATTTCTCAATTGATGATATAAATAATGATTATTCCCTATTTTACTTTCATCAACCATGATATATTTCTTCAATTTGCATCCTTTACTCGAAAAAATCCATTCCACCACACTACGACATAGGGGTGACGGGGAGATTGAGGTTAAAGGATTTAATAAAGCGAGGGAGATAGGTCGATGTCGGCCGACAACAGAGTGCGTTTTGATGGGCATTTGGTGGCTTGGTGAATGGTAAGGAAAAAGAGGTGGTTTGTAGAATCAAATTGGATTGATTAATATGTTAATTATTCATTTTAAAAAAATAATTGTAATACACTTATCACTTTGGTTATGATATGGAGTGATAAGTAAAGTTTAGGGGTACACAATGTAATTCGAAAAAGGCAGGGATACTACTTGGAAAAGTCAATAGTTGAGGGGTATCCCATAGAAAAACTCTTTTTTTTCACGCAAAAATTCTGTTGTACGTGAGTCACTCGATCGAGTGGACCCGACAATCGATCGAGTGACCTTGAGGAGAGTATTCTGCCCATTTTTAGATGGGCTACTCGATCGAGTCAACCGGAGTACTCGATCGAGTGGCCTCTAGCGAACCATATTCTGCTTACAAAAATTGTATATTTCTCCCCTTTTCAGATTTGGCTATCTGAACGTCTATCAATCATAGAGTCTCCTCCGAGTATACCCAATTACCGTAGCAGTCAAATTTGCTCGAGGAGACGACGGATAAGCTCGACTCATCATGTGAACCGGGCTTATTGGGATGAGGAGCTGGTATTTCATGGTGGTCCCTTGATTAGGTGGACCGTCGCTTGGTGGTTTCTTTCGAAACTGACGGGGCTGGCCAAGAGGGACCAAGCCCGCTACTTAGTGATCCTGTCACTTGACTGGACTGTTCACATCTATCTGGACCGCATCCTAAGACAGTTCGGTTCGTCTCAGCGGATCCCCGAAACTGAGGCTATCATTAGCGTTTCGCTCCAATTGACGGACGCTATGTGCGACACGTGGTTACAGAGGTGGTTCACCCGTCCCACGTGGACTATTCCCAACCCCTGCCAATTCGCTTGGGTTTCCGAAGCATATCGGAAGTGGACTTCCGAGGAGTCGGAAAAGGGTCGCAAAGCTTTGAAGGTCGACGAGGCCTTTGAATTGGTCCGTCGGCAGACGGTAAAGGACAACAAGGGTTTCTTCGACGAAGGAGATACTCCTGCTACTCTAGTCCGATTAGAATCGGGTCTTAAGTCACAAACTAAGACTCGAGCTAAGAATGTTGGTGCTAGCGGCGTGCGGGGGCGGGTAAGCCCCCAGACCGACTTGGAGAGACGGCTCGGGCCGAAATTGGCGGCCAGAGACCGACTAGGCCCGCATGACCGGCTGCATGAACCTGTGAGGGTCCGGCTTGGGCCAGATAAGGTAACCGAGGACTCGAGTTCAAAGAAATGAGTCCGGGCTAAAGAGGTTCCCGTAGTGATTCGGGAGTGCTCCCCTCCACGTCGTCGCCAGTGGACGGCTAAGAAGGCGAAGGACAAGGGGAAGGGCAAGATGCCCTAAATATCAAGTCCTTAGTTTTTATCATTTGAATATTATTATTATTTATTTTGGAGTGTCGTGTGCTTTGTTTTTTTTTTGAATTTTTTTGGATTTGTAATTTCTCGAGTTTATCGAGTTTTTTTTTTAGTAATTAATAAAGGAAGCTTATTATTAAACCATTCCGGTCTTTTCTTGATTGCATTGGTTGTGCCCTTTTGAGGGGCTGCCTACGTATCTACAATTAGCGGAATCAAACCAAACGTAGTTCAGGCTTTTGTAAATTTGCAATCTCGAAATTCACCAAGACCATTAGTTCAAGATGTTTGCGACAGTAGAATTAATAATTTTAGCTCATTGACTTGCTTTTTGTAAAATAATTTTGAGAAACTTTGCTAATGACATTGAGAAAAGGCTAAGGGTAGTAACGCTTCAGTTGGTCCAGGTTGGTTGGGTTGACAAATTCATTCCCGTCCAGGTATGTTAGCATCACAGCTCCGCCTGATAAGATCTTTTTTACCAAATATGGCCCGACCAAATTGGGTTTGAATTTTCCCCTCGGGTCAACTGGTAATAAAGCTCGGACGGACTTAAGGACCAGATCTCCTTCCTTAATGTTCCTGGGCCTTACTCTATTGTTAAAGGCCCGCTGGATCCTTTTCTGGTAAATTTGAATATTGTTGAGGGCACGAGATTGTCGTTCGTCCAGTAGAACTAACGAGTCATACCGGGGCCGGACCCAATCAGCTTCAGGTACTTGACTTTCCAGCAGGATTCTAAGGGACGGTACCTCCAGCTCGACTGGCTGGACTGCCTTCATCCCGTATGTTAGGTAATACGGTGTTGCACCGGTTGCGGTGCGGATTGACGTCCTGTATCCCCATAGGGCAAAAGGTATTTTGTCGGACCAGTCTCGTTAATTATCAGCCATCTTTTTTAGTATGGTGACAATTGTTTTATTGGCCGCCTCCACCGCTCCATTCGTTTGGGGACGGTAAGGCGAAGACGTATGCCTTTGAATTTTATACTTGGTCAACAGGGTTGCCGTTTCGGCTTGAAAATGAGTCCCGTGATCACTGATAAATTCGTGTGGGATCCCGTACCGACATATTATCTTGTTTTGGATAAATTTGGCAACATGCTTAGCATTGAAGATACGGTAAGATTCAGCTTCGACCCATTTGGTGAAATAGTCGATAGCCACTAAAATGAAGCAGTGTCCACCGGTACCCGAGGGATTTATTTTCCCGATTATGTCGATACCCCATGTCGAGAATGGCCAGAGTGACGTCATGGTATACAGCAAGGATGATGGCATATGTTGCACATTGGCGAAGATCTGGCAGTTATGACAATGTTTGACATATAACTGGCAGTCATTTTCCATATTATTCCAGTAGTATCCGAGCCTCATGATTTTTTGGACTAACATCTGGGCATTCATATGTGGACCGCATTCACCATCATGTACTTCAGCCATGACCTTTTCAGCTTTATATTTATCAACACAAAGGAGAAGAACCCTCTGTGCGGTCTTTTTGTACAGTTGTCCGCCGTCGGTACGGACGAACTGGGTAGCTAGCCTCCGTAAGGCTTTCTTGACCCGGCCTTCGGTCCCGGGAGGATATTCCCCGGTCGTCAGGTATGTCAATACAGCCTGATACCATGGCTCAGGATCAGTTATCTCAATATCCTCAATGGCGTTGATATATGTAGGCTCTGACCGTCTATCAACACAAATTGGCATACTGGTCACGTGATCGGGAATATTCAGTAAAGATGCCAGTTTTGAGAGTGCATCTGCAAACTGATTTTCTTCCCGAGGCAAGTATATATACTCCACCTTTTGGAATTGTTTCTCGAGATCCCTTACTCGTGCTTGGTAGGCTACGAGATTAGCGTTCCGAGTTTTCCATTTTTAAAGTGCTTTATTAATGACTATGGACGAATCGCCATGTACCCGGAGGTTAGTGACCCCCAAGTCGGCGGCGGCTTGTAGCCCATGGATGCAGGCTTTGTATTCGGCTACATTGTTGGTAACATCGAAGTCCAGTTTGATGGAGACGGGAGTGTGTTCTCCTTTTGGCGAAATTAAAAGAATCCCGACCACGAACCCTCGAAAATTGGATGCCCCGTCGAAGTATATATCTCATGTTTCTGTGTCGGTATGAAAAATATCTTCATTTGGGAAGGACCAAGTGTCGGTGTGTCCTTCTTCCGTTACAGGACTATCGGCAAGGAATTCAGCTACTGCTCGGCCCTTAATAGCCTTTAACGTACGAATCTCAGGTCGAACTTTGCCAACATTAGGGTCCATCTAGAAATTCTTCCATTGAGAATGGGCTTTTCGAAGAGGTATTTGATTGGATCCATTTTGGATAATACCTGAACCTCGTAGCTGAGCATATAATGTCAGAGCTTCTTAGTGGCCCAAACTAGAGCTAAGCACGACTATCGGCAAGGAATTCAGCTACTGCTCGGCCCTTAATAGACTTTAACGGTACGAATCTCAGGTCGAACTTTGCCAACATTAGGGTCCATCTAGAAATTCTTTCATTGAGAATGGGCTTTTCGAAGAGGTATTTGATTGGATCCATTTTGGATAATACCTGAACCTCGTAGCTGAGCATATAATGGCGGAGCTTCTTAGTGGCCCAAACTAGAGCTAAGCACGTCTTTTCGAGCATGGTATATTTGCACTCATACTCTAAAAACTTTTTGCCGATGTAATAAATAGCTCGTTCTTCAGAGTCAACTGTCTGAGCCAGCATAGCCCCTATGGCTGTCTCGGTCGTTGTTAAGTATAACGACAAAGGCAAACCGGGTTGAGGTGGCATTAAGACCGGTGGAGCAGACAGTATTTCCTTGATTTTGTCGAAAGCAGCTTGGCACTTGTCAATTGTCATCCCACAGTATTCGTTCCCCTACTTTCAGTTTCTTGAAAATCGGTTCACACACCATGGTCAGTTTTGAAATGAACCAGCTAATGTACTGGACTTTTCCGAGAAATCCCCTTATTTCTTTTTCGGTTTTAGGAGGTTGCATCTCGGTAATGGCTTTGATTTTAGCTGGGTCGACCTCGATACCACGTTGGCTAACGATATGACCCAGTAATTTGCCTGATGTTACCCCAAAACTGCACTTTTGAGAGTTTAGCCTCATGTTGTATTTGCGCAATCGGGTGAAAAAAATTCTTAGGGCGGTGATGTGATCGTCCCGGTCTATGGATTTGACGATCATGTCGTCCACGTAAACTTCTACTTCTTTATGCATCATATCATCATGCAATAAAGTCGTAGCGGTCCGTTGGTATGTGGCCCCGGCGTTAATGAGACCGAATGGCATGACGGTATAGCAGTAAGTACCCCAAGATGTAGTGAAGGTGGTCTTACTCATATCTTTTTCTGCCATATTGATTTGATTGTACCCGGCATACCCGTCCATGAATGATAAAAGGGCATGATCGGCCGTGTTATCCACCAATATGTCGATGTGTGGTAACGGAAAATCATCTTTCGGGCTTGCCTTGTTAAGATCCCAAAAATCTACGCATACCCGCACCTTGCCGTCCTTTTTAGGAACCGGTACGATGTTCGCAACCCAGTCCGGATATTCGGACACTTGTATGAAGCCGGCTTTGAACTGTTTATCGACTTCTTCTTTTACCTTGGGAGACCAGTCAGGCCTCATTCGGCGGAGTTTTTGTTTAACCGGTTTGCACCCGTCTTTAATCGGTATGTGGTGCTCGGCTATTTCCCAGTCTATCCCCGGCATGTCCTTGTAGGACCATGCGAAGACATCTTTGAATTCTTGGAGGAGGTTCGTGAATTGTTGCCTCTCCTTGGGATCTAAGGATAACCCTATCTTAAGTATCTAGGGCTCTAAGGTTGTTCCCACATTAATTGTAACAACCCGGTTCTTCCAATTACATTAACTAACAAGGCCGAAAATAGTTAAAGTCCTAAAAAGTGGTAAAATTTTAAAACCGTCGACTCAAGTGAGTCTTTTACCAAAAAAGAACTGTTTGTTAAAATACAACAACTGAAAACCGAATTACAATTTCTAAATACAATAGTCTGACAAAATTTGTGTTACAAGATTTATAGTGTGACACTCTCATCTGTTAAGTTGTATCTCTTGCACTCAAGCATGCCTCCATGTCCAGTCTCAACGGTTCGTTAACCTGAATGCATATTTAAATATACAGGTCCCACTTAGTGGGAGTAACCTAACCGTCCTTCTAACACGGCCCCGAATAATCAATGTAGTATAACGTTTAGGTTATCTAATTAACAGATAATCAAGCATATCACATTACAAATCGACATGTATACAATGTGAGATACACATGAGTGATTTCAGTTAACATGCGAATCAACTTACATATATAAGACACGTAGGTTATATAGAATAAAGTAATACATACATCATATGAGTATCATGTGAATAGAATATAGTAAAGCATGGATCATGGATTCATAGAAGTGTCATGTGAAAATAGAGTAAGACATACATAATACAAATCATATGAAACATAATATTAATCATAATCAATGTTCAGGCAAGACATATAACAAAACATCACTTCCCATTATCAAGCATTTCAATCACATCATTAGTCATAAGAGTATAGAACAGTAATGAAGCATAATGTGATTTAGAAAACTGTAGTCATTTACTTTTAAAAACAATGGTTTCCTTTCACATATTGCACGGGACGTGACTACTAATGTCTCATGCACACTTAAGGCTTGCATCTCACCATAAGTGCGGATAGGAACATCAATCCCGCCAATCATATCGATACTAGGAGGTTTACATCTCACCCCTAGTGCTCAATAGGATCGAACACCTATATTGACTCGGTTTAATCGACTGACATACGGAGAAGAAGGACTGCAAGTGCATGGACTCAGAGGCCCCGCTAAACCGAACATGTCCCATACACAGCTAAGGCAAAGGTCGGAAGGTATTCCGCCCACAAAGATATCCGATATAGAGAGTGAGAGCTGATCAGAGCCCTTGTTTATGTATGCGCTCACACCCAATCCATACTCTTGGTCTCAGAAAAGAGAACCTTTACACAACCGGCACCTCAATGGCAATTGGACGACTACTACTCTACCGACAAACTCATAAAGAGCTGGCTGTCCATTTACTTCTTAGCATTTTCTCACACCGGCATGATGCATCATGGCCTCCCAAGAGCAGTGACTCCGAGTGTCGTAGTCTACTTTCGAAGTTGTCTTCTATCGCATCGCCTTCTAAACTTTACCAAGATAGCGCCCAACACGAAACGTAGGTTGAATTTGGGTGTCTTATAAAGACAGAGTCTCTGGAATATCGAGCTCAACGGTCATCGTGGGGCACATGTCTGATGACCAGAGGGATAAAACAATACCGGGTTCCATAAGGATGACCGGTCTGTGGGCTGTATATTGACTCAAAACAAGTCATTACAACATGGAATGGTGAAGACGACTCAGAGGGTACTGCCAGGGCACATGTTCATTTTCACCATGATTGGTGTCGATAACATCGTTCGTGAAAACGTGTCTGATCACCGGCTTAGGTAACACATCGACTAGAAGTACGGTTGTTCCTATGGAATTTAAGAATATCGATTTTAAGATTAACAAACATTATCAAGCGTCGTAAAATTTATCTTAACTGATAGTTTTAGTATACTGATGTAAGAGATTTGGAACATTTTATTTGAGATATATTATTTGAAGCGCTCATTAGTTGAGATTTGATTAAATATTCAATTATTTCTAAATACATTATTTAAGATGGGTTCCTTTATCTTGACTTGGTCTATGTTGACTTAAAAAACCAAAGTTTGACCAAGATGGACTAGTCAACCCTTAGTTTTGACTTAGTCACTAATTAGTCCTTAAGTGCTTATTATAAAGTTGAAGTGTTGTTTTGCACATTTAAGCATTGTTTAATTTAGTACTTTTGGGTTTTTCGTCTTTTAGTACTCTATACTTTTTGGGCACAAGTATTTAGTACATTTATTGTTCAAGTGTACGTATTTAGTATTTTAATACGGTTTCGTATTTATACAAGTATACTTATCTTTTAAAGTCTATTTATACTTAGTAAAATATTTCAAAAATGAAATAAATTTATAATAATCATAAAAATCATTTTTAACCTTATTATGTATCATATTTCTCAAAACTTAGAGGTTTACAAAAATAATTTTAAGTAATAACGAAATCGATAATATTATTAAGGTTACTAAATGAGTCGTTTTTCAAATGTTATTTTCAACTTTCAATTTTTGTACTCAATATTTTTTTATGAGTTAGGTTTCCAGATATAAATTCATTTTTCAAAAATAATAAGTCTTATTATTTTTAACAAATTAAAAATGAAAATAGTACGATTTTCAATACTTTCTTTTAAATCGTTTAAAATACTTAAACATCAGAAAAGTGAATCAAATTTTTGTTTTGGATACCTATACTTTTACGTAACTTATCCCCAGAAATTTAGATTAAAATACTTTATAAATATTCTTAAATAAAACATTTTTTCCAGATTTGACCCATTTTAGTACAAATTTTATAAATGAAATTACATATGATGGATTTATATGAAATTTTGCGTACACATAATAGACATCATCAGGAACATAATATAAATTTTCAAAGTCCAAAACAAACGTTTAACATCAGAAAACATATTATTTTCTCAGACAGTACATAAAATCATACAGTACCATTTAACGAAATAAATCATTAGTAAATATAAAGTTTCATAAATACTTACTTGTCATATTTTTCACATACTCTAAACATCCAGATCTACAACTTTCATGAAGGAACCTAAGGCTAATTCGAAACATAATTTACACAGAAAAATCGTGAACATACATCATACATCACAGAATCCATTTTACGGCATGTATTGTTAAGTGATAAATCAACAAATAGTTAACTTTAAACTTGGTGATCTAATGATTTAGTCCTAAAAATGATGTTATATGTTAGCTAGAGTCTAAAAACTATACTACGAGATTTGAGGGCGAAGAAAAGTTAGGTTACCTCAATCAAAAATAATCGATTCTAGAACATATAGGAAAACGAAGATCGATGCTCTTTTTGTCTTGCTCCTCTTCATAAATTAGTTAGAATGACAAAAAAAATAAGTTATTAGTTATAATATTAAATAAACTTGAAAATAAGTAGTATAAGATGAGAGGAAAAGGGATTAGAGCTCTTCAAAAATGGTGGTTGAAACACCTTAAGAACTTGTGAAAACTTGTGTTGCTTTCTTTGGTTTTTTGAAGGGAATTGAAGGAGGGTAAAAGATGGAGGAATAAGTAAGCTAAATGAGCATATGAGGTTGTTTATATGGAGTCTTTGGTCTTCCAAATGATGGGGGAGCAAAGGGTGGACAAGAATTTGACAATTACTCAAAGTAGCTAATCATACTTTAAGAGGTACATTACCCTATTTGGTGTTTTTGATTAGAAAAGCATATTTTGAGGCTTGGAAATTAAAGTGAAGGTATGGCATGCCTTAGGATGATATTTTTGAGTTTATTTGGTCACACAATGGTTAGAAAAGAAGTACGGAAATCGAATGTCGAGAAACGATTCGTCGGGTGACGATTTTCGTAGTAAAGGAACTGTCCAGTACAATATTTTTATGAGGCACTTATAAATTGTAATTTTGAATATCTCCATTGTGTAGATCTTGGAAAATTAATAAAGTTAGGCTTTTGAAACGCTTCAATCGGAGTCCGTATGAGAAAATAGAAATCGTTTTACAAAATCGCGCAGAATTGCGATAACGATAGAAATTTCAATTTTGCAAACACTGAAGTGAAATAGAAAGGTTCCAAAGGTACAAGAATTGAATATTAATATATAAAATAGTTTGTCAAGACTCGATTTATTAATATTAATCGCTATTATAAATAACTAAAATGGTCAAAAGCACGGGGTGTTACATTAATGGACTCCGTCTCCTCAATTACCGGATTCTGGGATTCCCTTTGCTCCAGTTGCTCGATGAGATGTGGAGGTAAGGATACCTGTTCGTCGGGTTTCTCAATGTCATTGCACAAAATATTTTTAAAACCAGAATTAAAAAGAGACAAGTCGTAAGCAGAACGGTTGTTATTATTGATTGAAAATTTGGAAAACAGCTCGAAAAGAGCAGCCATCTGATCATTGGTCAGTGGCGGGATAGATAAGGCGCTCGGGACAGACCCCGAAGCACCAGCAGCAGGAGTAACTAAAGGGAAAGGGGTTACAGGAGTGACTCTAGCACCGGACTTCCTAGACTCGACCTCAGACTCAGACTCGGACTCAGACTCAGGCATGTCTCCTTCTCCAGTGACCAGCTTGTAGATCTTTCCTTGACTGTCAGTCCACTTGACAGTTTTCCTCCAGGCCCTGTTCCCCGTCCTGGAGCCAACATCCGAGATCAGCTTGGTCGGGTCAAACCTGTTGCTGCGGAGAATCAGGTTGACCAGGTCTTCCTTTGGAGTCGGGGTTATGGTGTCTTCCCCGAAAAGTAGCCCCAGCGCGGGCTCAGCATTATCAGCTCCATCAGATTGGATGAGGGCGAACACATCATCCGGAATGTAGTTGCAGTCCCGGGCCAATTGGGTCCCGAGGTGCACAGCACTAGGTTGGTACAGACCAACCTGAATAGCCCCAAATACCGGTGTGACAAAGTAGTCAGTCAACCGTGGGCTGTAAAGGCTCAAGTAGATACACTTAATAATGTTGCAGGCCTTTTCAATTCCTGCTCGGATAACGTTACCCGGAGTGGTGGCATAGTCAAGGCCAAAGTGAGAGTCTTCGTCCTTAAGGACCTCAATGATCTTCCCAGCTGGAAGATCGGGTCGGAAAGTAGCCCCCGGTAAGTACCCTAGGTTTCGTAGATCGTGTCGATGCTTGTGGTGAAGTAGGATCTAAAAAGGTACTCCTCCTCGATCATTTCCACGAAATCGAACCCATAGAGGTCTGTGCGGCCCGTGGCGTTACAGCTAGCCACGATCATTGGGGTCGCCTCTAAGGTAATAACATTATCGTGCAGGGGCAATTTGATCTTTCGGTGGAGAGTGGAGGATACCGCTTTGACAGCATGGATCCATGGCCTTCCTAGGAGCAAGTTGAAGGCCGAGGTGATTAATCACCTGGAATTCCAGCTCCTTTTCTATTGGGCCCGTTATAACAGTCAGCTTTACGGCCCCAGCTACCGACTTTGGGCTCCCATCAAATGCCTGGATGGTCTGAGCAGTCGGAATATAATCGGCCTCGGTGATCCCGAGGGCTTTGGCGGTCCTCCTGGGGAGGACATTCATAACCGACCCATCATCAATTAGGGTCATCGAGAGATATTTTTCCCGGCAGATTACCGTGATGTACAAGGCCAGATTATACGAGGCCCCGAACGGCGACAAGTCGGCTTCTGAGAAGGTGATCAGTGGGCCTCCTTCCTTGGTTTTGCCCTTCATGTGGGGCAGGATCATGGCTACCATTTCAGCGGGGGTAACCAGAGAATCGATCTTAACTTGATCGAGAGCCTTAGTGAGTACTTCTCGATGTTCTTGTGAGCTAACTAAGAGTTGCCATATGGTGAGGTCAACTCGGGTCTTCTTTAGTTGCTTCACGAGAGCCATTTCAGCGGTCAGCTCTTCAGGGGTGACTTCCGTCCTGAGTGGCTCAGTGACGGTTGTCGGGATAGGGGTGTCCCTAGAGCTAGTGGCTTGATAGGGACGACCAAGGTGGTTACTGGCCAAGACTCGGGATTTGGTCTTTCGGATCTCCTCGGGGGTAATGGGGACAGCTTCCCCTTTAACGAGGTAGACATCATCCTCGTCGTCAAACCAGATCCCGTTCACTTGCGAGATGAATGAAGAGATAAGATGGGAGCAATCGATCACCTCCCCGGTGAAGATGGCATGAGAACTGAAAGGATTCTCCTTGTTGCTCGGTTTATCCCCAGGTAACGGGATCTTACCGCTCTCAATCAAGTCCTGGATCAAGTGCTTCAGCTTCCAACATTTTTCAGTATCTTGCCCATTGCCTCGGTGGTATTGGCAATAAGCTTGGGCATTGTAGTTCTTGGAGCGTCGCTCGACCAGAACTTCGGGAGTTGGGTCTATCTGTTGGATTAGGCCCTTGGAGGATAGCCTTTGTAAGGCATAAGTATAGGTGGTACCTATATTAGTGAATACCCGAGGTGGGGTATTCTTCTTGGACGGGGCATCTAGTAGATTGACCGCGTCGAATATGCTGCGAGTTGAAGCTTGGGGCTTAGTAGTGGAAGAGGAAGCTCCTTGGTATCCTTTGCTAGAGGCCTTAGTAAGGCCCTCTAACCTCAGGTCGTCTTCAATCCTCATACCCATTTCAGTAAGGGTGGTGAAATTGGGTATGACAGCGTACCGGAGATGAACCCGGTAGGAGGGGAGGAGATTCTTGACAAAAGCCTCTACCAAAGTTTTCTCACTGGGCTTATCAACCAGTTTCACGCTTTCGGCCCTCCAGCATTGAAGGTACTTGGTAAAACCTTATTTGGGCTCTTGGGCCATAACCTCCAAAGAGCGCATTGTGGTTTGGATCTCGGTGTTGTCAGCATAGTTCCAAGCAAATTCCGTAGCCACATCATCCCAGGTAGGGTATTTCTTCGGGTCTAGCCTATAGTACCAGGCCCGTGGGTACTTCTCAAGGGATGCAGCGAAGAGATTCTTGAACAACGATGAATCCACACCCTTGATAGCAATGAATTCCTTGAAGGCCCGTACATGTAGTAGCGGGTCTTCGGTTCCCTCAAACATTGACAAGCCCGTGAGATTCAAGTTTGGGGGTAGCTTGTCATTCACCGGGGAGTACTCACGGCTATTTTCCCGATGAATGTTGTTACTCCCAGGTAAGTGGACTTGTTCTTCTAGTCGGCGCACCGCGCTCACTAGGTCAGCTATAGGCCCAGTGGCCTCAGCATTAGGAGTCCCTTGCTCCACCACAGCCAGACGGGCGACGACGGCTGCCTGGTCAGCCCTCACTGCTGTTAGTTCGGTCTCGATATTGGTCTGTTTGACGATCATGGTATCCACGGAGGCCTTCAGATTGTTCAAAGATGCTTCCATCTTGTTCCTGTCTCTGGTTGACGGTGGCCTGTCTGTAAAAATACCGCGTAATCAGCAACCGAGCCCAGATCTCGGAATCAGAATAGCACATCCCGAGCAAGGAAAAAGACCAAGTGAAAATGAAAAGACTCGAGAAAGACACCTAGACGGGTGACTCATGGGTGGTATGACTTCCTTAGGATTATTAGGCTATGTGGGCCAAGTCCCGTTCGAAGGAAGGTCCACGTGAGATTTTTCCCCAGACTTTGACTCGAGTGTTCAGACGAACCTTCCGTTGTAGGGGTATGCCCTACGTGGGTTGGTCATGCTTTTAGGACAAGGCAGACTCGGGAAAGGGAGGAAACCCGTGATGTAAGATCGACGGAATTTCGACGCTACAAACCTTCGACATACTATGAAAAGACCCGACACACAACTGACGGACGGGGATTTGTCACGAATCCCAATCGATCAAAGTAAAAAACCAACTAATCCTAAACTTGGGTAGTCGAGGGTAAGTCGGGTCGAAATCCACAGGGACGGTCTAGTTAAATAAAGGTCTCGGTCTAGGTAAGGTGTTAGTCAAAAGAGAAGAAATTTTGGTTTAAAGAGGTCTAACTACTCAACTAAGCGAATGAAACAAAAATAGTGAGCTAAACGAATCAAACAAACAAATAAAATAGATACGATAAAAAGGACTAGGGTCAAGGTCAACGAGGTAGTCTCAAGGGAGTTATCGGAGTCCTCAAACGAGTCGATTACGGTCGGTAATTAGGAAGATAAAGGGTCTCTCTCGAGTCTCTATCTACCCGGGATGGTCCTAATAACGGGCTCTCGCACTTATTACTAGCTCGACCCACCCCAAAGAAAGCTCGACACAATATAATTCACCCATCGCGGCCAAGACAAGTAAATCATACAAAAATCGCAATCAAAGGAGAATACCAACAATAAGTCGACAAAGATAGTAAACCCACAACAAAACCCACAAAATGAGACAAACCGAGCCTTCCTCAACCCTAGAAATTAACTACTCGAACATGATTAAAAGTAGACTAATTAAGTTACCCACTACTCTAATTAAACTATTAAACATGAAACACTAATAAAGATGCAAACTTTAATAAAATTAAGCATAAAAGAATTTAAACTCATAAACATAAAAGAGGAACAATAAAGAAAAGAGAGAAGAAATTGTACCAAACTTGAGATGGAGAATTGTATAAATGAAGAAAAAAATAGTATCGGAAATTAACCCCAAACTAATTAATACTTAATACACCTAAATAGACTAGATTAAGACTAAAAAAATGGATAAGGGAAATATATGAAACTAAACTACTGCTACTCTAATTCTCGCGGCTGACACTCTGCCCAGCACACTCCTCCTCCTCTCTATCTCGTGTGACCACTACTACCCTACGTGCTCCCCTCTTCTAATCTACTCTTTTTTTTTTCTTTTTCCTACCTGGACTACTACTCCCCTCCTTTTCTTTTGAACCCAAAGCCCAATTCATTTCTTTCTCCATAATAGGCCATCTATCTCCTTTATTTGGTGTTTTGGGCCCGATTTTCACTTGATTCCATTAGCTGCTGCCTTGTAGCTAAATTTCGACCCATTAATTAATGAAATTGAGTCTTGCTTCTTTCTACAAACTTGTAGGTCTCGAACTTAGCTTTCCAACGCATCTTCAATCACTTAATTTCGACGTCGTATGAGTGAGATATCGTCAATTCAAGACAGTCCGATCAAATAGGCCTTTGACTTTAATTTGCTTGACCCGCTTTGTTCATTGACCTGGTTTTTTCTCGTCTTTACTCGATCATTCTTCAGACGGTACCTACAAAAATACAAACGAGACAAAGCAGTACCAAATTCTCGGAAAATAACAATTATTACGATAATTATAACTAAAATGACTAATTAACACTTATTATCGTGTAATAACATATAATGAGCTATAATAACGCTTAAGCACACAAAATCGACCCGAGTAAGTAGATAAATGTGGGTAAAATAATCACTAAAATGACGTTTATCAACTCCCCCACACTTAAACCTTACTCGTCCTCGAGTAAGCTCAAATAGTCTACGACAAAAGCAATTTATTCACTAAATAAGTAAATAAAACATAATAGCCGATGATACGAGACAATAAACGTGCTCGCTCCGTCCCTTCAACTCACAACGAGATACTATGAGGAGAGTATCCCCTTGCAAGGCAAGTGGGGTCTTGCCAAAATCACGAGACGACCAACAATATAGCACGAAACTCGTAACAAATGGTCACCTCAAGTCAAAACGAGTCACCTCCCTCAACAAGGCAACTAAGCAAATTCCCAAATCGATAACCAAAATTCTAAAATCCAACTAAGACACAAAGGATGACTAAGAAATACTTAACAAGTTGCATATTTTTATTGTACATCTACTAATCTATAACTTCGGTAAGCAAAATAGGGTGTAAGACGGAGATGGAGTGAACTAACCTGGCGTTATTACCGAAAATGAAACACAAAATCCCTCCTCTCACATAGTTAGAAGTTCGGATCGTCCCGGTATCAACTTGGTGACTAGAAAGAAGGATAAATTTATTTGTGAGATGGATAAGGAATAAAAAAAAGCATAAGCTCACTTATTTGAATAAACTTTCTTTTCTTTTGATTTTCTTCTTTATCATTTTTCTTTCTTTTCTTTCCTTTCATTTTTTTTCATTTGTTTTCGAAACACTTCGAATTATTGATAAGTGACCTTTTTTTTTCTTCTTTTGATTTTTGATTTTGTCACTTTGAATTGTAATGTGAGCACTTATTAAACTTTGCTTTGTTTTTGCATTTTCACGATTTTCTCATTTTTTGTGGGATTTTTGTGATTTTGTAATGGAGATAGTGTCACCAAGTCGGAATCCGGTCACCATAGAACAAAATGAACATACGGAAATTTCACACCATGAGATGAATATGTAGAACAATAATGATGGTATACACCCTAAATGACTAATTAAAGTAAAGATTAGTCGATTCACAATACTAATATGCAACACTAAGTATTTCCAAATCATTCTTTTCATCAAAGTTTTTTTTTTTGAGCGATTTCATCAAAGTTGAAATCTAGAAAATCGACTAAACTCTTAGGGAAATGCAAAACTTCTTTTTGGATTTTTCATTTTTTTTCAAATTTTTAGGAGTTTTTTGAAACTTTTCGACAAAAGAAACAAAACTAACACACATAAGAGAAATAAAAAAAATTCACAACACATATTCACAAGTATAACATTACCAAATTACTTCCAACATCCCAACACAACACATATCCACAACAAAATCACACCACCAAATCCAAAGATTTCCACCAAAATCAATCCAACCATGATCCAATAAGCAACAATCTCCCCCAAACTTAAACGAAACATTGTCCTCAATGTTTAAGACTAGGGAGGGAGAAAAGAGAGGGTGGGTGAAGAATTTACCATTGCAAGCTCGATCTTCCATTATTTGATGAATGATTCTTGATCTATTCTCTTTAATCCACCATCTTCTTGTTACTTCTTCAAGATCATAAGTTGATTACTACACACACGAAAACAAAACAAAAGCACACACAAAGAAAACAAAAACAAGGAAATATATACACTAAACACAAATCAAACAAGTAAGTCATCTAAATACCCTACCAAAGATCTCATTAACTTGTCATAAGCATTTGAACAACCCTCACCAACACGATCATAGTGAGGCAAGCAAGAGAATCCACAAAACCAAGATATAAGAGTGGTAGTGTAGGGTTTGTGGATATGGTAGGCACTCGGAATCTCAAATTTCAAACAAGGCTTATCATCATATTCCAAGGAAGGTTTACCTATCTCAAATTGAGCAATAACATACTTCTTTTCATGATCAAAACCCTCCACCAATATATCCTCAAATGACAAGCCTAAAGAACAATCAACATTGAGAGAATTCTCCCAATCTTCCTCAACATACATAACCTCAATAGAAGGAGTAAGAGAAATGAGATCCAAATCATCAATATGTGAAAAAGATTCAAAACCCAGACAAGGGAGGGGCTCAAATTTCTCAAAAATAGGTTCCTCAAAGAAATCATCCTCACAATCCCAAGTATCATCGATCTCAAAAATCTCATCACTCAAAGTATCATCAAATATCTTATTATCTTGTCTTTGCTCCTTCCTCTCAACCTCAAGAGTCTCTCTTTCGCTCAACCCCCTTTCCAAGCTCTCATAATCAACCTCAAAAGATATGCTCTCCAACTCACACAAGCTAAGATCTTTGTGGTTTTACTCTCTACAAAGTTCATAAAACTTATCCAAGCACACATTTTCCTCAAAAAGAATACATTCCAACTCACAATCATTAACACTCACAACAAGAGGTGTAAGTTGGACAAGGGGATATGGAAATTGTGTTGAAGGAAGGCAAGTAGGTTCACAAGAGTCAATAGCATGCAAGCCATCATTGGCATTATCCACCATATTATCATGCAAAGGGGTTTGGGGAACATATTCAACAACATGCAAATCATCATCCTCCTCATCATCAATAAGAGGTGAAAATGAGCAAGAAGGAAGAGTATTAAAAGTAGTTCCCAAATCACCACAAGAAGCATAAGTAGATGAAATAGCATGCATAGCATTCACGGTCACAAGGGGAGAAGAAGCTTGACAAATAGGAGAATTATGCACATTATCAAGAGAATAAGAGTCTACCCTATCACTCAAATCGTGTTGCAAATAAAGCATAGGTGGGTTAACTCTAAGTTCTCTACCTTGAGGTCTCACTCTCACAAATCCCCATTCATCATTGACACTAGCCACTCTTTCAATTAAACCGGAAACTTTGTCATCTTTCAAATCATTGAACTTTCTCTCGGATGAAAAAATGATCAAGTTTCTATGGTGAGGAAGCAAACCTTGTAGGAAGGTCGAAGTGGTTAGCAAAAGTGGGATTCCATGAATTGGACAAGCTCTCAATAAACCCTTAAACCTATCCCAAGCCTCACTCAAACTCTCCAATTCGCTTTGTTCAAAGCTAAGAATCTCATCTCTAAACTTGGCGACCTTCGAGGGAGGGAAAAATTTCCTAAGAAATGCAAGGGCTAGCGGGTTCCAAGAGGTGAATGTGTTAGGAGGGTGTGAGCGAAACCATCTCTTAGCTCCATCCTTAAGAAAAAATGGAAACAATATAAGCTTAATGGTATCAAGGGGCACTCCATCCCTTTTAAACACACAACACAAGTCCACAAAATTTTCAAGAAGACCATAAACATCCTCACTCTCAAGCCCATGAAAGGCATCCCGCTCCACCAAATCAATATAATAAGGCTCAATATCGAAGCAAGGACCCTCAAAAATCCCAATATTAATGGGTGAGGCAAACAAGTCGGGATCCGGTCTACTATGGTCGGCAAGAGAAGGCATTATAGATAAGAAGAAGAGAGAATAGATTCAAGTAGAATGACAAGATAAGACACAAGTGAAAAGAGAACAAAAAAAACACACACAAAAATATATACAAAACAAGCTATCGACTTATATATACAAAAAAATAAGAGAAGACTAACTCCGAAACAAAACTAAGACAAATATCAAACTTAGCACCGTCCCCGGCAACGGCGCCAATTTGACGGACGAGGATTTGTCGCGAATCTCAATCGATCAAAGTAAAAAACCAACTAATCCTAAACTTGGGTAGTCGAGGGTAAGTCGGGTCGAAATCCACAGGGACGGTTTAGTTAAATAAAGGTCTCGATCTAGGTAAGGTATTAGTTAAAAGAGAAGAAATTTTGGTTTAAAGAGGTCTAACTACTCAACTAAGCGAATGAAACAAAAATAGTGAGCTAAACGAATCAAACAAACAAATAAAATAGATACAATAAAAAGGACTAGGGTCAAGGTCAACAAGGTAGTCTCAAGGGAGTTATCGGAGTCCACAAACGAGTCGATTACGGTCGGTAATTAGGAAGATAAAGGGTCTCTCTCGAGTCTCTATCTACCCGGGACGGTCCTAATAACGGGCTCTCGCACTTATTACTAGGTCGACCCACCCCAAAGAAAGCTCGACACAATATAATTCACTCATCGCGGCCAAGACAAGTAAATCATACAAAAATCGCAATCAAAGGAGAATACCAACAATAAGTCGACAAAGATAGTAAACCCACAACAAAACTCACAAAATGAGACAAACCGAGCCTTCCTCAACCCTAGAAATTAACTACTCGAACATGATTAAAAGTAGACTAATTAAGTTACCCACTACTCTCATTAAACTATTAAACATGAAAAACTAATAAAGATGCAAACTTTAATAAAATTAAGCATAAAAGAATTTTAAACATAAAAGAGGAACAATAAAGAAAAGAGAGAAGAAATTATACCAAACTTGAGATGGAGAATTGTATAAATGAAGAAAAAAATAGTATCGGAAATTAACCCCAAACTAATTAATACTTAATACACCTAAATAGACTAGATTAAGACTAAAAAAATGGATAAGGGAAATAATGAAACTAAACTACTGCTACTCTAATTCTCGCGGTTCACTCTCTGCCCAGCACACTCCTCCCCCTCTCTATCTCGTGTGACCACTACTACCCTACGTGTTACCCTCTTCTAATCTACTTTTTTTTTCTTTTTCCTACCACTACTAATCCCCTCCTTTTCTTTTGAACCCAAAGCCCAATTCATTTCTTTCTCCATAATAGGCCATCTATCTCCTTTATTTGGTGTTCTGGGCTCGATTTTCACTTGATTTCATTAGCTGCTGCCTTGTAGCTAAATTTCGACCCATTAATTAATAGAATTGAGTCTCGCTTCCTTCTACAAACTTGTAGGTCTCGAACTTAGCTTTCCAACGCATCTTCAATCACTTAAATTCGACGTCGTATGAGTGAGATATCGTTAATTCAAGACAGTCCGATCAAATAGGCCTTTGACTTTAATTTGCTTGACCCGCTTTGTTCATTGACCCGGTTTTTTCTCGTCTTTACTCGATCATTCTTCAGACGGTACCTACAAAAATACAAACGAGACAAAGCAGTACCAAATTCTCGGAAAATAACAATTATTACGATAATTATAACTAAAACGACTAATTAACACTTATTATCGTGTAATAACATATAATGAGCTATAATTACGCTTAAGCACACAAAATCGACCCGAGTAAGTAGATAAATTTGGGTAAAATAATCACTAAAATGCCGTCTATCAACGGATAACGGTAGTTCCTATAATAAGGAAGGTTTTTTAAAAATCATTGAGTTTTGAAAATTGAGAAAATGGTCCCGAAATTGGTAGTGGGCCAATAGGACCGGGTTCTTGAAAAGTTGAATGTTTGGAATTTTGAAAGTTTTGAAAATCAAAAATAAATTTTCGAAAATTTGAAAATCGAGAACGGGATCTGGAGGATTTTTTAAATTGATATGGAATTTTGAAAATTCGAAAATCAAATGGTGTATCGAAAATTCGAATTTTGAAATGGGCGGCACGCCGGTTAAAAAAATAGGCTATTTTGAGTCAAATCTTAAGTATAAATTTTGGCGGCAACCCGAATTTTTGAAAATTGAAATATTTTGAAAAGATGCATTTTTGAAATGTCGGTATTTGAAAAATAACACGGAAACCAAGTAGCACGTAGTCATGCAAGCATTATAACGACGCTATGTATGCTTTACACTAAGTCTCGGTCGGCCAAAATCGAGTCTATACCACCAACGACGGCTTTCTCGTAAATCAGGACGGACTCCCTAAGCCGAATTGGTCTTAGGACATGCCGCGAAACCCATACGAGTTCGGCCATTGAAGTCTTTAGCGCACCCTTTTAGGAATGCACCGCGGTATAGTGGGACGTCGGTCACAAGTAACCGACCCGGGAAAAATTTGGGTTATGCATGAATCATTAAACTAATGCGCGTACACTATTAATCGAACGATTTCTTTTCGAGTCTCACCCTAGGAACCCTGATGACTAGTGGAGTAGTGGTACATTAGGTATCTCCAGCGGAGTCGCCAAATTGTGGACATGACGTAGGTCCACCCCGACACCGCCACGCGCGGGTTTGGGTAGGCGAATGAATCTCGTGTTAAGATTGATCTCGGGTTGAAATTTAAATCGAAGTTGGAGTCGCCACCGAATTTTATGGGAATTCGGACCCATTCGAACCCACTCTACACTTAGGCGTTTCGTGTACAAAACACGTTCCGCTTTTAGTGCTAGAACTTGTGAGTTCGTCCCTTTGCATTACGATACCGATGCCGAGTTATCGGATATCGTGCATCGAATGACTCTCGTGCGCCAATGGTTTCGGACATCCGGAAATCATGGTTCTGAGTAAGGGGTGAGGGTACGTGTTGGGAAGCCCACAAAGGACACCCAACCCCGCCCGCTCTTTAGCGAACTAAGATATCGTTCGTGTTCGTGTACGCGCGTTAGTAAAATGACCAAATGTTATGCAAACAACGTTTTCGGATAAACGTGCGAATTATATGTGAGATACGTCATTTTAATGCATCAAAACTTCGAAAATAAAACATTGAATGATGCTTTTATAAAACGATAAACATCGAAAATAAATAAAACTCATAAATAGATACAACATACACGGGCGGAAATACAACCCGGACAAAACAAAAATAACGAGCAAAATAAAAAGCAATAATAATGGATATGTAATTAATTAAATGACTAAGATGAGACGATGCATGGTTTTAGAAAAAAAGGAACGCGTGATGGCCTTTACACGCGACGACCAAAGTCGAAAAAAAAAGGACGAGGCTCGGATGATGCTTTGAAGCTCTCGGTTTTTTGAACAAAGAAGTCCACTCTATCGAGTCATGGCAGAGACTCGATCGAGTGGCCTTCTAAAAGGCACTCTGCCTGTTTTTTAGGGTGCTACTCGATCGAGTAGCCTATGGCACTCGATCGAGTGGCCTATGGCACTCGATCGAGTGCCCCCTGTACGAGCTACTGCTCATTTCGAAAAGGTGGCAATTTCGAATTTGGTGATTTGCTTAAAACCGATTGTCAACCGAGTCGAATATAAATATGGCATAATTTATACTCGGCTCGATTTTCGGTACCCGTAACATTTTTATGGTTACGAGACCGGCATCGGGATTTTATAAAAAAGTGTTTTATGATCGAAAAATTTGATTAGTGACGAAATTGTCTCCCACCGCGTCACTACACCGATACTAATCCTCACGGATTATGTGGTGTTGATTTTTGCGTCAACGGGTTCCGTACTAATCTCGGAAATGGAATCGAACGCGTTCAACTACGAACGACCACGATCGCGTTACGCCCTTGAGTGCTTGGGGCGGCGCTCCTCGAAAGGGTGTCACCTCTGTCGCGACTCGTAAAGGGATTAAACGGACTTGGAATGGTCTTCATAGTCAAATGAGTTCGATCCGAAATTTTGCTACTATATATATGTATATATACGCGGTATTAAATTGATGATAAAAAGGACGAAAATTAAGATGCGATAATGATAAAAATGTTAGTGTTAGTATAATGTATATGTATATGTCGAGATAGAGAGGAAGAGAAAAGAGAGAAAATGGGTTGATGACACCCTCAACCTACATGCTTAAAATGGCCTCGGAAACGGACTCGTAATAGCGACGGGAGCGCGGGAGTATCGAGGATGTAAGTAGAATTATGGTGTGTGTATGTATGGAGATGGTTTATCGATTTTTTTAGGGATAAAGGACTCGATTTTTGTTTGGGATTGCTTAGGGTTGTAGTGTAGTAAGGATGGAGGGATTAGGGTTGAAAATGTAGGGTTTTAGTATGTGTCAATTCTGAAAAATGTGAAGGGTTTGAGGGGGTATTTATAGAGTATACCCCTCAACCTAGGGTCACTCGATCGAGTGGCCCTAGCGCACTCGATCGAGTGCCCTGAAAAAGGGGTATGTTGGGTTTGTTGTGGCTCCACTCGATCGAGTGAGGTCAATCCACTCGATCGAGTGAATCAGGCGGGTAAGCCATTTTAGGAAGGAGTTGACTTTTTTGAATTTTTGAAAAGGGTGATTGAGCGCAATCTTCTAGAAGCCCACCCGACTGACTTTTGGTGTCGGATTTTTCTTTGATCGGGTTTGACTTGGTCGCTGAAAGACGGTTTTATTTTTGGTGTCAGTTTTGGCCCAAATTAGTCTCATTTTATTGGAAACGACCTACTGGGCCTGGATTTGAGGTAGATTTGAGAGATTTGCACTCCTCTAAATGTCCACGTTGGATATTATTGATTCCGAGTCCGTATTCAAGCATATTAAGTCATGTTTACGTTCGATTATCATCGAGTGTTTTGTCGGGAACTGCCATAGACACTAGCAGGCAAAATGCGGGTGTCTACATCTAGTCTAGCTTTTTACCATCTCCGTGGTTCTACCCGACTTGCCCTTAGCTCCTAGTTAGGTTAGTTGGTTTAGTTGGTGTTAGGGTCGACGATAAATCCCTCCATCACACAGCCTTTCGGGAAGGAATCTATAGATCTGATGAAATCATGAAATAGTCTCCAAAAAGATGAACTTTCTCTATTTTGACAAATAGTAAACCGAGATCTGACCTCAATTGTATCAACGACGTACGTAGAAATTCAATTGCTCTCATGATCTTGCACATAGTTCTTGATCTATCTAAGCCCTATATTAATATAAAGGACTGAAATCTCGAAATAAAGGAAAGAAACCTCGAAATAAAGGACGAAAAAACAACTTTCATCAAAAGAGAGACTTTTATTGAAGAAAAGTTTGATTATCAGGAATTGAGAATTAAACAATTTTTGGGGCTTACCATCGATTAATTATCGATGGAGGCCCCGATGGAGGAAGAAAGCTAGGTTTTTTTATACAATTACATGCATTATAAGTTAGTTAACGCTACGTCTCATACTAATTAGTCTCTTTGGGAAACTTACTCAGTTGATCCTTCCAAGCAGACGGTCAAGATGACTTAGGTCACCGATCCAATCATTTTTCACTTTCCAATATTTTAAACTAGTACTCCCTCCGAGTTCTTATTATTGTCCCACTTTCCTTTTTGGGCTGAGTTTGATTTTTGTCTCACTTTCATTTTTAGGTCATCAACACTACAAGAGTTAAAGTCATTGGCGACTGATCTTAGCTACTGACATCTGTCGCAAAAAACAGACGTGCGACCGTCAGCAGTCGCTAAGCGACAGTGGCTACAGTTAGTCGCTTCTAGCGACTGATTTCAGTCGCTAAAAAAGCGCGCGACTGAAATCAGTCGCTAAATTTAGCGACTGAAATCAGTAGCTATTTCCTCATTTTAGCGACTGATATCAGTCGCTAATGGCGTCAATTAGCGACTGATTTAGCGACTGATATCGGTCGCTAAAACTTCAGTTAGCGACTGATTTCAGTCGCTAAATAGTGCGACGTGGCATCATTTAGCGACTGATATCAGTCGCTAAATATAAAACTTAGCTACTGATATCAGTCGCTACCGTGCCAGAAATAGGCCGGTTCAATTTATTATTTTTCTAGCCAAAATCTGCACAATAAAACAAAGCAACAACCACAATACATCCCAAACATCATTCCAAACGTTATTCCAAACGTTATGCAAGCTTCATACTCCAAAATTGTCAACCAAGTACGCAAACGTCGTGAATACACTACATTAAAAGTGTTGTTACAAACAGTTTTTTCAACAAGCATTTCTCCCACTACAAATTGTTTTCAATAAATCAACTCAGCCAACAGGAAAACTAGCGGACGCACCACTACCACCGCCACGACCGAAGGGGTCTCTAGGATCCGGGAATCGGGGAGTGGGGCCGGAGTTGCAGTTATATTGCTGCGTGTTCCTAAGACGCCGTATCTCTTCAAGAATTTGCAGGTTAATGGACTCCTGCGTCTTCAACCTCTCATTCTGCTCCTTCATCTGCTCGGCCATAGCTGCCCGTTGCGCCCTCTCCTCTTGAATTTCCGCCCTCATCTCAGCCATCTCGGATGGTACACACTCGGTCGTCGTAGAATGGGCCCCCCGAACATTGGGTGGTGTCCAGTACAGGGAATGAGCGTTCCCCGTACCGTACACCGCTCCCTTGCGGTATCCCTCGGCGACTCTAAACCAAATTGTGCTCGGGTCCACACCTTCATTTTCGGGCGCTCTAGTGGCCGCCAAATACGATCTCTGAAAGAAATAGAAGTCATGATTAGGTTGATTGTTTGAAGGAAAAAAGTAACGAAGTATTGTGTTTGAAACTTACCCAAGTCTCCAAATCCTTCTTCGTGGCGAATGATCGACCGGTCTCATCGTCCCCCTTACTCTTCGATTCGAGAAATAGCTGCACAGGAGGAGGGAATTCTCCGGTTTTCTTCTTCGCCTGTTGACAGTACATGTAGATTATTCATTTATTTTTATAATGAAAACATTAAATAAGAATCCAATATAAAAATCAAAGGAACGAAAATACTAACGTTCATGGCCCGCTGGTGCATCGACTGCGACCCACCGTAGTGGGTGCACTCCGCCTCTGCCTCGGGGTCCCCTCCCCGCCTCTTGTTCTTCTTAGCCTGGACGGATCTCTTCAGGAACTTCGGGTCTGCTCGCGCTGTTTGGAACTGTTGGATCGCGTCACCTACAATTTATACACTTTGAGATCAATAAATGTTTTGAATATATATACGACTTTCTGTTCAGGTACTAACACCAATTTAGTAATCGAACCTCTAAGTTGTTGTTGTAACTTTCCATCGCTTTCCAGCTTATACATCATGTCTTTGTATCTTACAGTTGCGACATCCATGTATCTGTCTCGAACAGCCACCTCGAGAACATCGTTGTAGAAGTGTTTCAACTGCAAGATAGTTTGTTGTCGTTGTATAAGTAATCTGTAAACAGTAACAGATAATTAATAAAAATCAGAAATTGGTGTACCTTGAAGTTGGCAAACCACTTCTCCCGTTGCCACAGAGGCAACTTAGTCCAGCTCGTGCAGTAAGTAGTCAAATCTTCCATGAAACTGTCCTTGACACCTGTCACCGTCGCACGAGTACGAAACCTACATGTAGGTATACACCAAAGAGTGAAATAAGATGATGTCTCACAAAAAAAAATACAATGTCTCACCATGTGCCCTCGGGGCCAATGATTAGGCGCCCGTCGTCTGTGTATTGCAGCCCTTCATCCTGGCGTGGTTGCGGTTGTTCTTGTTCCTCATTGCCATGCACCTCCTCCTCGTCCTCCACTTCCTCTCGCCTGTTTTCTTCTTGGCCTTGCTGCTGCACCCGGTCCCTGCTCCTGCTGCTGCCGCTGCTCGAACTTCCAAACCTCAACCTGCTGCCCAACGTCATATCTGCAGACATGTAATAGTTGAAAGTTAGGAACTGACATCATAATATTGAAATACACTCGAAAAAAAATCAAGGTTTGCAGATTACTATGTACAAATAATATAACTTACTGAAACTATACACTACTAAAAATCATCGTCACTGTCGTTGTCATCTTCAACTTGCCTACTCGAACCGACGACATCCTCTTCCTCGACGTCATCTTCGTCCTCCTCGTCATTGACCTCTAAATCAGTGGTGTCATCCTCCTCCTCGACCATATCACTAGAAGCACCTTCCTCCTCCTCACTGCCTTCATCGTCTTCAAAATCTTCCCCCACATCCACCTCATTATTGTCATCGTCATCATTTGCAAAAAGATTCTCATCAACTGGAGACAATGTTGTACCACTAGAAATGACGTCCTCTTGGAAGAGGTCAGAGTCATAGTGCCCCCGTGGCTTAGTTTTGAACACCGCCCACCACTGGTTTACAGTTCTGTCGTTCTTTGTGGTTGGGTAAGGCGCAAAGTACACTTGGTGTGCTTGATGTGCAAGTATAAACGGATCGTACTTGGAGTATTTTTTGGTATGATTAACTTCAACTAGTTTGTACCTTTCATGTACTCTAGTACCTTGCACAGAGTTGTCCTTCCATTCGCATTTAAATACCATAGCTCTATACCCACGATCATTTCCAACATAACACAACTCGAAGATGTCCTCCAATAGACCGTAGTAATCTTCACCCTCAAGTGACGACACACTCACCCCGAAATTACATCTACTCCTACTGCTACCATGGGCAAATGTATGGAAATTGTAACCATTGACCGAATACCGGTTCCAAGTTCTAACATTCCATAAAGGACCTAATGCTAGACTCCTAACCAAATCATCCTGAATATTCTCAGAAATTGCATGCTCCTTAAGCCATTTAGGAAACTGTTCCTCATGCTTATTCCAAATGTCATCAGCATTTAAATGTGGATTAGCAGCTACAAATTCTGTTACAAATTTTTTCTCGTACGGCTCCAAAACTTCACAATTTGATAGCAAGTACAGGTGAGCACGATTGTACTCCTTCTCATCTAATGTCCTCCACCCGCCAGCTGATGACGATCCCTCACCTTCCTTACTTTGAAAAAAGTCTGGTATGTTGGGGTCAATCGTCGTCTCTGGTGTTTCTAGGTTTAGATTCTTGGTTTTGATGTTCACTTCTTTCTCGAAATACAGAGAACAGAAGTTGGCTATCTCCTCTGTTAAGTAAGCATTACATATGGAGCCCTCAACCCTCGCCTTGTTACCAATTTTTTTCTTCAAATGGTTGAGAAATCTATGACAATCATCAAGCAATTATGTTATTATCAAATTACAGTGTCTAACGTTAGTTAGTGGGTAAAATAAGTAAGTAGTTGAAAGTTCTCACCTCTCAAACGGGTACATCCATCTAAACTGTACCGGTCCTCTCACTTTAGCTTCGTAGGGCAAGTGGACCGGTAGATGTTCCATTGAGTTAAAGAAGGAGGGTGGGAAGATCATCTCAAGTTTGCATATTATCTGAGGAATTTGATCCTCCAAACGAGTCATGTCGTCATTTGTAACTGTCGACGAACACAAATCTCGAAAAAACTGAGATATCTCAGTGATAGGATTCCAAACACTTTCCGGCAGCATGTGCTTCAACGCCACAGGTAGTAATCGCTCCATGAACACGTGGCAGTCGTGACTCTTCAAGCCTTGGAGCTTCAGGTTCTTAATGTCCACACACCGACTAAAATCGGATGCATACCCATCAGGGAACTTCAGTTTCCCTACCCACTCTAACACGGCCTTTCTCTGAGCCTTATCAAGACTAAACAAGGCCCTAGGCTTGGACCCATCCCGCTTGATATGTAGTTTCGGACGGTCACAAATTTTTTTCAAATCTTTTCGGGATCCTACGGTGTCACATTTCTTACCCTCTACATCCATGACGGTGTGAATCAGTTGCTCAAAGAAATTCTTCTCAATATGCATCACGTCCAGATTATGTCGGAGTAATAAAGTACTCCAATATGGAAGGTCGAAGAAGATGCTTCTTTTAAACCAACCATTTTTCAATTTCTTAAGATCTTTGAACTCTTGATCGGTCCCGTCAACAGTAGATGGGAACTTTGAAATCACCTCCCAAATCTCATCACCTTGGAGACGAATCGGTGCCTCATCTAGCACCACCTCACCCTTCTTGAAAGCTCTCCTATTCTTCCTGTACATGTGACCCTCGGGTAGAAACTGTCTATGACAGTCAAACCAACTAATTTTGCTTGAATTACGTAGGTAGAATGCTTTACTTTCACTCATGCAACAAGGACACGCTTTTTGGCCCGCCGTAGACCAACCGCTCAACATACCATACGCAGGAAAATCGTTTATAGTCCACAAAAGCGATGCTCTAAGCTGAAAATTTTGTTTCAACGACACATCATATGTCTCCACCCCTACTTCCCACAAGTGTTTCAATTCCTCTATCACTGGTTGTAAGTAAACATCCAAGTGGTTTTTGGGATTTTTTGGGCCGGCAACAATGAGAGAAAGGAAGATGAACGGTGGTTTCATACAAAGCCATGGGGGTAAGTTGTACGGTGTGACCATGACAGGCCAGCATGAGTATGACTTACCGAACTGACCGAAAGGGGCGAAACCATCGGTACACAGCCCAAGTCTGACATTACGGGGTTCCTCAGCAAATTCAGGGTAAATCCTATCAAACCGCTTCCACTCCTCCCCGTCACTAGGATGACACATCTTCCCCTCTACACGAGTTTCTTCTTGATGCCACCTCATTTGTTCGGCAATGGTTTTGGTTGCGTATAATTTTTGAAGTCTAGGGGCGATGGGAAAGTAGGTAAGTCGACTAAGTGATATAGGTTTTTTATGCCTCGCTACACTCTTTCCCTTCTTACCCCTCAAAACAATATTTCCATCTACAGTTTTGTATCTACCCTTCCCACATACCTTACATTCCTCAAGCATGGCATCGTCCTTCCAAAAAAGCATACATCCATCGGGACAAGCATCGATCTTTTGATGCGGAAGTTCAAGACCTTTAACTATTTTTTTGGTGTTGTAGAATGTTTTGGTCATAATGTTGTCTTTTGGGATGAGTTTCTCAATCAACGCAGCGATCCCGTCTACGCACCCAAAAGGTAGGTTATACTCACATTTAAGGGTCACTACCATAGACGCGACTTCTAACAATGTCACATCACACCCTTCATATAATGGCTTCTCCGCAGCCTCTAACATATCAAAAAAAGCTTTCGCTCGTGGGTTTGGCTCTTGTGGGGTTGGTTGGTCATCGTCGTTAGTGTACATGCTCTCATCATTAAACAAATTGCACTCAACCACATCAACAATCATTCCTCTCACCCCGCCCTCATTCTGATCCACCTTAGATTCCTCAAAATCAGACTTCTCACCATGACAAATCCAATAATAAAAATTTGGGCTAAACCCATCTGAGATAATATGTTCTTTAATCAAAATACTATCCAAGAATTTGATGTTCTTACATTTCACACAAGGACACCTAAATCTACCATCTGACGCGTATTCGGGATGGGTTTCAGCGAACTCAAGAAAGCGATTAACACCATCTAAAAATTCCTTTGTGGGACGTCGTTTCTTATCGAATCTTTCCCCATACATCCATTTTCGTTCCTGTCTCTTCATTTTTTTATCTAAAAAATTTAAGACAATAACCACATACAAATTATTTTCTCTAAAGTAATTTACTAATATATATACACTAGTCAAATATTATGTAAAATTCTCAATTCACCTAAACATAGTACTATTTCCACCCAATTCGTCCATAATTACATCACCAAATCGGCATAATTGTATTTTAATTCCAAATTCCTAACACATCAAAACAACCCAATTCAATCAACTACTTAACCGCAAACCCTAATTTTATACTAACAATCTACCTAATTCAAATTGGGGAACCTATTGGGCGATTAAAATTCTAACTACACTAAATATTCCAACAACTAAGAAACTATCCAACCCAATAACTAATTTATTTAAATCGATAAAAACAGAAATTAACAAATAATTGAAATTAAATAAAGATAGATAAACATACCTTAAGGAAAATGAGAGAATTGAATAAAGAATGAAGAGGAAAGGAGGAGGGACGAGTTTAGAGAGAGGGGGGAGCGGATTTTAGAGAGATAAAGCGAAATGAGAGAATGACTCGGGGGAGGGGGGGTGTTCGTTAATTTAAAAAAAATTACGACCTTTAGCGACTGATTTCGGTCGCTAATTCTGTCGCGCATTTTTTTTTAGCGACCGATTTCAGTCGCTAAATCAGTCGCGCGCTTTATTTTTAGCGACTGAAATCGGTCGCGAGATTTTTTTTTAGCGACCGATTTCGGTCGCTAACTTTAATTGATATTTTAAATTTTCGTCTCCTCGTCCAGCTACTAATGTCGGTCGCGCGTTGAACTTTCAGTCGCTAAATTAGCGACTGAATTTATCAGTCGCGCGTGATTAGTAGCTGCATGCATTATTTCTTGTAGTGCAATTTGTGGTTCACAATTATTCTTTCATTTCCCTCTCTTCCTCCTTTTTTTTAACCACTCATTTCCCTTTCTTTATTTTCCACCCCAAAAGTTTTTGGGACAATAATAGTAACTTGGAGGGAGTACATGACAGACACATTGCCTCAAAGAGGTCATCCCATGACATTTTCTCATATTGGATCATGTTAACTATTTTGTTAATGAATTTACTTGGGGATGTTTTACTTGTTTAGTACTGCCTCTACTTTTCTATCATCTTCCACATTTTCTATTTTGTTAACATCTCTATTATTTCCCACTTTCTTTTTTAGTACATTTTTTGTGATTTTTATTACTTGTGCGCCCACTTTCTTTTCTCACATTTATTTTCCTCCACATATTTCACCCTTCTTAATTTACTTCCCAAACCTAATGCGGAAAATATAAAAGAAGCGGAGGGAGCAGTGGTTTTATAAAGATCATAAATTCTTGTTTGTGACAGAGATACCCGTCACAAACGTATGACGGATCAAATAGTTATCAAATAGGTGGGATAAGACAAAAGTGAGGTTGATGGGACCTAGATAAATGATTGTCATTTTCTCCTTAAGTGGTACTTACTTGATCCGTCCTAAGAGAGACCAACTGTGTAAAGATAAGTTCAAAATCATTTGGACATAAATAATGATACTTTTAAGTTATTCCGTACTCCCTAACTTATAATACACGCAGTAGTGACGTACATAAAAGCATCGTCAGCAGTCAGCAGGTCAGCGGTGTATGTAGGTAGCAGTATGTATGGCTTACAAAAATCGTAATTGCAAGCATTCTTTTGTCACAACTCACAAGTTGCTCCCAAAATGAAAATAACAGTCAAATTCATTTAACTAGAGCTCTGCAGTCATTCGAAATACTTGAGTACGGAAGTACCAGTATATTTTTGTCTGCAGATTATGATACATATTTCCTCCATTTTTTATGTTTCTTTTCGTTTTATAAGATTTGTGAGGAGTATTTAATTGAAACAAGAAGAAACATTAAAAAATGGAGGGATATGCTAAACAAATGACACAATTGTTTTGGTATGCTCACAAAATTAAAGCCTACCACATATAAGATCATTTTTTTCAAAATCCTTAGTAAATTTATTGTATTTTTCTAGGGTCATATGATGTTCAAATGCCAAGAGTCGTCTTAGATGACACCCATAATCGGCTTATCTCATTCTAAAAATAGGAGTTCCCTTTTTAAATTACCAACTCTTGTAAAAAATCGAGTCCATGAACAATGTTTTTTCTAAATTCTCATGCGTATTCTAGGGTCTCCATGAGTTCATGGTGATAACTCTCACTTCATATCGAAAAATAGTCACTCGGGGTTGACACATACATGCATAATGAGTAGACTTCACAGTTGCATAGACCACTATATGTCGTAGGGACTATATATTAGAGAGTAATATTGTAAGTAAGGTGACACTCAAGATTGGCAAAGCAACCACCAAGGCTTGAGGCCAAATTACCACCTTATTAACAAGCCTCGTTGGGGTTGGCCTGGGGGGCGCTGGGGTGGTGGTGGTGGTCTTAGGATGTTTTCTTTCCCGTACTACATACGGAGTATTATTTTGAGTGTACTCCAAACTTGGTATGCTTCTTAAAGTTATACTCGTATTATGTTAGATTATCATCGGGTTGGTCCTAGAAACTTCAACTCAAGTTCATATTATCATCTTCGATCAAGTTATGTACTATTGAGAGTATCTCATAATATATTTGTATATAATAGTCAAGCTGTAATCCTAGAATATTGGTAACTGCATATACTGTAATCTTGTATAGTTAACAACTCTAGATAGTAGGTTACGGCTAGAGTACTAAGCTACTGCTCTCCTTGTAACTGTATAAATTCATGCCTCTGCTAATGATACAATTAAGTCTTCTTCATATATTTTCGATATGGTATCAGAGCATTAATCGCTTCACCATTTTTTTCTCTTTCACAAAACAACCAACCTCTCTTTCTAAACAGCCAAAATGGCCGGAGCAGCCACCATAATTCAGAACGCGGCTGACCCAAATAACCCCTTTATTGCCGTGAATACCTCCGACATCATTGTCCTTACCCCCTCAACCTATCGTGCTTGGTCACGACAAATTTCAGAATTCCTTTTCGGTTTTGATCTCCTCAAATATCTGGATGGATCATTTCCATGTCCTCCCTCTCACACTGAAACTACTGTCAATAACGTCAAAACCCGTGTCCCTAACCCCAACCATACTGTCTGGCTCCGTCAGGACTCTCTCCTGAGTGCTGCCCTTCGAGGCTCCATATCCTCCTCCATTGTGTCTCTTCTCACCACCCACAAAACATCAGCTGCTCTATGGGCTTCTCTTCGGACTACATATGCCAATCCGTCTCGTGGGCATATTCTCACCATCAAGGACCGTCTTCACTCCATCTCAAAGAATGATCTTTCCGCCACGGAGTATATGCAGGCTATCAAGTCGTGCGTTGACAAGCTTGCCGATCTCGGGAAACCAATGGATAGTGATGATGTCGTCGCAAGGGTTCTCAATGGTCTTGATTACAACATCTACTCCTCTCTTATTAATGCAGTGAAGCATCGGGATGACACCATTTCGTTTGAGGCGCTCCATGAGCGTCTCATTCAATTAGACCTTTCCTTGAAACACTCCCCTCACACCTCTGCCAACCACCTGCCAGCCTTTGTCCACGCAGTCTACAAACAACAGCCCCGTTCTCAGCCTCGTACCACCTCTGGACCAGGCCTCCTCCCGACTCCGTCTCATCCTACTGACATTGCCACTCCCACTGCCTATCCCTTCAAGGGTAAGTGCAAGTGGTGTCACACCACTTGTCACTATCTCAAAAACTGTCAACCCTTCAAAACCTTATACCCTCATATCATGGTACCACCCCGCCTCTCTCGCCAATATACTCCCCGTGTTAATACGGTTGCCACCGCCCAATCCCCCGAATGGCTATTGATAGCGGTGCCTCCCATCACATAACTCATGACCTCACCAACCTTGCTCTTCATGCCCCATATGACGGGACCGACGACTTATTGATTGGTGACGGGTCACCTCTTCACATCGATCATATTGGTTCCTTTCTTGTTTCTTCTTCTTCCTTTCCTTCTATTATTTTCAATAAAGTCCTTCATGCCCCATTAATTTCTCGTAATATTATCTCCGTCTCACAATTTTGTCACGATAATGATGCTATTGCTTATTTTTCTTCGTCTTTGTGTGTCATGCAGGATCGATCGACGGGTCGGGTCCTTCTACGAGGAAACTTAAGTCCGGGTTATATGTTTGGATGCCACCGAGTAGCTCTCCTGTTGTTCACCTTGCGACCGTGTCTCCCCTTGACTGGCACCACAAGCTAGGCCATCCAGCAACTTCTATTATTTCCCTAATTTCTAAGCATGCTAAGTTTTCTGTTTCTTCACCTTTACAGTACTGTAATGCTTGTGCCACGCACAAAAGCCACAAACTTCCTTTTGCTGCATCTACTTTATTTTCTAATAAACCGCTTGAACTTATCTACTCTGATATTTGGACCTCTCCGATTTATTCTGTTGACGGATTTAAGTACTATGTTATTTTTGTTGATCATTTCACTCGTTATATATGGTTATATCCTCTCAAGAAAAAATCTGACACTTCTAATGTTTTCTCCCGCTTCCGCGCTCTAGTTGAAAAATTTTTCTATCTTCCAATTATTCAAATATATTCTGACAACGGAGGTGAGTATTTAAAACTCACTCCAACTATAACAACACAGGGTATCACTCACCTTACTTCCCCTCCCCACACCCCCGAACACAATGGCTTTGCTGAGCGTCGTCATCGTCATATTGTCGAAACTGGCCTCTCACTTCTCACTCATGCACTACCCACCTCTTACTGGTCTTATGCCTTTGTTACGGCTGTCTATCTCATAAATCGGATGCCGACCCCGACTCTCCAAAATGTCGCCCCTTTCACACGAGTTTTTGGTCATGACCCGAACTATCGGAAACTTAGGAGTTTTGGTTGTCTTTGTTACCCTTGGCTCCGACCCTACACTTCACACAAACTCGACCCCAAGTCTCGGCCATGCATCTTCATTGGATACTCGGCTACCCAAAGGGCCTATCACTGTCTCGACCCTTCCACCAACAAAATCTTCACATCCCGTCACGTTCACTTTGTCGAAACCGAGTTTCCCTATCCCACTCTATGTCCCGAGTCTCCCTTGTCTGATCTTTCCCACACATCTCAATCATGGTGTGCTTTAAATCTCACCATCTTACCTCCTGCTCCCACGTCTACCCCACCCCCTCCTCTTAAAGTCTATACTCGTCGTCCACGTATCGATCCACTTCAGCCCTCCGATGACCCCACCTCCCCAGCCTTTGCACCGTCCTCTCCACCTCCTGCTCCCACGACCACTGCTACCACACCTTCTCCACCTCCACCACCTCCTCCCCCTCCTCCTACTCGTGTCACAACCCGGTCTATGAATCAAATCTGGGTCCCCAACCCAAAATATGCAGCTGGAGTTCAGAACCCCACCGCGTCTTCTCCACCTATCACTCTAAAATCTACCCTAACCGACCCGAAATGGCAATCGGCTATGGATGATGAACTCTCTGCCCTTCACAAAAACCAAACCTGGACACTTGTTCCCTCTCACCCCGCTCTCAATGTTATCGGTTGCAAATGGATATTTCGTATTAAATATAATCCCGATAACTCCATAAATAAATATAAAGCTCGCTTGGTCGCTAAAGGTTTTCATCAGCGTCCCGGGGTCGACTACTCGGAAACATTAAGTCCCGTCGTCAAGCCCATGACAGTTCGGTTGATCCTCACTTTGGCCCTGATCCGCGGTTGGACCCTAAGGCAACTAGACATTAACCATGCCTTTCTCCAAGGTACGTTAACTGAAACCGTTTATATGTCTCAGCCCCCTGGGTTTGTTAATTCTGAATTTCCTACTCATGTTTGCAAATTATCTCGTGCTATATATGGTCTTAAACAAGCTCCTCGAGCTTGGTACACCGAACTAAAAACCTATCTTGTGTCTTATGGATTTACTCAGTCTCAATCTGACCCGTCTTTGTTTCTACTTCACCACAATATAACACCTATTTATCTTTTGGTCTATGTTGACGATATCATTGTCACTGGACCCACCTCACCTTTCCTCACAAACTTCTTCACGGCCTTTGCCCGTCGCTTCTCACTTAAGGACCTCGGTTTCCCGTCATACTTCTTAGGCATTGAAGTTACTCCCTCACCCTCCGGCCTCCATCTCACCCAAACTAAATATGTTCACGATCTTCTAACCATATTCTCTATGCTTAACTGTAAACCAGCAGCCACTCCCATGTCATCCTACCCACCCCTCCTTCCCTCGACCGGTGTCTCCATATCCAACCCCACCGATTATCGTACTATCATTGGAAGTCTCCAATATTTATCCCTCACCCGTCCCGACATTGCATTTTGTGTCAACCGTCTTGCACAATTTATGCAGGACCCACAAGAAGAACATTGGACCGCCCTTAAGCGACTTCTTCGCTATCTAAAAGGTACTCTCTCGATTGGTATTAACTTGTTTCGTTCTACCCCTCTATCACTCCACTCCTTTTGTGATGCAGATTGGGCAGGTGACAAACAAAATTATCTGTCCACTACTGGCTTCATCGTCTATCTTGGTCGCAACCTCATCTCCTGGTCTTCTCGCAAACAGCAAACAGTTGCTCTCTCCACTACGGAAGCTGAATTTCGTGTCGTGGCCACTGTCACCACGCACGGAACTCATGTGGCTCCAATCTTTGCTCTCTGAACTTCGTTTTACAATTGATGCGCCCCCGGTTATATACTGTGATAATCTCGGGGCCACTCATTACGCTGCTAATCCTGTGTTCCATTCAAAGATGAAGCATGTTGCAATATCTTTTTATTTCGTCCGTGAACAAGTCCAGCAGGGTCAACTGCGAGTGCAACACATCTCCAGTGACGATCAACTGGCGATGCTCTCACCAAACCTCTTCCTCGTCCACAGTTCGAGCCTATCTTGCGCAAGATCGATCTTTCCTCTGGAACGTCCGTCTTGAGGGAGCGTATTGAGAATATCTCATAATATATTTGTATATAATAGTCAAGCTGTAATCCTAGAATATTGGTAACTGCATATACTGTAATCTTGTATAGTTAACAACTCTAGATAGTAGGTTACGGCTAGAGTACTAAGCTACTACTCTCCTTGTAACTGTATAAATTCATGCCTCTGCTAATGATACAATTAAGTCTTCTTCATATATTTCCTATATGTACTCGTAGAATTTAGGGACGCTTTTAAAATCAATTCAAAAAGTAAATGGAGTTCACGGACTTTTTGAAGTATCTTGTACGGAGTACTTGAAAAAAGTATTCCGTATACCTCTCGATCATTCTTGTAGAACATACCATTTTTTTCACAAATATTGAGATAAGTAGAATCACATATGAGTATAGAATTAGACACAGTGGGCAGACCTATGATTTTTTACTTGGGGGCCACAAAAAAAAATTCCCACATTTTTTAAGTTTATAAATTACTGCACATTTTACGCTATTATTTTCTCTATAAATTACTTCATATTTTACCCAATTATTTTCTTTATAATACTTGAAAGTTTTGAGAAATAGTTTAAATATAATATAAATCTTTCAATGATATGCAACGTGGAGATTTAATTGGTTACATTGACAACATTTCATACAAGTGACTCGGGTTCGAATCCCTTTATCTACACATTTGTCTTTTGAAAAGTTACGAAATGACTAAACCAACGGGCCCCCTGGGTCCGCCCCTGATTAGACACTCTTACTTACCATGAGTATGTGGGAGATTAAAGACACATGTGAGATATATAAAGATTATACTCCCTCAAATTCTCTATTATCTTACATATTTTCTATTTTGATAACTTATCTATTATCTTTCATTTTCATTTTTAGTATATATGTTGTTCTTATTATTTGTGATCCCACTTTTTTTTCACTTTCATTTTCATCCACATGTTCCACCCTTTTTATTTTATTTTTCACCAAAATTAATGTGAAAGATATAAAAGAAGGGGAGGGAGGTGATTTAAGATGTTTACTTTTACCACTATAGAAAATAATATGAATTCAATGAATTTGTCATTTTAGGAATATGGTGTTAATAATGAGAGGATGTAACACTTGATCCAAAACCACATTCTAAATGGATGAATAATGGCAAAGCTAAATGTTGGGGATAAGGACGAGTAGTTTTGGAAGAAATAGAGAAATAGAGTTATTTACTGCTCCCTCCGTTCCAATGAATTGTTTGCTTTTGGTTTTGGCATCAAGGGCAAGAGATCCAATTAGAAGGTGACATTTGGAACCAAGAGTCAAATTACACATAAAAAGCATTCCTAAAATAGAAAGGCAAACAATTCATTGAGACACCCCAATATGGAATAGGCAAACAATTCATTGGAACGGAGGGAGTATTCTTTTGAAATGAAGTAAACTAAAATGAACTGAACTCAGACTCAAATATGTGGTCATCATCCCATGGATTTCAGGTTCAAACCCCTACAAGAACGATTTTGTGGGAGTTTATGGCTTGAGGTTATGTCTTCTAAACTTTGAGTTTGTCGCCCCTAAGGGTGACTTACATGATGTGCGTGGTTTGCAAGATATTGCGTACACTCCCAGAGCGCACCAAAGATAGCAGCTGCGGGTTCCCCCGTCATCAAAAAAATGAACTAAACTCAAATGAGCTAAACTGAACTAAAGTGGACTGAAGTATTGAGCTAACCGAGGGTTTACCTAAAGCGCACCAAAGGTAGCGGCTACGAGTTTTTTCCCCGTCATAAAAAAAAGAATTGAACTCAAGTGAGCTAAACTGAACTAAAGTGGACTGAAGTATTGAGCTAAACTGAACTAAAGTAGACTGAAATACTGAGACAAAATGAGATTCCTGAGGTTGAACTGAACTAAAGTAAGTTGAAAAGAACATAACTTATTGATTCAGTTGCCATACTGGCCAAACATCAATCAATGACACTAATGAAAACTTAAGCTTGTAATAGCAAAGTTACAAGTTAGAAGATCAGTAATCCACCTTATAATGAATGGCAAATAGACCACTCAAAAGTCACTTAGATACTCATATAACAAAAGTAATCTAGAAACATAAGTAAGAAAGAACAAAAAAAGAACGCGGAAAGAAAGCAATAAATCAAAGGGGGTCCAAATATATGTTTTGATTTCAAAGTGAAGGGAAATCATCTCATTATTGTGGACCAATCATATGCCCAGGATGAGGATGTACCCAAGTTTGAATCAGTCAGCACTTTCACTCTTTTCCTTCATACTCCATTCATAATACTCCGTTTTTTCCATTGACCATAGACTAGTCTTCTTCCAGGAAAAATTATTTTAGTAAACAAATAGTTAAAGTCAACATCTCATTTTCCAGTCAAATTCCCTCTCTTCCCTAACTCACAAACTTCCTATATAACCAACCTCCTTTTAAATATCCAACTCAACTCACTCCCTCCTGAATACCCATCTTAACATCCAACAACCAAAACAACATATAAACCCGGAACAAAGTATTAGATGCAACTAAAAATTATACGAATTTGGGAGCGCCTTTGATACCCAAATCAAACTCGTTGAGAAAACAATAAAGGGAGATATGAATCTAAGCTACGAGCAAGAGACGTTAGTGAGTGAACTGACCCAAGGGATGGAGCTAGCTAGCCAGCTCAAGGCTCATGTGGGCACACAAGTTGGAGGAGGATGTACTGAAATGTTGGTCGAAGAGATTCAGGCCTCCTTCCACAAGGCCCTCTTGATTCTGAAATGGAGTGGAGGTGGAAGAGGCTCAATGGAACAGTCTTACCCGAATGTGGTGCCTTCGCCTTCGCCATCCACCATACCCGCCTCACCCATTTCCGTGGCTGGAAGTCCCAAGAGTAGTGAAGATTTGAACCAGCAAGGGTTTGCCAGCCAGGAGGATACCAGAGATTTGTCCAAGAAGAGGTATGATTTCAACACAAGTCAGTCACAATGACACTGCTTCAACAAATGTATCATATTGAAAAGTATTGTATTAATGTCTGGTTTGGGGTATGTGTTGCAGAAAGAAGATGCCAAGTTGGAAAGACCAGGTGAAAGTGAACGATGAGAACGCTGTGGACGGACCTCCTAATGATGGTCACAGCTGGAGGAAGTATGGTCAGAAGGATATCTTGGGAGCCAAACATCCTAGGTCAGTCTGTCCCTCCAGTTTGTATCTATATAATCAGAGTAGCTAAATTTGTAAGCCGTCATTCCATTCAGGAAAATTCTACTCTATCAGACAACTACCCAACATATATAACAAGTCATGAACTTCACCTTACACCCTACCCTTAACAAAGGTTTGCTAGTCCTTGCAGTAGACCAAAAGTACTTGTAGAGCAACCAAAGAAGTCAGCATAATGGTCAAAATAAAGTTTGCTGGTAATCCCCCGGGTCTTTGCACCTAAATCTGGTAGACCCAAAAAAAAACAAAGGTATTTGAAAGCGAATCTACCAAATCAATAGACCCTTTTAGATAAAAAGGTGTGGGCAGTTTGTCACAGATCTTTTCAGTTTTACAGTGTCTTTAAGAAGGGGTGACCTCCTATTAAAGGTAGAAGAGGATCTTCAACATTAGTTAAAACTTCAAACTGCCCATCATAGAGAAAATAAAACTCATATGGCTAGATCTTAGTTTTCATTCCATTTGACGGAAGCATATTAATGATCAGATAAGCTGACATCAATATTATCATGTCCCTACAGAAGCTATTACAGATGCACATACCGCGCAATCCAAGGCTGCTGTGCTATTAAACAAGTTCAGCGGAATGATGCAGATCCCTTGCTGTTTGACATCACCTACAAAGGAACTCATACATGTACCCCACGCTCCAAATCTGCACCAACATCACCTGAAAAACAAGAACGCATGAAACAAAACCAATTTCCTATCACAGCATACCAACCGCCGTCTGACATGCTCTTGAACTTTCAAACCGGGTTGAGTATAGACGTACAAAACCTAGAAAATCACGAGGTGGAACTTCCCTTCCCTACGAGTGGATCAGCATATGAAAATAACAACTTTACACCGTCGACAACCAATGATAACTTTTACAGCAGTTTTCCATCACCATTCACAGTATCACCTGCCACCTCAACATCAAATTACTTTTCCCCATCACCCTGCAATATGAGCGCTTTTGGAGGCGTCCACTTTGGACAAAATTCTGAATCCGATTTCACAGACATCTTTTCCACCAATACTTCAGCAACAAACTCTCCCATTATGGGTTTAGATTTTTCACTTGAACAAATGGAATTTAACCCCACTTTCCAATATGGCAACCAATCATATCCTTAGGTACCACAAGCTAAAGACGGAAACCATCGTACATCAAGCTGTAATGCTGTATAGTATCAGGCAACTAGTAAACGAAAATAGGATGCAATTACGTCCGAGTACAACAAACTAGTAGACAAGTAGCTTAAGTAATTTTAAAAGGGGCCCAAACCAAGAGCTTCCTAATCACTAGTGGCAGTTTTGTATTTTCCTTACAAATTTTGGAGGTCCTTCCGATAAAATTCTAAATTACACTATTCGAGGATTTGCACCTGCTTGGAGCGAAATTCGCGTAGTGTTCCAACGAATAGGCATACTTAAAATTATATTTGGAGGTAGAGTTGTTTTCTAAAGTTTTTTAGTGGGCTAAATCTAGGTGCTTTCAAGGGTATTCCAATAATGTTTAATCAATGGAACTGTACTTCTTCATTGCTTTAACAGTAATGCCTTTTTTTCTTGAAAAAAGGTTGTTGCAAGACAAACAACACGATCAGTTCAAGTCAAGGATACACTCATTATTTCTCCATCGTATTGCAAAACATCCGACACAATCAAGCAGTAGTATTGGGAGATCTTTCCTCAGTATATTGTATATACCAGAGAATAATGCGAAAAAGTATGATGTTAAGCCTATTACACAGAGACAGAACAAGATTACAAGGTGCTGAATGGTGAATGAGCCGTGGATCAAAGTGTACAACAAAAGGAATAGATAAATAAAGATAATGTTGAAACAAAAGAAAATGGGAAGCTAAGAAGATTACACACTCAAAACTTTTGAGCAGCCTGCACAACCAGAAGCAGTTAGCTGATATTGGCACGGTTGATCTGCGTAGTCGTCGTTGTAAAGCTGCATGGGTAATAAATACATAATAATAAGAAGAAAGAAAAGAGGATGAAGAAGCATGTTTAAGAAGGAAGCAAGAAGATGATAAGAAATACTACCTGGTGAGTCATGGTGAAAAATGATCTTCTTCATTGAGTTGGGATTGGGATTGGGTCTCGTTATCTGATGGTGTAGGTTCCACTTCCGTTTCCCTGAGTGCATTTCTCAACCCAAGAACCACAAACAAGTTGGAGAGGGTGAGTAGTGATTCAGCACAGCCGTGCAACCAGTCGACGTTAGAGAGAGATGTACCGTAGTGTACCTTAGCTACCACAAAAAAAAAGGCAGTGTATGTGTCAACCCAAACAGCTAGTAAGGAAATTTAGTGTGCAATTTGATGTAACTTACCATAGATTCCAGCTGGAACTGCAGATCCAACAACAAACAAACAATTAGTATACAACACCAGTACCACCTACACAAAATGTCAACTGATGATTATTAACCCCTAAGCTTAGCATTTATAACTGAGCAACCAGCTTATGGACTATATAGGTTGCTCGGACTCACTCGTTTAAAAGCATCCAGGCACCATATTTTGGTTTAAAATGAAGAGGACACAAAGTTAATTAGAAGAGGACAGTGGGAGTAAGATGAATTGAATAATGAATAGCGAAAGAGGGAGAGAACATAACTGGTGGCGGCGACAAAAGCAAGGAGGAAGTAGAAACCGAAGAGGGTAAGTTTAGGGACATTGTGAGAGTTGGTGAGGAAGTAGAGGAAGCCCAAGTAAGGGAAGAGGGATAAAGCAAAGAGCTGTGAAGCTATGCTCTGTGAATCAATAATACTAGGTGCCCATGGGTCCACTCCTCCTAAAAATCCACACACCGCTACCCCCCTTCTTCTTGTCACACTCCTCAACTTCCTTATCTTCACTGACGATGACGATGACGATGATCCTAATGGTAATGGTGCAAGTATTGGCGATGAAGGAATGACTGAAACTGGGTCGTGTTTTGGAGTTGTGTGAAAATAACAATGGCAATTCAAACAAATCATTTTCTGTTTTCTGTTTTCTGCCCACTCTCTTCTCTATCTTCTCTTCCCTCCTCATATCAACTTCCAACTTATTCCCATAAATTTATCTTCTTTTTTTAATCTGTGTGGGCCCACAAGTTATTTCTCTCCTTATTCTTGAATGATGGGGTAAATTTTTGTTGTGATAGAATTATCCGTCATAAATGTATGACGGGTAAAATAATATTCATTTGGATAGATAAAGACAAAGTCATGTGATACTCACTCACCTTGTCTTTTCTAACTAAATGGTATTATTTGACCCGTTATTGATTTGTGACGAATATATCCATCACAAGAGAAACTTATTCTAAGAGCATGTACAATGGGGATAATTTGCCCTCCTCTTAGACCATGTACAATGGAGAGGATTTGTCTACCTCTTAACACACTCTTTCCTCTAAGTTCTTCCTCTAATTTTAGAGAAAAATTCTTCTTGGTCCTTGTGCCCACTTACTAATTGATGAGATTCATGTAATTAATGTTTGTATGGAAGTAGAAGACATTGATGAAGAGAAGACAACGAGTAATTGAAGTTAAGTATATTTCTGAATGTGTTTGTTAATTGAATAATGTGTACCAAGAGTGCTATACACTACTACATAAGGGAACACAGCAACTGGCCTTGAGTCTTGGACAATGACCAGCAGCAGCGTACTATTATCCAAAGGACAATGCTAATTGTCAAGTCTAAATTGGACTCTAGTTTATACTCTAGTAATTAAAAGTCTTATCATTAGTTTGGTTTCTAGGATCACTTCTAGGATCCTTTTCTTCTAGCTCTTGTGTGTGAATGCACTCTTCTTATTGTAGTACCTTCTCTACCTTCCTCTTTACACTCCCCCTCGAGATGAAAGTGAAGTTTTGATGAAACTCCCATCTTGGATAGCAAATAGTGATGTTGAGAAATTGGACAGGACTTAGTGAAGACCGCCACCTGCTCTTTAGTATTAACATATGACGTAGTGAGTAGAACTTGTTGAATTTTCTCTCTAATAAAATGACAATCTACTTCAATGTGCTTCGTTCGTTCGTGATAAACTGGGTTAGCTGCAATGGCTAGAGCCGCTTGATTGTCACACTTGAGATGTGCAGGCCCTATATGTTTCAGGCCTAGATCTTGTAGGAGTTGAAATAGCCAAGTTACTTCACAAGTCGCCATTGCCATGGCTCTATACTCAGCCTCAGCCGAGGATATTGACACAACAGACTGCTTTTTAGACTTCCATGAGATAGGTGAGTTACCTAAAAGAATGCAGTACCCTGTGGTAGATCTTCTACTGTATGGACAGGACGCCCAATCTGAGTCACAGTAGGCTGTAAGTTGTGCCGTTGAGTTGCTTGCAAATAGTATACCCTGGCCTGGATTGGTCTTGAGGTATCTGAGAACTCTTCTGGCCGCCTGCATATGGTCCGAGGTTGGATGTTGCAGGAACTGACTCAAAAGTTGCACAGAGAATGCTATATCTGGCCTAAAAATAGTAAGATATATCAGTTTACCCACGAGTCTTCTGTAGTGATCTGGATGTGGTAAAGGAGTTCCCTTCCCAGGTTCAAGTTTGAGAACTGGATTCATAGGAAGATGAATTGTTCTAGACTTATCCATTCCAAAATCCTTAAGAAGGTCTAGGGTATATTTTTGCTGAGAGATGAATATACCAGCATTGTTTCTGGTCACTTCTAGTCCTAGAAAGTATGTGAGTTCCCCCAGATCCTTCATGTGGAATGAGGAGTTAAGTTGTGTCTTGAGAACGTTGATGGCTTGAGAATTATCACCTGCGATCACCATGTCATCAACATATATCAACACAACTGTGATATTCCCATTTTGTTGATTAATGAACAGTGAGTGATCTGCGTGGGACTGCCTGAAACCACACTTGATAAGAGCTTGAGACAATTTTGAGAACCACTACCTAGGTGTCTGCTTTAATCCATAGAGAGATTTGAGTAACTTGCAGACTTTCCCAGTTTGGTTTTCTTTCTTATATGGCCCCCATACATCCACATGAACAAGCTCAAAAATGGCTCCAGCTATCTGAGTTCTAAGTTGGAAGGGTGTCTTTGTCTGTTTGGCCATAGAGCAAATCATACAGACTCTTTTAGAATTAGGATGCAGGTTTTGTGCAATGTGTGGGATATGTTGCAGTTTACCATAAGAGGCATGACCCAGCCTTAAATGTCAGATGTTAGTTTCATTGTCATTGAAAATTTCCAGCTCCTTACATCCATTAATAGGTGCATAGCTATTACTTAGACTTACATTACTTGATTCATCCTCTTTACTAGAGACACTACAGAATACATTAGCATTACAGGCATCAACATACTCTAACATAGGGTGTTGCTTAGTAGCTTTATTTTGTAAGTAATATACACCCTTGTTTTCTCTTTCAATACCCTTAGTAGTCCTGGTGTGAGAGTCTTGTATAACACATGTTTGGACAGAAAAAGTTATTTGATAGTTCTCATCCCTGGTAAGTTTCTGCACTGACATCAAATTGTGTCTGAATGCAGGTACATATAGAACATTCCTTAAGATTATCCCATTGAGAAACTTATAGGTTCCTACATGTGAAACCACAGTAGTATCTCCAGTAGGTAAATTGATTTTAGGTTTATTGGCTCATTCCTTAATGTCATCCAGTATAGATAGATCAAAAACCATATGATTAGAAGCTCCTGAGTCAATGATCCATTCATATGATGTATTAGAAGCATAGTTGCAATTTAGGTAGGCCATACCTGCAAAGTTTGCCTCCATCTCTTCTTCCAATTCAGAGTAGCTGATTTCCTTACCCTTTTGATTGCTCATAAGCTGAGCAAATTGCTGAGTAGCTAGAGTGATAGAGCCTCCAGTGTCACTTTGTTCTTCTCCAACCATGGCATCAGCAGCCACCCTACCATGTCTGTTTGTCCTGAGTTTCCTCTGCCTCTGGTCATACCAGCCCTATATCCTCTGGATCCTGATCCTTGATGTCCCCCTTTAACCTTGTTTTCCTGAGATTTCTTTGGAAATTTCTTTGATATTGGATGATCTGCTGGATATCCAACCACCCTCCAACATTTATCTCTTGTATGCCCTTTCTTGTTGCACATATTGCAGTAAGAACAGTTGTCACTCTCCTTTTGGCCAGCAAAGAAGGCTGCATTATCAGGTTCCACCTTCACACTGCTTCTATAGTTCCTCCTTTGGGCTTCTTCTTGCTGAAAGATGGCTGCAGCTTCCTCCACAGATGGTAAGGGAGACATCATGAGAACATTTGACCTCATTGTTGTGTATGATGGATTTAAACCATTTAGGAATTGAAACAACTTTCTTTCTTCTTGCTCTCTGTGGTATGTGCCCATCCAGGCATTTGTCTCACGTGTCACTTGAGTTATGGGTGGCCAATCTGACATGATTTCAAGATTTTGCCAGAGAGTCATGAGTTCAGTGAAATACTCACAAACTGTTTTATCTCCTTGTTCAAGCTCCTCTAGCTCCTTGTTTAACCTGAACTTCCTTGCACCATTGCTCACCGAGAACTGTTTTTGGAGATAATCCCAAATCTCCTTTGCTGTCTTGGTGTACAATACAGACTTCCTGATTGGCTTCTCCAAATTGTACAGTATCCAAGAGATGAGTAGACTGTTGCAAGTATTCCAGGCATCTTGCTTTAGCAGATCTTCAGTGGGTCTCTTGACCACACCAGTCAAGAACCCAAGCTTTCTTTTGGAACAAATGGCTATCTCCATTTGTCTTTTCCATTCCAGATAGTTTTCAATGCCCGACAATTTGCTGTCAACCACCAGGGGGTGTGCACTTTCTGCAGGGTGCAAGTAGAGAGGATCAGTTGGCTCCATGAGAGTGGGTGTTTTTTTTATATTGGTGTTTCAATGTTTGTGTTATTTGGGGAGGAATTTTCTACTTCGTTAGACATAACTGTGTTTGAGCTTGCTGAGTGAAGTAACTTGTGTTTTCAGCAGCTCCAGAAATGTTCAATTAATAGGCAACGGATTTAATGCAGTTGAACTGCTACTGTTGCTCAAGTTAAATGATACTCAACTCAAGTTGGTTATCAGTCTCCTCTTCCATGTAGCTCTAATACCATGATGAGATTCATGTAATTAATGTTTGTATGGAAGTAGAAGACATTGATGAAGAGAGGACGAGTAGTTGAAGTTAAGTATATTTCTGAATGTGTTTGTTAATTGAATAATGTGTACCAAGAGTGCTATACACTACTACATAAGGGAACACAGCAACTGGACAATGACTAGCAGCAGCGTACTATTATCCAAAGGACAATGCTAATTGTCAAGTCTGAACTGGACTCTAGTTTATACTATAGTAATTAAAAGTCTTATCATTAGTTTGGTTTCTAGGATCACTTCTAGGATCCTTTTCTTATAGCTCTTGTGTGTGAATGCACTCTTCTTATTGTAGTACCTTCTCTACCTTCCTCTTTACACTAATAACATTCTTTTTTTTGCTTTCATTTTGTAATTGGGAGAAAACTTGAAGAACAAAAGAGGAATGTAATAGATAAAAGAGAGCATGATGTGTCAAAAGAATAGAGGGAGATTGAAGAATTAAGAGGATTCAAGTCTCCTCTCTATTGTACATGGTTTTAGGCCTCGCACTTTCCCCAACTTTTTTCCTGTACTGCGTTATTAAAAGGAGAAAAAAAAACTCTTGCCACCATCAACTCTTTGGCAAGGTAGCTTGTGACCACTGTCGCACTGCGACCCCTCCCACAGCCATCGACACAACGTTTTTGAAGCTTGACCTCACAAAGTAAATGTCACGTTTGGTGAGGACAAAACAGTAATTATATGAAGTATTTGAGTAAAATGTTCTAAACATGAGAACATTGGACTGGAATGGAAGGATCACATCACGAAAATTGATACTCACTATTTTTACATACTCAGCAATCAACAGCATAAGTTGTAACACTGAAGTAATAGGAAAAAAAATGATGCTATGGGTTCGTTCATCAAATCATGCTAGCATCATACAGTAGGTAGAGCTTAGGACTTAGGAGTGATAGCTATGATGTAGGATTCAAAGTTGCTTGCTCGTGCCAAACACCATTCAGGTTAGATTGCCAAAGTCTCACTACCCCATCGCTCCCGGTACTTGCCAATGTCATTCCGCTCATGTCCCATTCCATTTGCCACACCTGCATTCATCAAAGACACCCCTATAAACCCAAAATTCAGGAAAATAATCAGCACTAGCAAATTAATCCCGTGGTTTAGTGCCTCAAAGCCTCTTGCTCATTGCACGCTAGTATGGACTTCACTTCAGTGCTCTCAAACATAAAGTCACTCTCACTAAACCTATCAAAACTAACAACTCAGCTCCTAACTGAATACGTATATTCTGTACTTGTATCAGTTTGTTCCTCTGGCTACAAAAGATAAGAGTTTCAGAAAAAAAACATGAAAAATGAAGAAAATAAATAATATTCAGATACCTCGCCATGATGACCTGATAGCAAAGCAACCTTTTCCACTGACAGACGTCCATCAACATCCGGGTCCAAACCAACATGCCATATTGCGATTCCCTTTTGGGTAGCGACTGATATTATTTCATAAGGCCTTCAAAGTTACAAGTCAAAACAAGAGTTATTAAACAAGATTTCAGATTAAGCCCTTCTTCCAACATTTGATAAGCTTTCTATACCATTGGAAGGTACCTGCCAATATTGGGAGCCCAAGCCACAGCATGTACTGGTTCACCGCTCTCTTCAGCATGAGCCAACTCGGCTACAGGAAGCCACCTCTGGTGCATTTGATCAAACTCCCAAACCTGATGATATTTGAGGTGATATTTATATTAATTAATCTTTCTTTTGATAAAAATATAAAATGAGATTAATCGAGCAGCCTTATTATGGTCTTTCAATCTAAAAAGCACAGCCACTTTGGATTCTTCAGTCAGTATAACAGTTATCTAGGAATCAAAATATTGTTCTCGGGAATGGATGTAATCGGAAACTAACATATCTATTCGATCCTCCATTCTAAACAATGATAAACCAGCAAACGGGGTCAGGAAACTGGGAAATGAAAACATGGAAAGTGGTAGAATTGAGCATTTCTATTATAAGCAGATGAAGTCCATACATTGATCCTCCTACAACAGCATCATCATGTAACCAAAACCAGCTCAAACTGTTGCACACACGATTCCATTGTAAATAATATCAAGTTTCACTCTGACCTGAGTAGAAGTGTAGAGCCCCTTTAAATACCATATTGATAAGTAAAGCATTCATAAATCAGAAATTACCCCTCCGTGAACTAAGAAATTTCTTATGGGCCCATGCACAACATTGTAGATGAAGTTAAAGATTGTGGTCTAGATTCATAAGCATCAGTCATATAATTGAAGGAGACAGATTAACTAGACATATTTGTTTTGAAAACACAACTAGAAAGTGAACAGGTGACAGACTATTAGCCTTATGCAACAATTAGAAACAGCATAAACACTTTTTAGCCCCATAAGCAGACCAAGAATCAGATTATCTGAAATTCTGTACCTTAGTGAGATGCAATAAGGTTACTCAAACCGTATCGAACGAATGTGAACCAAATTTATCAGTCAAGTGGTTAACTTGACAAAAATAGAAATGATGTTGAGAAAAGAGCAAACAGAACCCAGGGAGCAAAGAATATACAAGACCATGAGACATAAAGTGGTAGATGACAAGGAATGGAACATGAGCAATAATGATATTAAAAGCATTGCTACAAGAGTACAAGACTATAGCATGGACATGTCCACCACCAGATGCATCGTAAATTCGTAATATACCTCTTGACTATTACAAAACATATCGAACGAATGTGAACCAAATTTATCAGTCAAGTGGTTAACTTGACAAAAATAGAAATGATGTTGAGAAAAGAGCAAACAGAACTCAGGGAGCAAAGAATATACAAGACCATGAGACCATAGCATGGACATGTCCACCACCAGATGCATCGTAACTTCGTAATATACCTCTTGACTATTACAAAACGCACTAGATGCATCTTATTGTATTTTTGACTATTACAAAGACATCTACTACTGTCAGATGAGCTCTGAAATTATAAGGTGGTGAATATAAAGAGCATAAAGTGGCAACAACAACCATACCTTAGGAGAATTGAGTTGAGCTATGTCTGAGTTTAATCCAAGAACAAAACTGAATTGTTGGGTTTCACCTCTTTGTGGAATCCATGACAAGGTTGCGGATGAGCAAGAAACTTTTGTAAATTTAGACACAGAGTCAATCACATTCTGGAACTCAGCCTAAGCAATTTTGGCAATAGAAGAGAGTCAAGCAGAAGTCACAATCAACCTAAGCGCTCAATAACAATAAGAACAACAAGCTTCCTGCATTATATAAGTAGCTCCTCTATAAAAAGCATAAAATACCTGAAGTTGCCAAGTGTTCAACTCCAACGGATTCAGTAGTTCATAGACTTTCACATAACCATCTGAAAATGCAGCAACCTGAAACCACCGAAAAAATGATAAAGTACGTTGTGTATTGAAGATAGATAGTATTGAAGTAACACTGGGGGTTAACTCTCACCAACTTCAAACAATTTGAAGAGCCTCCGAATTGAATATCCAGTACACCAGCAGTTTTACTCCGAAACTTGGTACAGAACTTCCATTGAATAGACTGCCCGGCTGGAAAAGAGGAGGTTTAAGATTCAGAATCATTTTCCATGAAACAAAATATTCAACCCACACAGTCCTAATTGTCATTTCTTCCATAGAAGATACAAAATTTTCAAAGAAATAGAAGAAAAAAATTGCCAGTTGATAGATTTATTACATCTGAAAGCAGTTAGTGAACGGAGAGAATGCTCCTTGGACAGAGTTAGCAGAAAATACAAAAAAATATTCCCTCCGTTCCATTCAATTGTTTGCCTTTGATTACAATACCCCTCACAATGAATATAAAAGGCAAACAATTGAATGGAACGGAGGGAGTAACCATCAAATGTCACTACTGATTGATTTTACTCTAGGAAAAAAAGGACCAAGGACTTAAAGCATAATGGAGTCATACCAAAGGGAAGTGGAACAAAAGGAAAATAATCACTGATATAACAAGGGGTTATTAGGTGAAATGCGGAGAAATAGAATGAATTACCTTCCATGACTTCTTCCCACAAAGACAATGTGCCATCAGTTGAAATGCATGCAACTGCATCACCAAATTCCGGAGGAACCCATACAACCTTCACAACGCTAACTTCATTTACCTAAAAATCCTCCACAGTAAATCACTTGTCGTCAATTAATTAATTCCATGACTTGAGAAATAAATCATTTTGTTTCTTCATGGAGCATAGCAACTAACTAAAACTTAATTACGGGCACCCATTAAATTAAATCATTAATAGCATACAAGAACCAAATACCAATGTACCCGGCCACGCCACCATGGCTTACCACAGTGCCGCTTACATGGAAACCCCTTCGAAATCAGCATAACTAACACGATAATGCATCCCCCAATAAACTCAATCTTTTCACCACTACAACCCACAGCTGCAATTGAAGGGTATTTTGAAAATACATATACAATCAAATGCAGCATATTAATATGTGAAATCCCAAGCAGCTAAAAAGTGGGGTCTTTGAACAATTGATGGCCAACCATGTGGATATGTCATGATTCAACTATATGAATTAACACCATAGAAATAAACTTATGTATAAAATATAGAGGAAAAGGGGGGTGACCTTGAAAGAGGAAGAGCAGGAAAGAGAGGAGGAAGAAGAAGAAGCAGGGTCAGGAGGATCGAATATAGAGATTTTGCCATTAATTGAACCACTTGCTAATCTTTGACCGTCGTAATTCCAAGCTGAGCATACTGTTCCTCTCTCCAATGTCGCCACCTTTTTCTCCATTTCTCGCCAATTCTGTAGGGTTTAAGCTTCCCGTCTCTCACTTGTCTCTGTGCTCAATACTCCCGTGTCTCTCCGGTTTCCAACACACAACCTCGTGTCATTCTTAACTTTTTTTTTTGCTCAATCGGGGTGATAATGGAACGAGACAGTTCGCGAGCAACTCGAGTTTGGTTCGGTCAAAACTTGACTTGCGTGAGCTTGACTCGGGCTTGAGATCGGCTCGAGAATTTAATGAGCATAGACTCGGCTTATAACGTGATTAGTTAATACGAGTATTTTGATATTATTCAAATAAATAAATACGAGTAATTATTACTCGTATTACATAGTTCTTTCACCATATAAAATGTTCTTATTGATGTGCCTAATACGTTTTGTATATATTTACGGACCCCAATTTCATAAAATACATCGATGAAAACAGCGTAAATTTAATAGTTATATATAGGCTCGAGTGAGGCTCGAGCTCGCATTTTAGTTTGCGAGTTTATTTTTGAGCTCAATTTTTCCAAGCTCGGGTGAGCTCGAGAACGGTTCGAGTTCGAATGTTGTTTAACGAGCACGAGTCGAGCAAGGCTCGTTACACCCTTAGGCTCAATTGTTCAACTTAGCCTGCTATACATCTATGTCCCTCAGTCGCTCGCACGTAAGAATCGAACATTATTTATGTCAACCATTAGAATCGAACACAACTTACATCAATGTAGCTTTATTGAATCAATTTCTAGTTTTGACAAAAAGAATGACGTGGATAAATAATACTCGTAGTTTAATAGATCACAAAACTCATAGATAACTGTGGACATGACATAGGTCCACCCCGACGCGGCCACGCGCGGGTTTGGGTAGGCGAATGAATCTCCATACGAAACGAATCGAATGGAAATTTAAATCGAAGTGGAGTCGCCACCGAACTTTGTGGGAGTTCGGGCCCATTCGAACCCACTCTATGTCGTAGTGGGCTGTATACAAAATACGGCCCATTTCCGATGTCAGAGTTTATTGGGTTCGTCCCTTAGCATTTGATACCGATACCGACATTATCGGATATCGTGTATTGAATGACTCTCGTGCGCCAACGGTTTCGGGCATCCGGAAACCGAGGTTCTGAGTAAGGGGTGAGGGTACGTGTTGGGAAGCCCACGAAGGACACCCAACCCCGCCCGCACTAGCGACCTCTACTAAGATCTCGAATGACTTTTGAATATGCGCGTTAGTTAAACGGGAAAATGATATGCAAAAATTATTTTTCCTAAGCATGTGAAAGAATTGAAAGGGTTTCTATGTCGATTTAATGCAATTAATTCTAACGTCGAAGTTGAATTTTAGCATGCGGGTTCATTCTAGTACGATAAAATAAACAATAAATCAACAAGGAAAAACAAACGATTAGTAACGGTTTGCGAATAATATAGAATGAAATGGGAAGATGTAAATATGATGATGCATGGTTTGAAAAAGATGTTTCACGTGATAGACTAGGCACGTGTTGACTTAAGTCACGAAAAATGATTAACGAGACTCGAATGCAATTTGTAGGACTCACGGTTTGACGTGATAAAGGGCCACTCGACCGAGTCATGGTGTGACTCGACCGAGTGGACCTCTGAAAAAGGTTCTGTCCGTATTTTGGGACCCTACTCGATCGAGTTATTGACCAACTCGACCGAGTACGTGGCCACTCGACCGAGTCACTGTGAGACTCGACCGAGTGGAGGTCGCAAAGACATTCTGTCTCGGTTTTTGCGATGTCACTTGATCGAGTGGCACCTGTACGAATCGTGTCGTTTGCAATTTTGTTATTGATTTCGAAATTGCTTTTGATTTCTGATGATTTGCTGAATTGGGTATAAATATTGTGGAATTTATACTCAATTCTGAACTTGAATACTCGTTGTATCCCATATTCGATTATGGAATCGATAGGGAATACTAGAGTGAAAATAAAAGAAAATTAATTTAAGTCGCTTTAAATTAACTACCGCGATATGAATAGGTTTTCTCCGCGTTTAATAATGTCGTGATTCTAGCGAATCCTATGACCATTATTTTAGCATCAATGAAAGAAAATTGCGTTAGCTAATTAAATTGACTAGATCGTTAGATTCGACATCCAATTATGGAATTGGCATCGACTCTAACGGATCGACACTTTGCTTGAAGTAGAGGACTTGATTCCCTCGGCTTTTCCGACATCGAAATAAATCCCTAGAGATCGTGATGTCGGATCCGCGTCAACGGGTTTCGACCCTTATTAAATAAAATGCTTGTTTTGGAAAATCGATATGAATATGCGATGCAAACGAAAATAAACGAATTATTGTTGAAATTGACCCGTTTCAATAATCAAATGCTAGGGTGTCAGGATAAGCGCCCGACAACGTTGTGTGCAGTACACTTGTATATTCGGATTTCCTTATCCTGACATCCTTCGCACTCGACACAAATCGACGAGTATTTTAATGTTTTATAGTACTAGCGGTATTAGCGATATTACAGATGCGATAATTAAGTAAAAAAAAGAACAAAAAGAAGAGAAAAAGGGACGAGAGGAAGAGAAGAAGGGAAGAACGGGAATTGGCACCCTCAACTTACATGTTTCTTATGCTCGGTATGGACTTGTAGTGGCGACTTGCACGGGAGTTTCGAGATATGTAGGGTGAGTTGTGGAGGTTAGGGTGTTGAATTCCTAAAGCTAGGTTTAGGGTTTCGATTCCTAGGCTAGGGCTAGGGTTTGCTCGGTGTATAGTAGGCTTGAGTAATTGATTAGGGTAGAATTAGGGTTGTTAAGTTGTGTAAAGTTGTGAAACTAGGGTTTCAAAAGTGTGAAAAAAGATGTTTGAAAGGTTGTGCATGAGGGTGTTTATATAGGCTAAGCCTAAGACCCCGGTTAGGGTTACTCGACCGAGTAACCAGCTGACTCGGTCGAGTGGCCCAGTGCGTCAGCCGTCGAGCTTGAAATAGGCCCACTCGATCGAGTGGGTGGGGCACTCGATCGAGTGGCCCAGCTGGGTCGCGCGGGTCCATTGTTTTGGGCCGTGACCTGGGTTTTTGATGGGTTTGTGTTTGACTTGGACTTTTGATGTTGTGAATGGCTATTTTGTGTGTCCCGGAGACGACTTTGACCAGGGTTGACCCAATCGCTAAAAAGTCGGTTTTATTTCCGGTGTCGGTTTTGGCCCAAATTAGTCTTGTTTGACTCGGAATGATCCACTGGGCCTGGATTCGAGGTTGATTTTGTGAGATTTGTACTCCATAAGTGCTTAAGCCAATGACTAATGGATTTGAGCCCATATCCGAGCGCGTAGAAACACGTTAGCGTCCGATCATCATCGGGTGTTTTTTGGAAATTACCATAGACACCTGGCAGTCAAAATGCGGGTGTCTACAATAACATAGATAGACTCGTAAAAATGTTTTTGCCGAAAAAGAATAGTAACACCGTTAATAGATAGATTCATAGATGGAGATGACAACTTCACCCACGTCGTTGGTTACTTGAGTTTATTGATCTCTTATTCATTTGTGTAGTTGGGGTTTAGTTACAATAAATGATGGATTCGTAATGGACTAATAGCTATAAAATGAGTTGGGGATGCGGAATGCGTGCTTGTTTGAGCTAATTAGAATTTGCGGTATTAGAGTAGGATCGAAGTATAGTAAAGTAAGCAAAATTGACAAAACTTCACTACTCTATAACTTTATAAGGGCCCAGATTGGGTCTGCCATGACTATGGTGGCCACGAACGGGAAAGATAGGAAAGACGATGAAAGTGCAAAAGAAAAAAAAAGAAACTACTTACAAGATACATATGAAGGAGACATCCCCAAACCACATCGAAGCATCCTCTTCATAATTGAAATTGTCGATGTCTCCGTCGCAAAAAGGTACCTACACCAAAAAAAACAACAAAAAAAAAACACAAGAGAAGCAAAGTATAGAACACATCTTAGCAACCTATGCGAATTGCTTAAAAAATAGGGCAAGGATCGCATTAGCTTGTCAAACAAGCTAGACCAATCAGCAGCAAAGTGGTCATAAGGAATCAACATTAACAAGCATGACCAATAATAAGTATGATAAGTAAGAAGAGTAGTGAGCAGTTTATGAGAAAAGAAATACAAATCAAATATCTCAAAATTAGCCCAAGTCTTATCATTTGACACAAATTGCACAAGAGGAGAGTCAAATAACTCAAAACTACTCAAAACATCAAACTCATATTTTTCACCTTCTTCGAAAAAGTTGTTATAATCGCCATCTTCAATGTTCTTAAGCAAACAACCATCAAACGAGCAACCAAGAGCCAAAACAATCTCTTCTAAAAGAGTCTCACAATCCTCATCCATAATCATAGGCTCAAGCAAAGGTGTAAGAGAATCGAGATCAAGATAATCAATGGGTGAAGGAGATTCATCTTCAAAACAATGGGAAAAGTCAAATTTCTCTAAAATAGGTTTTTCAAAGAAATCAGATTCGCAATCCCAAGTATCCTCAATACTGAAAAGCTCATCACTCAAAGTATCATTCAAAAGTGTACTCTTTTCCCGACTCTCGTCCGTTTGATCTTTTCTCTCACGCTCACGGGCTTCTCCTTTGTTCAACTCTCTTTCCAAAACCTCAAAATTGACATCAAATGACACTCTCAAATTCACATGAACCAAAATCCTCAATGTTATCCTCAGAAAAAACATCAGTCAAAGCATCCAAACATGCATTTTCCTCAAATATAACACTTTCCATCTCACAATCATTGTTTGCCACAACAACATTCACAAAATGATAAGAATATTTGACTAAAGGCTGTGGAAGTTGCTCCGAAGGAGAATAAGGTGGTTCACAAGTATCTAAGGAATGCAAGTCATCATCCTGCATCAAGTTAGAAATCATAGGAGTTTGGGGAACGAGGTGAGACTTGATGGGGGTCGGAAGCCTGCTGATGCGAATTAAAAATGCGGAAGCTCCAATAAAAACTTGTTTTTGTATTTTTTTGGATAAAGGTTAATGTAACCTTGAAGTTTATTGACGAACGAAAATAAACGATAATATAAAGGGATATTTAGCCCGTAGTTCGACCTTGAACCCGGAACTAATCACGAAAGAGATTGGAGCCCAATCTTTTATCGCCAATTCGAAGTACCTTCTCGAATTTAGTAGACATCATGATCAAAAGATCAAAATGCAACAAGTTTTTTTAATTCATCATTCATATTCTTCTCCTACATTATTGTCGTGTGGCATATAAATAGCCTACATGTGAAAATTAACTCGATATCTAGAGTGATATTATTTCCTAAATAATACTACGATAAATGGGAAACAAATACTAGAAAATAATTTACTATATCAACTAAGTAAATCATTGCCAAAATTGTGAGATGCTTGATTTCCTTCCATTTCTTGAGATCACGACATCTTCATGATTAAGGCAATATCCACTTGATTTTATTCTTCATGTATTAGGAAAGATCTCGGCATTTCCACTACTTTGGCAAACGATCATTTTGGTTCATCTTTGCCATTTATTCAAGATTCATGATCTCTTAAATATGTCAGCCGCATCTCCTTTTTATTCAATACTATATTTGTGAAGATTACAAGATTCTCCACATCTCATCAAGATATCTGAATGCACCTAGATGAGGTTCAAGTCACATTAAATGATGCGAATGCGGAAGCAGTTTAGATTAGGAAATGAAAGTTGGGTCGAAGGTTAATGTAACCTTGAGTAATGACGTGGATTTTGGAGTGAAATTGAACTTAGGTTAATGTAACCCTGGTTCGTGGTTAAGGTCTGTGAGGATTTTGTGTTTTGTGGCTCGGCTATTTTTGGGAAGCAAACGCTTCGATTTTCTGTATTTTGTGATCCGATGTTAATCGGTGAGTAACCAAAGGATATTTAACCCGTAGTTCGACCTTGAACCCGGAATTAATAGCTTAGAGTTTGGAACACCAACCCTCTAAACGATTCGAAGTACCTTCTCGAAGTTTAAACACGTGATTAACGAATTAATCCAGAGTTTGACAAGTTGTTTGTAAATTCATAAATATTCGATGCTTTATTCAATGAAAGACATTGGCTTATATAGCCTACAATGTGTGATATCCTCGTTATATTCCGAGTGATATTCTAGAATAATAATACTAATATAAAAGGAAACAAATACTACGAAATATAACTACTAGTATCACATGCCACCTATGGGTGTGATCTTTATTCTACTTGCTTTAAATAAAAGATAGTGTGTATCATGGGAGATCACGACATCCTCACTTATTTGATGAAGATCCACTAGCTTGATTCCTTGCCATATATGAGAGATTTCCACAGCTCCAATTATTTGATGGAGATCCTTTTGTTTATTCCTTGCCACATATTCAAGATAGTTTGATATCCCAAATATTTGGAGATCCTCTTGTTGCCTCTCCTACCATTATGGTGGATATCTTGCCAATCCCACGAGATCCTCCATATCCTTTTAGAATAAGAAATATTCTCTTGATAGATCCCTTGTTTAGTTGCACGAATCTGGCCATGTTTGGGCCAATACACGCCTACCCATAACGACTTGTGATAGGATGGTTCACATGCGTAGTCAATTGCTTTATCAGGACCGTTGACTAATTTTTTGGGCTCCACAATCGGGTCATCCCCTCCCTCTTCAAAAGGAATTGACCTCAATTCCGTAAGGCCGTCAAATTTCAAATCTGGAGCCAAGTCCTCCACGAAAATACGAATCCCATAGTACTTGTCCCTCATTCGAATTGATGGTTGTATGGGCCCGGATTGGTCTTCTTGAGGCACAGGGTGCCTTGACGCAATAAGCGTATTTCATTCTTCTTCCCGGTCAATCACCGGTTCAATTCTGCTTTGACTAATAACTGTAGACAAGCTAGACTCAAGGTCACTCGGAAGTACATCTTCAGACCCACCTACTAGCGGTTGCATAAGTTCGTTAGAGTCAAGGTTAGGGTAAACTTGGTCAAGGTTAATGTAACCTTGGTCAAGGTCGTTCCCTCTTGAAACTACGGACATGCTAGACGCTTTAAGGGCGTATCTCTCCTCTTTGTTTGCTAACACCGGCTCACTAGCAAACACAGATAAACTAGGCTTGGTAGCCCGGTTAGAATGCATAGAACGAACATCCTTCGGTGTCATTGGCCTTAGGACGATTTTCTTATCATTCACCATCAGAATATACTCGTTAGTCCTCCCTTGATGACGTACATCACGATCGAATTGCCATGGCATGCCCAACAGAATGTGGCACGCATCCATGGGAATCACATCACACGTGATTTCATCATTATACGGACCCATCGTGAACCCAACTTGCACTTGCTTTGTGACCTTCACCTTCTTTCCGTCATCAAGCCAATGTAGTGTGTGGGGTTTTGGGTGGGGCGTAGTGGTCAAGGCAAGTTTGTCCACCATTTCTTGGGATGCGACATTAGTGCAACTCCCCCCCATCAATAATCACATTACACCACTTATCATTCACTTGACATTTAGTATGAAAGATTTGGTCTCTTTGCTTCATTATAGACGATTTAGCAAGTGTGTGTAGTGTACGACGCAAGACTAGTGACTCAACGTGTGTAGGAGCCTCAAACTCTAAGACTTCTTCCACCTCTTCCTCTCCTCCCTTTGCCATATAAACTTTTCCCTCCTCGTCACTTTCCTCTTGTTCCCACAAATCATCACGATATGTAATCGCCTCCCTTAAGGTGATGATTCTTTGATTGGGACACTCGGTTTTAAAGTGACCGAACCCTTGGCACTTGAAACAACGGACCTTAGACATGTCCTTGGCCTTATAGGGCGTGTTGGGTGTCATTTGGGAAATAGGGGTAGTCTTAGGAGTCACATGCAAATTTGACCCTTCAAACTTAGTTTCCTCAGATTTATTCCAAGTATCCGTCTTAGGGGTAGACTTTTTTTTTTGTTGAGTTTCGACCTTAAGACACAAAGAACAAATTGTATCGAATGACTCGTAGGGATGTAAGTCAACGACATCCGCGATACCACGATTTAAACCTCTACAAAATCGAGCCATTTTTTGTTCCTCTAACTCGTCTAACTCGCACATCAAATACGCTTTTTCAAACTCTGAAATGTAACTACTAACATTTAGACTCCCTTGTCTTAATTCGGCAATTCTCCGATACAAATCGACTTTATAACTCTTGGGCACATACCTCTTGCGTAACTTACGTTTAAGGTCATCCCAAGTTTTAACCTTTGGCTTTTCCTCTCTAGCCCTCCTCAATTTCATGCCCTCAAACCATAAAGACGCATTTTTTGTTAGTCTAAGTATAGCATACTTACAACGCTTTTCGTCGGGAACGTCCTTGAATTCGAACATTCTTTCCATCTTACGCTCCCATTCCAAGTAGTCCTCCGGATCGACTCCTCCTTTAAACTCCGGAAATTCTGTGACTTTAAATTCATCACGAGGCTTTGGCACATCCACGAATCTCCTAACTCCTCCTCCTGCTCGGTTCTCAGGTAAATTGCGCAAGGCCCGGAGCAATTGTTGGATGAGATTGTCGTCATTACCCCCTCCAGTATTGAAGCTGCTTGCGTCATTGTTGACATTGTTGTCGTTGATTTCATTATCTCTCATGTCGCTAAACACGGCTCTGATACCAAACGATGCGAATTAAAAATGCGGAAGCACCAATAAAAACTTGTTTTTGTATTTTTTTTGGATAAAGGTTAATGTAACCTTGAAGTTTATTGACGAACGAAAATAAACGATAATATAAAGGGATATTTAGCCCGTAGTTCGACCTTGAACCGGAACTAATCACGAAAGAGATTGGAGCCCAATCTTTTATCGCCAATTCGAAGTACCTTCTCGAATTTAGTAAACTTCATGATCAAAAGATCAAAATGCAACAAGTTTTTTTTTAATTCATCATTCATATTCTTCTCCTACATTATTGTCGTGTGGCATATAAATAGCCTACATGTGAAAATTAACTCGATATCTCGAGTGATATTATTTCCTAAATAATACTACGATAAATGAGAAACAAATACTAGAAAATAATTTACTATATCAACTAAGTAAATCATTGCCAAAATTGTGAGATGCTTGATTTCCTTCCATTTCTTGAGATCACGACATCTTCATGATTAAGGCAATATCCACTTGATTTTATTCTTCATGTATTAGGAAAGATCTCGGGATTTCCACTACTTTGGCAAACGATCATTTTGGTTCATCTTTGCCATTTATTCAAGATTCATGATCTCTTAAATATGTCAGCCGCATCTCCTTTTTATTCAATACTATATTTGTGAAGATTACAAAATTCTCCACATCTCATCAAGATATCTGAATGCACCTAGATGAGGTTCAAGTCACATTCAGTTCACCTGCAAACGGGTCGCCCGCCATTTGGGTTCCAGGGTGGCCCGACCCGGAATAAAGAAGGACCTACCAGGCAGGTCATGAAGCGAGAACCCATCACTCTAAGGCATCCACCTGCCCGGCAGGGCGTCACCGCCCGCCGAGCAGGGCAACCAGTACTCCCTGCCTCCTGGTTCTTGGGTATTCGCATGCCCAATAGGAGCAGGGGAAATCAAGGGCTCTCCCGTCATTTTGCCTAAAGGTAAAGGGGAATGGGTGGATGAGGTGAAGCCACTTGTCACCCCCTCATCCACCCCTTCCCACACTCTCTCTCCTCCTTCCTCTCTCTTGTGGGAAGGTATAAATACTCTTCCATTTTCCACAAGAAAGGGGTTGGAAATGCTCTCTCTAGATTCTCACTCTAAAAACCGCCACCTAGTTTCTCACGAGCTAGGTTCGTTAAGGCATTTCACGGACTGACTTAGGCATCGGAGAGGGTTTCCCCGGACACCTCCGGGACCCTGTGTGTTCCCTGTGCAGGGGCAGACTATCTCCGCCGGGAAAGTTCGACCATCAGAGTGAGGAGGAAGGGGAGAGTCAAGGAAGATTTATATTGATCACTTTGAACTTCAATTACGTTAATTAAGATCCGAACTCAGGGTCGGGTTTAATTGTTTCCATAACCGGAACAATTTGGCGCCGTCTGTGGGGAAGATCTGGTTGTACCCACGAAATTATCCACAAAAATCAACCTCAATCAAATCACTACAAAAATGCCTGAAATCATAGAAGCAAGCTCCGGGGTGGGTCCGACGGTACCACCGGTGATCCCCCCATATGGAATGCCTGCACTTGGGAGAACGCCTGCTGCAACAATCCCAGGGGTGGGGCATACCAACTTTCGCGAGACACCTGAGGGAGGTGCTGCAGTCACAGCTGGGCAGGTTGGCCATCAAAGACCCAATCTAAACCTCACCCCTGCCCAAGTTTTACAAACTGCAGCCTTCTTCTCAGTAATGCTTAACCAAGAGTTCACTCCAGAGGACTTGGTTGGCAGGATTGCTACTACTCCCAGGCAACTTCACTTTGAGAGTGGAGAGGGTGCCAGGGGTACGAAGCGAACCGCCGCCAGGAACATCCAGCGGAAGGCACTGAAAGTGGCTAAGGGGTACCAGCAAACCCAGAAATGTATTACCAGCAATCAGGAGCAAGCAGCTCAACAACAAGCGTTCTCCACACACACTACGGAGTCCACGACTGCCAGAGAAAAAAAGGGGATTATCCCAAGGCCTTCAGGATCGAATGAAGCATAAAGAGCCTGCATCCAAACGTCTGGGAGAAAAGCAGGGCGGAGTCTTCTCCCGGTTGACGCCAGCAGTAGAGGAACAGCCAACTCCAGGGCTATCTCAAAGCCTGCTGTCCAGGCTCAACCGGGGGCAACCACTCGAGTCAAGGCATCGCCAGGGCGACAACCTTGACCAGCCCCATAGAAAAAGAACCAGGCATCCCACCCCTAATAGGGAAGATGAGGCTATAAGCAGACTGCCACCAAGGCACCGCTCCCCCATTACAAGGAAACCGACCCCTGGAAGATGGGATGACTACGGTTACTACTCTGGGGGGGAGCATGTCACGATTGGTAGGCAGACCCACCAAAACACCACTTCACCCTGACGTATAGGAGTACCCCATCCCGAAGATTAAAATGCCCTCCGTCAAATTCGACAGAACTTCAGACCCTGAAGATCTCTTGGCAGCCTTTGAGAGCCACATGGGCATGTATGACGTAGATGACGCGGTCTAGTGCAAAGTCTTCCCAACTACCCTGGTTGGGCTAGCACAAGGATGGTTCAGGGATCTACGTCAGGGGTCGATCAGTTTCTTTATAGAGCTAGCTAAAGCTTTCTTAGAACAGTATGCAGGGAACAAGAGGCGCCGGCTCACTCGTTTTGAATTGATGACTCTGAAGCAAAAGAAGGGGGAAAGTGTTAGGGAGTACCTAAAGAGATTTGACTTGTCTTACCAGCAGGTCAGGGAGATCGACGACTCAACGGCTGCATACGCCCTGACCATCTCCCTACTCCCAGGGGAGATGAAGAATCAGATGATTAGAGCTCAGCCTGAGACCCTGGCTAAAGCCAGAAAAATCACCGAGGGCTTCATATTGCAAGAAGAATTCCACAGCATGCCGGATACCCCCGCAGGGCCAACCAGGCCGCAGGGTGGACGCAGCAGGAACGAGCAAAACAGACAGAAAGACGAAGGGGGAGATACCCCTAGAAAAGAACGCACAACATACCAACCCAGATTCGATAGTTACACAGCCCTTAACAAATCCAGGGCAGAGATCTTCGAACTGGAAAAAGAGACAGCAAAATGGAATCGTCCCAACAAGCCTCGCAGCCCAAAAGGGGATCCGAAAAAATTCTGTACATTCCGCGATTGTGTGGGGCACACCACCGAGGAGTGCCGCCACCTGAAGGACGAAATTGAGAAGCTTATCAAAAATGGATGGCTGAGCAATTACGCAGCGAGAAACAAGAGTCAAAAAGAGGTGGCAGATAAGCCTGAGGGCTCGGCGCAAACCCGCATGATAATCCATGTGATATCAGGGGATGCAGAGGGCCAGTCAAGTAGGAGAAGCAAAAAAAGACAGATCCGAGAATTACGAAACCAAGTCTGCTATGTTGAGAGGACAGGGAGTCCCAAGGGCGCGACCCTGAGCATCACCCCAGAGGATGCAGGGCGGGTAATATACCCCCACAGCGACCCCCTGGTACTGTCCCTAGTAATCAGCAACCACATCGTAAAAAGGTGCATGGTAGACACAGGAGCTTATACCAACCTACTGTACAAGGACGCATTCGAGAAGATGGGCCTGGAAAAGAGGCACCTGAGGCCAGCCCCTGGGTCCATATATGGATTCAGCGAGGCAGGTGTACTCCCCATGGGTATCATCGACCTGCCCGTAACATTTGGGGAAGGGGCCTCCGCTAGAAATGTCAGGGCCTCATTTGTTGTAGTAGACGCAAGGTCTGCATACAACGCCCTGATAGGCAGAGCTACCTTGGACGAAATCGAAGCAGCCATATCAATCAGGGCTCTGACTGTAGCCTATATAACAGATTTTGGCATGGAAGGGAAAATTCATGGAGACCAGGAGTCAGCTAGGCAGTGCTATTCGGTGGCCCTCCAAACCCATGAAACTGAGAGAAAGGGAAAAAGGAAAGCTGACAGTTTCCCCAGCAGGGAGGGTGAGATCCCAGCCAGACAGCAGGCGGCTGACCACCTGGAACCTGGGGGGAAAGTATGCTGGTGGATCTGGAGCTTGGCAGACAAGTCCTCATAGGAGCTGATCTGGAGGCGTCCTACCAGGCAGAGCTAATCAGGGTCCTGAGAGATAACAGGGACGTATTCGCCTACTCGGCGGACGAAATGCCAGGGGTCGACCCAGCTTACATCGTTCACAGGCTGAACGTGAATCCGGAGGCCCGCCCCGTCAAACAAAAGAAAAGAAACATGTCAGCAGAGAAAGACCTAGCCATAAAGGAGGAGATAGAAAAACTTTTGAAAGCAGATTTTATTGAAATCTGTGATTACCCTGAATGGCTGGCAAACGTAGTAATGGTTAAAAAGTCCTCGGGCGCATGGAGAATGTGCGTGGACTTCACAAACCTCAACAAGGCCCGCCCAAAAGACTGCTATCCCCTTCCCAGAATAGACCAGTTGGTAGACGCCACCAGTGGGTACTCCATGCTAAGCTTTCTGGATGCCTTCTCAGGCTACCATCAAGTGTATTTGTGGCAGCCTGACAGGGTAAGGTGTGCCTTCATCACCAGTCATGGCACTTATATGTACAAAATGATGCCCTTCGGACTGAAGAATGCAGGCGCCACCTACCAACGATTAGTAGACAAGGTCTTTGAAAAACAGAAGGGTAGAAATTTGGAGGCCTACGTCGACGACGCAATAGTAAAAAGCAAGGGAGACAATCAACACTTGACAGACTTACAAGAAACCTTCTCCTCCCTGCGCGCTTACAAGATGAAGCTCAACCCCAAAAAATGCACATTCGGGGTTCGCTCTGGAAAATTCCTAGGTTTTCTGGTCAGTGAAAGGGGAATAGACGCCAATCCTGAAAAGGTTCAGGCAGTCTTGGACCTTCCAGAACCGAATACCATTAGGGATATCCAGCGCCTAACTGGTAGTATGGCTTGTGGTTGAGAAGGCAGCATATGCAGTCGTCATTGCAGCCCGAAAACTCAGACCTTACTTTGAAGCACACCCTGTTGTAGTGTTGACTGATCAACCATTGGAAAAAGTCTTAGAAAAATTTGAAAAATCAGGACGACTGCTGAAATGGGCTGTCGAGTTAAGCAGACTAGGAATATCTTATCAGCCCAGGGCGGCCATAAAAGCGCAGGCCCTGGCGGATTTCCTGGCCGAATGCTCCCACTCAGAGGAAGATGATCCCCCAACTGGAGAATGGGTAGTGTACACGGACGGATCTTCCACGACCAACGGTGTAGGGGCAGGGGTCGTATTAACCAGCCCTGAAGGGACAGACTTGGAGCATGCTCTCAGGTTCACCTTCCCTGCATCTAACAACGAGGCCGAGTATGAGGCCGTCCTTGCAGGCATAAAATTGGCCAAAGCCGCCGGAGCAGAGCGAGTAATTCTGGCAACAGACTCCCAACTCATCGCCAACCAAATCAATGGAGAGTATGAGGCAAGAGACCAGGCTATGGCCACGTATTTGGAAAGGGTAAAGCAAGAGCTGTCAGGGCTTAAGTCCTACGAATTCAAGCAGATTCCCCGGTCCCAGAATAACCGGGCAGACGCCCTATCAAAGCTGGCCAACTCAAGTTTATAAGACATACGAAGATCAGTCTGGGTGGACGTGGTCCAAGAAAAATCTACCACCTCCCATCAGCCGGTTAATATCATTGAAGAGGATGACCCAGAAAATTGGATGACTCCAATCATCCAATTCAAAAAACATGGAATCTTACCGCTTGACCCCGCTCAAAAGAGAAAAATGCTGGCAAGGGCCACATGGTTTGTACTGATACGAGAAGACTTATACAAGAAATCATTTTCCTCACCCCTGCTCAAATGCCTGGGGGCAGGGCAGGCGGAAGAAGTTCTAGACGACATTCATTCAGGAATTTGCGGGCACCACATAGGAGGAAGGTCTCTGGCACACAAAGCCCTGAGGGCAGGGTACTACTGGCCGACCCTGCTAGCAGACGCAAGAGATCTGACTCGAAAATGCAGAAAATGCCAACTCTTTGCCCCTTCAATCCATGCTCCAGCCCAGGAGCTCAGGCCGATCCTCTCCCCCATTCCTTTCGCTCAATGGGGGATGGACATACTGGGCCCCTTTACTACAGCTACCGGAGGTCGGAAGTTCTTAATAGTAGGGATTGACTACTTTACCAAATGGATCGAAGCTGAAGCAGTCCCTAACATCACCGAACCTGCAGTTAGAAAAGTCATCTGGAGGAATATCATAACCAGATTTGGCTTACCAAAGATGCTGGTGTTCGACCACGGAAGACAGTTTGACAATGACCCCCTAAGAACCTGGCTGGAGGGACATGGAATAGCAGTCGCCTACTCCGCTGTCTGCCACCCACAAACTAATGGGCAGGCTGAAGCTGCCAATAAGCAGATCCTGAATGGATTAAAGAAAATGGTAGATGACCTTAAGGGTAGGTGGGCAGACGAATTGCCAAGTATTCTATGGTCAATCAGAACCACACGCAAGGAGTCTACAGGCCAGACACCCTTTGGCCTAGTCTATGGAGCAGAGGCCTTGTTCCCCATAGAAGCCCGGATACCAACTCTGAGATCCCAACAATATAATCAGGCAGATAACGAAGCATCAATGGCTGAAGCCCTGGACCTGGTCCATGAAGTCAGGGAGGAGGCCAGCATTAACATAGCTGCCTACCAACAAAGAATGAGAAGGGCATACAACAGAAGAGTAAATGAGAGGAGTTTTCAGGTGGGAGACCTAGTCCTAAGAAAAACGCAGGCGGTAGGAAAAGCGCATGAACATGGAAAACTAAGCGCCAACTGGGAAGGCCCATACAGGGTAACCCAGATTAAAGGACCAGGCACCTACAAGATCGCCAACCTCGAAGGCCACGAGTTAGCCACACATTGAAATATAGACACCCTAAAGAAGTACTATGTTTAAAAACAGGAAGCTAGATAGCTTTTTTATTTTACTTGTCAAAGAAAAACCGGCAAAGGACGGTCAAAGCAGAATTGTCGACGACTCCGACCACAAATGATTGTAGCAAATCCCGAAGAAATGAAAAGCTTTCAGTCCATACTCGTTGTCTGTTCAAAATTTGCAGTTTTTTACACACAAACGAGCAGGGGGCAATAGGGGGAGGCCCCCCCTGTTGCTGAAACCAAGGAAAATAGGCCCCCAAGAAAAGTTCCAGCCCCCCTGACTACCCCTGGGCAGGCAGGGGGCAGGCTCCCTGCACTTCAAATAAGAAGCCAGAGTCAGGCCAGGCTTCGCACGCCAATAACAAGGACTGGGGGCAATCCCTCCCAACCTTGTATAAAAAACGCCAAAGCCCCCCTGACTACCTCTGGGCAGGCAGGGGGCAGGCCCCCTGGACTTCAAATAAGAAGCCAGGGTCAGGCCAGGCTTCGCACGCCAATAACAAGGACTGGGGGCAATCCCCTCAACCTTGTATAAAAAACGCCAAAGCCCCCTAACTACCTCTGGGCAGGCAGGAGGCAGGCCCCCTGGACTTTGAATAAGAAGCCAGGGTCAGGTCAGGCTTCGCATGCCAAAAACAAGGACTGGGGGCAATCCCCCCAACCTTGTATAAAAAAATGCCAAAACCCCTCCCTGCCCCTGGGCAGGAAGGGAGCAGGCCCCCTGGACTTCAAATAAGAAGCCAGGGTTAGGTCAGGCTTCGCACGCCAAAAACAAAGACTGGGGACAATCCCCCCAACCTTGTATAAAAAAGACAATCAAAAACCCCTCCCTGCCTCCGGACAGGCAGGGGGCAAGCTCCCTGAGCTTCAAACAAAGGAAAAGGTCAGGTCGTACCTTTGGAAAAGGAAAAAGACATTCATAACAGATTCAAGTGTTTTTACAAAAACATTAATAAGATCCAAAGACAAAGGGATTAAAAATTACAAAGAAAGCAGGCCCATCATAACTCAGGCGCAAAAGTTAAAAGTTATCAAAAGGTAAAAGCTCAATTCAAGAAGAGAGGGCAAATCCCCTGCACATCAAACGTTGGGGGCATCCTTACTGGAACCAACAGTTTCCTCAGCCAGCTTGCTAGCCCGAGCTTCATTCTTGATGGAGTAAAGGCTTCTGAAGGCTTCCTCATCGAAATCAGGAAACATCTCCCTTATTACTTCCATGACGAGTTCCAGCGAAGAGTTGGCCCCATCCTGAAAACTTGTATCCACTGCGATTTCAGTCTCCTTCAGAATGGTATCTTTCTCCCTTTGCCATTCTTCGCCCTTGACCTTCAGATCAGCCTGAGCCTACTTAAGCTCCTAGTCAGCCTTCGACAAACGCTCCTCCAGGTCGACTGCCTTTCTTTTTGTATGTTCCATTTCAGCCAGAGACTTGTTTGCCTGCTCCACCGCCAGCTTGCTCTCTTTCAAATCCGCTTCCAGCTTCGACACTTCTTTCATGGCCTTCTCTCCCTGGAGCTTCCATCGAGTCGCCTGACCCTTTACTTCCTCCATCTCACCTTCCTGTTTCGCCAACTTATCCCTTAAATTGCCGATCAGGGTGACATCCCTTTCCACCATGGCCAGACGATCAGGAGGGGGAACCCCAGGAGTGACAATCAGCTCCTCATCGCTCAGGCGGCTGAGAGTCGCCAACTCAGCCGAGGCTTGTAGCACCCTGGAAGTACGCTGAATATATTGAATCACTTGATGGGAGGTAGAAGTCACAGACTTGGTAAGGCGGTCTGCCAGGACGGCCCCAGAATCTGAAAGCAGGGCAGAGACATCCACACTATCGCCCGCAGTATAGTGGAACTCCGTGTTCTCCTCTGAGAAGAGAGTGCCTGGAATCTCACGGGCAGGGCGTTTTGGCTCAGGGGTCTTAGCGTCGGTCTCCAGGTCAACCACATGAGCAGCCCCAGAGGGTTCTCTACCTCTTTTCCTCTTGCATTCCAGGGGGACGCTCTCCCCAGTCCCTTCAGAGTGGCAGGATGTGATCCCTGGGGGGTGTGGGTCCCCGTAGGAGAATCACCTCGTTTGCCGGCAGGGGAAGGGGTGGCCTCTGAGGTGACCTCTGCCTCTGCACCCTGAACATCGGAGGGAGGAGCCGTCGGCTTTACAGGCGGCAGCCTTGGAGGAAGAGGAAGCCTTCGGCTGGCTGAAAGACTCTTCACGAACTTCATTAGATTCTTCTCACCCTTCTTGTAGCTCGAAGGAAGGGAGGGACGCTTTGAAATAATCACGAAATCCTCGTTCAAGCCAAGCCTCCTTACCTCATTTCTCGACCAGAAGCGAGAATTGGGATGTGCAGGGCAAAAAGAACAACCAGTTAGGAAGAAACATAGAAAAACAGAGCAACAAGGCCGGTAAAAATCCCTAAACTACCTTCTTCAAGGCCAGGAATCAGGCCCACGCGGCCCAAATAGTTATCCGTGGCAATGAGCTCTGCGTGAGGAAGCCAGAAGGCAGGGCCGCAGACGCCGGATTTATCAGTGATAGCCGCAAATTTCTTGATCACATCCTCGTCCATCCTGTTTAATTTTACCTCCAAGGCCTTCCCCCTAACACCTAAGGGGCTCGGGATCGGGTCCCGAGGTCTCGGAGTCGAATCCAAGGCATCGAGTGATCGTTCCTTCACTTCCTTAGCTCCGAAAAGTGTATGTATTGAGTCGGAATCACTCCAACTCTTCATGAATGGTCTCGGGAACCTGAAACGAACTAGAGGAAGCATAAGCAGCCCATGAATCGCTCCCAAGGAGCGATTCGCAAGGAAAATGGAACCAAAACACAGCAAATTAGGCACTACAAACTACACTTATCAACTCCCCCACACTTAACCCTTACTCGCCCTCGAGTAAGCACAAACTAACTACTAAACTAGCCGAGCGGGTACTAGCGCACCCTACGCCCTTTCAACTCACGCGAGAACACCTAGAGGATAAGTGCTCCCCGCAAGGCAAGTGAGGTCTTGCGACAAAACCATGGGTGCAACCGGACACGAAAACGCACAAACAAACAAACACACAAACAAGCAAACAAAAGGTTGCACCCAAAAAGAAACAAATACCGCTTGCCTCTAAAAAGCGGTGAAAGAAGCACCGGTTTAGGACTCAAAGCAAGTGACAACGTTCCCAAGCTAGCAATACAAACCAAAATGGACCAAACCCTAATAGTATGACGACAAAGCAATAACAACGTTGGTAACTTACCTAGGTTCCTCCTAACCTTCTAAGAACGTACTACGGGACGATCGGCGGGATGGGAAAAGGATGAACCACGGTGTTAGTCGACACTGTAGGTAAGTGAGAACCCGCCCCCTTTAGCAATGAGCCAAGAGGGTCGTCCCATGCCCAAAACCGCCCAACTAGTCCAAGTAAAAAGGTGGATATGATTGCAAAATGAAGGAAGACCGACCACTACTGCTATCATCCTTCCTAGGGACTCGGTTCTTTGGTAGGCTCTTCACGGTAATAGTCGGAAAAAGGCTTATTTTAGAAATGTGAGGATTATTTTGTGAGACGGTTTTCTTTTGGCATTTTTCTTTCTTTTGCATTTTTGCTTTGTGTGTTGCTATACCATTTCTTTTTCATCTTTTATATTTTCTTTTTGGCTTTTTGTGCCTTCTCTTTTTCTTCAATCTTTTCTTTCTTTCATTTTCTTTCATTTTCTATTCTTTGCCCTTTTTGTTGTAGGCATTTCTTTTTGCAACTAAGAAAGAGATTTCAACAAATTGCATCTTATTTTGTGGATATGTGTAGGAGGTAGGGGAATGGGAGAGTCGGGAGCGCGCTTTCCCTTCAAACCCACAAAAAGGGGAGAAACTTGGACTAATCAAACAATTCCGAGCACGGTCACCTAGGGGACGGGACTCGGCAACCAAGACCTTTTCACACCGTGGGTGGTCAAAATGGTCAAAATGCAAATCCCGTAGTAAATCCCTAGTAAGCTAGGTGGACTCAAGGTAAGAAACCAACGAAATCATTGATTTAGGGTCATTCTACTAGACTAAAGTCCAAGACTCGATTCATGCTACTAAAGAGGGAAAGTAGACACTTGTACACTAGCCTCTAAACCGGGTTTTCGAAAATCGTTTACACACTAGACACAAGTACATACCACAAAACAAAGACTCGACCAAGAACGAAAGAAAAAGAAGCAAAAGCAACAAAACAAAAACAAACAAAACGAACACATAAACAACACAAACACCACCCCGAATTTCCAAACAAGTCACCAAATCAACCACAAGTATGCACAAAGCTCCACCCGAGCACACCACATCACAATCTCCTCCAAACTCCTCAAAGATAAAGGGGAAGAAGGAGCAAAAGATGTTACCGGATATCTTGAAAGCTCTCCAAAGCTATCGGTGATTCAAGCAACCTATAAGGAAAAAGGGAGGCAAAACACGCACAACAAAACAAATATACGAGACAACGACACAAAAGGAAAACACACAAAAGAAAATCTTTTTGATTTTTGCGAAATTTTTTCGAATTTTTAGGATTTTTAAAGATTTTTTGAAAAACTAAGAAAATAAAACTAACTATGATAGAATATCGCTTCCCCACACTTAAGCCGAGCAATGTCCTCATGCTCGATCGTAGTGCATGGAGACGAAAAAGAAAAGGAAAGAAATTACGAAAATAAAGCTAGAAAAAAAATCAAAAAGAAAAGTGGAGAAAAGAATAGAATGTGTCCGGCCGGGGTGTAGTCAAGTCACCATGGGCCTAGACAAGAAAAGATATGGATGGGGGAAGAAATAAAAAGAAATAAATAAAAGGAAATGGGAGGGGAGGACTAGGTGTAATCAAGTCACCTAGCCCGGATTCCGCCCAAATCCGACTAAATCCTATAAAAAGGGTGAAAATCTTGTAAATTTGGATTTTGAAATGACTCTCGATGTAGTCACGTCATCGAGAGTCGGGAGCAACAAATACCAAGGCCCCGAGGGCCACCATGACACAAATGATATAAGGGAAAGGGAATAAACAAATGAAGACAAGCTATAAAAGACGGAAAAGAAAGGATGGTTGCCGTACCATGCGGTTAGCAACTCACTCGCTCCATCGTCTCATAATTCAATATCGGCACGTAGCTAGTCGTCGTCGTTGCTATTCCCCTCCAATCACGATACGGTTCCATGGTTGGAGCACAAAGGTATAATGAGGTTGGTTTTGATGTGAAAGTCGGTGTAAAGGGAAGAGAAAAATGAGGTAAAAATGTGTATATGAGGTGTAGGGGTCATATGATTAGAGCAAGGATAGGTAGGGAGGTTGGGAGGGGGTATAAAGTGGTAGGGTGGGCTCAAACGACGAAGAAAAGGCCAAAGGAAGAACAGGGGTCCATCCCGGTCGGGATGGATGGTCTCGGTCGGGATGGCCTGCCCGTCCCGGTCGGGAAGACCTCGTCTCGGTCGGGATGACACTCCAGTAGACCCAATATTTGTCACACTCATCCTGGACGGGATGACATCCTTCCCGGTCGAGATGACCCATCCTTCCCGGTCGGGATGCACTCTTCTCGGCCGGGAAGAGTCTTCTAACCCTTTATAACTCCCAAAGCTCGCTCCAAGCTTCAAAAACCGACTCCCCTTCGCACGATCCAAGCTCTAACAATGAACTCTCCTCTCAAGGATTCATCTTCACTTTGCACCTACCAAACAAGCTCAAACACAATCATCAAAGTCCCTCCCTCACATCACTCAACAAAATACCAAATCACAAGAATTTCACAAAACCTAAAAATATTACAAGGAGGAGATATATACAATAAGACGGTTCTTTTGGAACTCCGTCAAACCAAAGGTGGTGCATTCTTCAATTCTTTTTCATCAATACTATACCCAATTCCACCTCCATCAAGAGCTCGAAGAAACAAATCGAAGGCTCTAGCAAAGTCTTCAATCAAGCTAGTAATATAAGCATCCACATACCAAGGTTCTCCACGACCTTGTCTCGACGTTCCCGGGGCGTCCCGATCTTGTAAGTTCAATGGCTTGAACTTATACTTTTGATCCTTCGGGATATACCCAAACGTCCACTTGTCCTCATGCGGCCCCAAGGGAGGCTCATCTTGCTTCTTGCCTTTCAACTTGTCATCAAACCCATGATATGGGCACTCAATCTCGGAGTCATCATCCTCAAGTTCATAAGAGTAATTCTTCAAGCTTTGTCCCGAATCTCCCCCTAGATCAATGTCTTTCGTGGCGTGGATCATATTGCAAGACTCATCGTTAGTAGGCGAAGTGTTGCCTTGGAGGTCAAACACGAGCTTCTCGTCGCCTAACTCAAATGTGATCCTACCGTTCTTCACATCAATCATAGCACCGGCGGTGTGTAGAAATGGGCGCCCAAGGATAATGGGAGAGATAGCATCTTCCCGCATGTCGAGTACAAGAAAGTCGACCGGAATGAAGAACTTCCTGATTCTAATTGGCACATCTTCCAACATCCCCAAAGGCCGGTTGAGAGAGCTATCGGCCATTTGGAGTGTAATGAAAGTACTCTTGAGCTCCTTCATCCCGAGTCGCTCACAAATGGAATAGAGAATGATGCTTACACTCGCACCCAAATCACATAATGCTCTCTCAATCTTGAAGTTGCCAATGGTGCAAGGGATCGAGAAACTACCCGGATCCTTCAACTTGGGAAGTGTAGAACCTTGTATAAGCTCGCTCACCACTCTTGTGAACGCTATAGTCTCTTCCTTGTCGACGGATCTCTTCCTAGCCAATATTTCTTTCATGAATCTTCTATATGCCGGAATTTGGGTAAGTAGCTCGGTAAATGGGACACTCACATCCAACTTTTTCACAATATTAAGGAACTTGTCATATTGGCTATCCACCTTGGTCTTCATTTGCCTTGTTGGAAAAGGCAACTTGATTTGAATCTTGTTTTGCTCAATAGGGGTGGACTTCTCAAACGACACTTTCCTTTTACCCCTGTCTTTTCCTTGAAGTGGGGGAAGCTTGTCTTCTTGGGGTTTCTCAATCTCCCATAAGACTTGCTCCTCTATTGGATTTCCCAAGCTTTGATCTTCTTGAATTGGAGGCACAACTTCTCTCATTGGTACATGCTCATTAGGGGGTAGGGGAGAGTTATATGATGAACCACTCCTCAAGGTAATAGCATTCACATGCTCAAATTTCGCTATTTCACCTTGAGGAGGTAATTGCCCCTTTTGCCTTGAAGAGCTACCCGAAGCAAGTTGAGCTATTTGGGTCTCGAGCATCTTCATATGAGCATCTCTTGCCAAGTTATGCCTTTGAAGTTGAGTAATGATTTCTTGTTGAGTTCTTTGTGTCTCCAATTGACTCCTTTGCATGTCCAACATTGACTTTTGCATGTCAAAATCCCGAGGAGGAGATTGTTGGTTATGAGGAGTGTTTGTGATGGCTAGAGGTATGCCATAATCATGAGTAGGAGACCGACTCCTTGGCTTGCTTTCTTGTCGATTGCCTTGTTGTTGTTGATGGTTCCCTTGGAACCCATGAGAATTGCCTTGAATAAGGCCTTGATTGGTGCCATGGTTGAAATTTTGATGTCCTTGATTGAAGTTCCCTTGTTGGAACCCTTGATTGTTGTTGAATGTACCTTTGTTATTTTGCTTGAAGTTGTTGAAAGGCCTTGGGTTGCCTTGATAACCTTGGTACCCTTGATTGTTGTCCCTTAAGGGAGGTGGAACATAAGGTCGGTGTTGTAGAGCTTGTTGTTAACAAGCTTGATGGGAAGCTTGGTACATATTAGGATAAGGGGCACCTTGTTTGAACGCTTGAAAGGCGTTCACTTGCTCAATACTTCCCCTACAATGCATAGGCTCATGTCCAACTATCCCACAAGTGTCACACATCCCATAATAAGGTGTATGAGGCACAATTCTCAAAACATTTACTTCAAAAATCGAGTGTTGGTTGGAGGAACTAGCGCTTTGACCTTGATTGAGGTGGCCTTGGAGCTTCTTGTCAATGGTCTCCATGTGAGTTTTTAGTTGAGCCCCAAGGTCAATGCTTAGTTGTGTGATAACATCGACCTCATGCCTACCTCCTCGATTCGCCTTCCTAGGTCTTGAGTATTGGGAATTGTGGACCGCCATCTCTTCAATTCTTGACCAAGTTTGGTCATCATCCACCTCGGTAAACCTTCCATTAGATCCCATGTTAAGAATGGCCCTTGAGTCTTCATATAATCCATTCCAAAATTGTTGAACAAGGAACCATTGTGATAGACCATGGTGAGGGCAAGAGCGGATCAAGGCTTTGAATCTTTCCCAAGCTTCATAGAGGCTTTCTTCATCACGTTGTTGGAATCCCGTGATAGAAGCTCTCAATAGATTTGTCTTCTCCGGGGGATAGAATTGTTGGTAAAAAGCCAATGCTAGCTTCTTCCAAGTATTGATACCAAGAGTCGCCTTGTCTAACCCTTTGAACCATTGCTTTGCTTTACCGATCAAAGAGAAGGGAAATAGTACCCACCGGATTTGGTCTTGGGTTATTCCCGGTTGTGAAATAGCATCGCAATAATCCGAAAAGGTTTCCATGTGTTGATGGGGGTCTTCGGTTGGTAACCCATTAAATTGACTTCGCTCGACCAATTGGATAAATTGGGTCTTTGCCACGAAATTGCCGGTATATGCCTCCGGTAAAGCGGTTGGACCGGGCAAGACATCCTCCGTAAACGTCGAGTGTGAAGAGAACTTGGGCATTATTGGATATGCGGGAGAGGACGGTGTAGACGGTGTTGATGTAGAAGTAGAAGGGGAACTAGGTTGAGAAGTACCGAAATGATTTATGAAGATCCCTTCGGTATTGCCTTGAGGTTGCTCGATAAAGTCGGATCCTTGAGCTTGTTCTTCGGTGGTATTGCTAGCACTTGGTTGAGAGATTCTAACCCGGCCAATCGTCCGTTGGCGAAAGGCTCTAAAGAGTCTTTCCGGCTCTGGATTGAAGAGAAAGAACTCGTCTCCCCCCTAGGCATACACTACACACTAGAGCAAACGTGAGAACACCTAATGCTTTATGGGCACTAGGCAAAGACAATAAGCAAGCACTTCCCAAAACAAAGAGAAAAAGAAGCTAAAAAGACTAAGAAAAACTACACAATATGCACAAGAGATATAAGAAGAGCACAAGAGGGGTAACTAAGTCTAGCTAATATGCAAACTAAGTCTAAACATGCACTGTCCCCGGCAACGGCGACAAATTGATGGTGGGATTTGCTGTGGGTCCTACCAATCAAGTAATACCAACTAATCCTAACGGTAGCTAGGGTAAGTCGGGTCGTGTCCACAGAGACGGTAATGTAATGTCTAGACTATGGTCCACTCACAAACAAGGCTAAGTCACAAACAAACACAAAGAAATGACAATTGACGAATTATGATGGGAGAAGAGGTGTGAACAAGACTAACAGTGAACAAGCTATAACAAAGCTAAATGAACAACTAAAGATTAACTAAACAAATAAACTAGATAAGATGATCGACTAAAGAGATAAAGAATTCAAATATGGAAAAGAGTAGGGTTAGGTCGGGTTCATAAGTGTAGTAGGATGATTGGGTAATCAAGGGTGTAGGTGTCACTTGGTCACTAGGGTCGGTTTGCGCTCTCGCGCCAAAGCCAAAGTCCGCACTCTCGTGTCTAAGACTAGACCCGAACATTCATGCAAGATGCTACTCAAAACACAAACATTCAATCACAAGTTGGATACACAATGAGGAGAGAACAACCATGAGAAGCATTGGCCACTACTACCCATACAAGCAATACAACAAACACATAGTGTGCCCAATAAGTGACTAGCAACAAATGAATCACCTTTACCCACAATCAATCCCTAATCACCCATAATCCACACTTAATCTCCCTAATAACCCCACAAGGAAAATACTCACTCATTATCAAACTAACAATAACATAAACAAGAGGAAACATCATAAACATCAAAACATTCATTATGAACAATCAAGAACAATAAACAATAATCAAAGATTAAACTTAAGAAATTAACAAATATTAAGAGAAGAGAAATTATACCCAACACAAGAGGATGAAAAAGATATGAACTTGAATTAATAAGAAACTCAAATCAAACTCCAAGGTTGTCAAGCTTGGAAATAATCTTCAAGAATCTCCTTAATACAAGACTAATTACTAGATTAAACTAAGGCTAATTAAAGATTAACTAGAGATGAAAGGAGGCTAATTAGGGTTTTGAATTCTTAATAGAGGCCTAAAACAATCTAGGGTAAAGTATGGTGCTTAAACATTACAAAGGAAGAGTATTTATAGGGTTACAAGAATGAAGGAGGAGAAAAGAAACAATGCGGGCTACACCTGTCTCGTCCCGTCTGGGACGAAATGGTCTCGTCCGGGACGAAGTGGTCCCGCCCGGGACGGATTGGTCCCGCCCGGGACGGAGCCAAAACAGAAGCAGTGCTAAATGCGCACCTCATTCCGGACGGGATGAGTTCCTTCCCGTCGGGGATGAGTCTTGTAGGCCTACAATATGATCTTTAAGGTTCCTCCTTGCTTCACATAGGCTTCTCATCGACTCTCGGGTCTCGAGATCGAGTCTAAGAGGCTCGGGATCGGGTTCCGAGGTCTCGGGGTCGAATCCAAGGCATCGAGTGATCGTTCCTTCACTTCGTTGGCTCCGAAAAGTGTATGTATTGAGTCGGAATCACTCCAACTCTTCATGAATGGTCTCGGGAACCTGAAACGAACTAGAGGAAGCATAAGCAGCCCATGAATCGCTCCCAAGGAGCGATTCCGCAAGGAAAATGGGACCAAAACACAGCAAATTAGGCACTACAAACGACACTTATCAATTTACGTCCCTATTTTTCTATTTTTGTAAATTATTTTGTTTGAACTACAATTTTCTATTTTTTGGTTAAAAAATTTGAAAGTCCAAATCTACTGTATTTATTACTCGTATAATTTTTTTAATTTTCTTTATAGTTTTCTATCAGTAGAATATTACGATCTAATTTGAAATGGAGATGGTAGCTTTTTATACTGTAGTTGTTTATCTAATTTGAACCGGAGATGGACATGGTAGATCTTTTTTTTTTGGGTTTTAAGTTATATACGGTAAGTTTTTATGTTTATGTTATATAGTAGTTGTTTATCTAAATATTAAACTTTTCGTCTTATCTTCCTGTTTTTCAAGATTTGACAGATAGATAACAAATATCCTTCCTTTTTATTTTTGTTTTGTTAATCATTAAAAGTTTTAAATTTTAGTTAATTTTGGAAAGATCCCTGTAAAATTAGACTATTATCTGTTTCGTATATTTTGTTGAAAATCTAGTCAATTCAGATTAAGATATTCATTTATTACTTACATATTTTTTCTTTTTTCATTTTCGCTTATTTAGTTTAGATTGGTCGCTTTATTTTTTTTAAAAATTTTATGTTTTAAATTAATCAAATACAATAAAATTAAGTATAATTATCAAAACATTATTTAAGAATTGGACGCAATAAAAGCGTAATTAATATTTTATGTAGAAAGTGAATTAATAAGCCACAATAAAAGTTTAACAAAAATAAATTGTAACTTACTACTGTATTATTAAGTGAGTTAAGTCATAAATATTAATTTCAATTCACCGTGGTAGTTACTTTTACACTTCGTACAAACTTCATTTAGGTAGTTAACGTTATGAGAAGTGATTATTTTATTCTCCAAATATTTGTGGTATTGCCACGTATGCGTTTTTTGGTGAGAGTGAATGTGGTTGCTCTAAAAGACATTACTTTATTTAAATAGGGATTACTACTACTACTACTACTACTATTATTATTACTACTCTTCTTCTTCTTCTTCTTCTTCTTCTTATTATTATTATTATTATTATTATTATTATTATTATTATTACTATTATTTTTATTATTGTTGTTGTTGTTGTTGTTGTTGTTGTTCCGGTATGGAAACGGGTCCCTGACCTTGGGCTTCGCGGTTCTCCTCGACTCCGGGTGCGTACCGACGGTAATCCACCAAGGTGAACTCCGGGCTCGGGGGAACCCCCAGGGTGGAGCCTCCGACGTCCAAGTCAGTAAAATATATGACTGAATATAAATATTTAGTGAGATAAGAGAGGTAGAGAGAGAATATGAAGGAATATGTGTGAATGAATCCCCCCTTTTCCCCTCACCCTAAGTGGGGTATTTATAGGGGTAAAGGATGTAGTGACATCACCCTGATGTCACCCATGACATCAGCATGGTGATGTCAGTAAAGAGGTATCTCTGAGTCAGTTAATGACTACCCGTAAAGGGGTCGTCTGATAAGGGGGTTCGGCCTCTGGGGTTGGCTAGGACCCAGTTGGACCTTCTCAGTCTCGGGAGTCGGGCCTATGCGTCTGGGGTTTTTTTATCCCCCATCAATTTGCCCTCAACGGAGTTGGATACTGAGTATGCGGGTCTGGTGCCAAGCATGGTTGGATCGACAAACTAAATGACGAACTTTGTTTTTTATATAAAGGCACGTATTCATTAGGCCTTGTTGGGGCGTCTGCCCTAGCGTCATCTAAACTCTGTCAGGGCGTCAGACGTCGGGCCCCTTGTGTACTCGGAGGTGTACATGGGGTTTTATCATTCTATAAATGACCATGTAATCTCTAAGCCCTGTGATCAACGTTTCTGCCCTGGTATATCTCATACGGATGTGTCAGGATGTCAGAGGCGTGCCAGGATAGTTTATGGACCTTGTCTAGGACTTGGGGGTTGCCCCTTGCCTGTTTGGAGGCAGACATAAGGACTTACGCTTAAATACAAGCCCGAGTATTTACTTTTTACGCCTTGTCGATCGGCGATCTTGGCTCGGCCAATCTATGAGCTTTGGTCGAAGCTCGAGGAACGTGCCGTCTGCCTGCTCTGATGTAGGCATAATGACTTATATTTTTTACAAGGCCAAGTCTTCATTAGGCCTTGTCAATCGAATGACCTACCTCGACCGATCACTGAACCTGGCCGAAGTTCGACAGTCATGCCCCCTGCATATTTGACGCGCACAGAAGGACTTATGTTTTATACAAAGTTGAGTGTGCCTCAGGCCTTGCTGGCTCGCCTATGACGCCCAGCCTGTCCCTGGCTTATGGTCAAAGTCCAGGGGCCTGCCCCCTGCTTGACTGGAGGTAGTCAGAGGGGCTTATATATGTTTTTATACAAGGCTGAGTGTGCCTCAGGCCTTGCTGGTTCGGCTTTGCCGCCTGGCCTGACCTTGGCTTCTGGTCGAAGTCAGGGGGTCTGCCCTCTGCCTGGCTAGAGGTAGGCAGAGGGACTTATGGTTTGGCTCATGGGGCCCGGCCTGACCCTGGCTTATGGTCGATGTCCAGGAGGCCTGCCCTTTGCCTGCCCAGAGGTAGGCAGAGGGACTTATGGTTCGGCTCATGAGGCCCGACCTGACCCTGGCTTCTGGTCGAAGTCCAGGAGGCCTGCCCCTTGCCTGCCCAGAGGTAGGCAGTAGGACTTATGGTTCGGCTCATGAGACCCGGCCTGACCCTGGCTTCCGGTCGAAGTCCAGGGGGCCTACCCCCTGCCTGCCCAAAGGTAGGCAGAGGAACATATGGTTCGGCGCATGGGGCCCGGCCTGACCCTGGCTTCTGGTCGAAGTCCAGGGGGCCTGCCCCCTGCCTGCCAAGAGGTAGGCAGAGGGACTTATGGTTCGGCGAATAGGGCGCGACCTGACCCTGACTTCTGGTTGAAGTCTAAGGGGCCTGCCCCCTGCATGCCCAGAAGTAGGCAGAGGGACTTATGGTTCGGCGCATGGGGCCCGGCCTGACCTGTGTTCTGGTCGAAGTCCAGGGGGCCTGCCCCCTGCCTGCCCAGAGGTAGGCAGAGGCACTTATGGTTCGGCTCATGGGGCCCGGCCTGACCCTGGCTTCTGGTCAAAGTCCAGGGGACCTGCCCCCTGCCTTCCCAGAGGTAGGCAGAGGGACTTATGATTCAGCACATGGGGCCCGGCCTGACCCTGGCTTTTGGTTGAAGTCCAGGGGGGCCATGTTCCCTGTCTGCCCGGAGGTAGACAAAGGGACTTATGCTCTGTACAAGGCTGAATGTGTATCAATCCTTGTTTTTTATTGGGGGGTCTACTTTCCCTGAATTTTGCAACAAGGGCTCCTCCCCTATTGCCCCCTACCCATTAGCTATGAGAGTAATGAATAGGTGATGGGTAAATATTAATCTTGTCTTCGTAGAATTCCACATGGTGGTTGGCGGACCTAGGTGGTCTCTGCAAGCGTCGAGGTTGAGCCGTAAGTTGGCTGGGCTTGATCTTGGCTGAGCCGTTAGTCGGTATGGCTGAGCCGTAAGTCGGCAGGGCAGCATCTTGGCCGAGCCGTAAGTCGGTAGGACCGAACCGTAAATCGGTAGGGCCGAACCGTAAATCGGTAGGGCCGAACCGTAAATCGACAGAGCAGCATCTTGGCCGAGCCGTAATTCGGAAGGGCCGAGCCGTAAATCGGCAGGGCCGTACCGTGAATCGGCAGGGCAGCAGCTTGGCCGAGCCGTAAGTTGGTAGGGCCAAGTCGTAAACCGGCAGGGCCGAACCGTGAATCGGCAGGGCAGTATTTTGGCCGAGCCGTAGGTCGGCTTTGCTGTATATCGGCTCATCTGTGGGTCGGCTGAGCTGTATCTCGACCGAGCCGTGGGTCAGCTGGGTCATGTCTCTGTCAAGCTACAAACATTGAGCTCATTTGTTACCCATTTCTACGACTTATCTTCACCATTTCCCGGGTATTAATTTTTGAGGAGTTTTTTGAAATTTTTTGTGACGGGCAAAAAGTTGGGTCATTTTTTGTGGTTGGTATTTTTGTCTCACAACCTCGGCAATTTTTGGCTAATTTTTGTGAAGTATTTGTGAATTTTCTGTGGTGGGATGGAAAAATTGGATAGTTCTTGTGCCCCATTTGTTCTTGTGTAGAGTATATTCGACTCTAGCTAAATTTCGTTAATCATCGCTTAATGGAGAAGGGTATGACCCCAAAAACCAACATAAAACCGGGCTAAGTGACCCAAATAAACACACAACGGCAACCCCACAATCAGTGGTGGAATAAGCCAGAATCTTCAAGTCCACCCACCATGTTATAGTAATGATTAACAAACTCCAAATCTAGCGCAAAGAAGTGTGTGTATGACAAGCAGAAGTTGATAACTATCACTTGGAAATATCAAGTTTAAAGGACCGAACTCACCTACTGCTCTATTGAACTGCATCATGATGCTCGTCGGTTAGTCAGGATCGAGGACGTAGTCAACCATAGGTGGTCTGAGGTCGTGGTGATCTTTAGCTTCGGTATGAGTGTCGGAGTCGGCTGCAGGCGTGGCGGATAGATGGCTCGTGGTGACGTCAGCAATCGAGGAAGGACGTCGGTCAGATGCCGTCAGAGGCATTCCTAAATAGCGTGTGGTGGCTTGGTAGGAGACTGTCTCGGTCTCGGCAGGGAAGACCGGAGATGGCCGAGAGTTTCTCGCAAACTTTGTTGATAAATGAATAACATGAAATTTTTTCATGGAAATTAGATCTTGATTCAACAAGAAACAAAGTTCTTATCCTTGATTTGCTATGAATTTTCAATAGAATATAGTAGATGTCAACTCTAATGTATGACATTTAACGTGAAAATGAATTTGGTATGCGGACTCCGTCCTTATCTTTTCAAGAAATCAGATCTGGGAATTGTAGTTGCATTTCCACCTCTTTTGAAGGTAATTAATGTTGAACGAGCTTTTCTCCTCACTATTTTGTATACCCAGTATGTTTAACGGGGTTTAAGTTTCGCCAAAAACAATTGTTTCTTCGACCCATGCTTGTTCACAGTGACGAACCATGACAATGGACTTAAATTACTATACGGAGTATTCATTTTTGCAAATCTATCTCCCAGTTGCAAGAAGATCTGGAAAATAATATTTTAAATTGGTTGATTTTTTTGTAAATCTATCTCAAAGATGTGAGAACAAATCTAGAAAAAATTGTATTTGGGAGTGGTTGATTTTTTGTGTGGAGCTTCGTGAGCACAACCGTTCTCCCCACAGACGGCGCCAAATTGTTCCGGTATGGAAATGGGTCCCTGACCTTGGGCTTCGCGGTTCTCCTCGACTCCGGGTGCGTTTCGACGGTAATCCTGCAAGGTGAACTCCGGGCCCGGGGGAACTCCCGGGGCGGAGCCTCCGACGCCCAAGTCAGTAACATATATGACTGAATATGGATATTTAGAAGATAAGAGAGGTAGAGGGAGAATATGAAGGAATATATGTGAATGAATCCCCCCTTTTCCCTTCACCCTAAGTGGGGTATTTATAGGGGAAAAGATGTAGTGACATCACTAGGGTGATGTCACCCATGACATCAGCATGGTGATGTCAGTAGAGAGGTATCTCTGAGTCACTTAATGACTACCCGTAAAGGGGTTGTCTGAAAGGGGGTTCGGCCTCTAGGGTCGGCTAGGACCCAGTTGGACTTTCTCTCTCTAGAATCTTACTCTAAAAACCGTCATCTTACTCCTCACAAGTAAGGTTCGTCAAGGCATTCCACGGACTAACTTTGGCATCGGAGAGGGTTTCCTTGGACACCTCCGAGGTCCTGTGCGTTCTTTGTGCAGGGAGCAGGCCATCTCCGCCGGGAAGGTCCGATCAAGGAGTAAGAAGAAGGAGAGACTCGGGAAGCAAAACAATCACCATCAAAAGCAGTGTCAAGTTCAGTGAACCCGAATCCAAGTCGGGTTAATTGTTTCCGTGACCGGAACAACTATTATTTTATTTATTTATTTATTTATCTTTATGAAAAGGAGAATTTTATTGATGAATCAAAATGAAGTTTACAAAAAATTGGTGGCAGCCGAGATACTATTTTGGCCCCCACCCCCTTGGCTATAGTAAAGCTAAGTCGAGTAAAAATAAATGGAGCAGCGCGTGGTCCGACATCCTGTGATATCGGAAATTTTAGAACCCTTTTGAGCAAGCGGATATCATCCGCCTCCAATTCCTCTGATAAGTGTGTTATGTAGTGCTTATTTCATGTGTTTGGTCCCGGTTTCTCTTGTGGAATCGCTCTTTAGAGCGGTTTCGAGGCTACTTACGCTTCTTCTAACTTGTTTTAGGTTCCTTTGGCCTATCTTGGAGAAATGGAACAATTCCGACTCGTTTCCGATGCATATGAAGCCAACGAAGAGACGCGACGATGACTCGGTGGCTTAGACTCGATCCCGAGTCCCTTGAAGCCTAGTCCCGGGCACCGAGAGTCGATAAGAAGCCTAGGAAGAGCAAGTAGGGACCTACGTGACCATATTTGAAGCCTACAAGATCCATTCCAGTCGGGAAAACATCCATCACGACCGGGATGAAGTGACGAGCAAAGACGAGTCCTTGACAAGCATTCCAGACCGGGATGTTGAGCTTCCCGGTCGGGATCATGACCTTCCTGGCCGGGATGAGCCCAGCACAGCTCCGCTTCAATTCTCTCATCTTCCTTACTTACGAAACTCTATATATATATACCTCCCTCTTGTATTGTTTTAAGAACTTTTGATTACTCTACCTTACATCCACTAAACCCTAGACTACTTTAGGTTAGATTAGCTTATATTAGTTTAGATTAGCTTTATTACTCCTTAATCTTAGTTTAATCCTTGTTGAATGTTTGTATTATTGAAGACCTATTGGGGATTTCTCTATTGACAACATTGAATTCCATTTCTTTGGGTTGGATTTAATCAAAGATCCTTTCTTTTCCTTCTACTTTACATTTGTTGGTATAATTCTCTTCTCCCTTATCTTTCTCTAGCTTAATCTTGTTCATTTTGTTATAGTCATTGTTTATGCCAAGTTCTCTTCATCCTTTCACTATGAATGCACTTATCATGTTGTTTGTTGTGATTGTGAATGTGGATTGCATTGGGATGAGTAGTGAGTAGTCTCTTGCTAGGGTTAGTAGGGGGATTGGGTGCCATAATTGGTGATTAAGAGTTCGTTTGGTTTGTTGGTGGAAGTTTTGGTTGCTTCTTAGTGGTATGCATAGATCATGTTTGATGAAATGCCTGAATGACTTGTAGTTGCAAATACTTGTCTTCTTGCCTTCTTCTTGTGACCTTGTATGTTGCTAGTTCTTGCACGAGAGTGAGAAACCTCTAGGACGGTTTTGGAGCGAGAGCCCGGATTATCACTACTACAAAACATCAAATAGACAACTCCTAATAGGCATCTAATATTGTTAACAACTGATGTATAATTTATATACAACTGTTTTTTTTGGCAAACAGTTGTCTTTATTGACTTATAGACAACTGAACTTTATGAAAACAGTTGTCTAAATATTATACAACTGTTTTTCTTAAATTCAGTTGTCTATTCTATATTTCAACACAACTAAAACCCATTACTCCGTATTATTTTTTATTTTAAAAAAGAGAGAAAAAACCTCATTACTGCCAACCTACCACAAATTCTCGACCCTGGTGTATTTTTTTTCCTTCATTTCCTAAATTGAAAACCCTAATTTACTTTCTCTCTCCTCACTTCTGCGATTTTCATTCGATTTCGTTAATTCAAAACCCTAGAATTCATCCTCAATCCTTCGATTTCCTCCTTTTTGTCGTTGATTTTGTTCTTGTTTGACGTTTGTGCTTTATTTTTGCAGGTGATCTGACAATGGCAAGGGTTCACGTCGAAAATCTGGATCCGTACGTCTTTGAACGCGAACTCGAGGATGAATTTCGTGTTTACAATGTTCTTCGAAGGTTCGATCTCATATTTTTCTTCATCAATTGATAATGGCTTTTGTTTTTCTATGTTCTTGATTTTCGTGGTTACGGTGTTTCAATCGTCTCAAATTCTAGGGTTGATTTCGCAATTCCAAGAGTAGCAGTAGTACAAGTACTAGTACTAAGTTAGATTGGTGTGGTACATGCAATAGTGAATACTGTTTGGCGAGTGTCCAATATTATACTGGATTGATTTGTTTCAATTAGGAGCCGAGAATAGTTGTTTCTATTGGTAGTTATGTTACATCGAGAGCTTCATAGTATAGAGTTTTCAGAAATTTGGCGTCGGTTACTCCCCTAATTCATTTCTCGTTGTGGTTTTTGCAGTTATAACACTTGTTATCTTACTTTCTCCATGATTTCCTTTTGTATTTTCTATGTTCATGCTAATACCAAAAATATTGTTGATGGATAATGTACAAAAGTTATGCGTAAGTATGTGAGTCTTAAAATCAGTACTATACTCTTTTTTGCTATTATTATTTACTTGTAGGTTGTTAGATGTTCGAGTATTTCTAAATTAGTTGTGACAGTGAAGAATTCTGTATTCTGTATTCTGTTTTCGATTATTTTCGTATCAGATAGGAGTATTTCTCAATTAGTTATGAATAACCCTAATTCAATGCAATTCTTGACATAATTTACATTCTGTTGAAGCAAATAGCAAAATACCAGTAGTAATAGTAATAGGATTATGGCTAAGCTGAGCTGGTAAAGATTCTCGGTTTTGTTTTTTTGTCGTAAGTTGATTCAATTGATTTATTAGTACAGTAGAATTTTTGATTTGAACATCTAGAATTGATTTTGAGTTTAAATTGTGTTTGCGAGAATCGAAGAATGGCTGGTGGATCGGAATAGAATACCTGGAGATTGGAGGAAACGATTGAGTGAAGTTAGAGCCAAAATCTCAGTCGCTTTCGCCTCGATTCCTAAGGATGTCGATCCTTATTTCCACACTCTTGATGCTGAAGTTTTACCATTTCTTCATCCTCTTTGTTTCGGCTTTTACATGTTTTGATCACATCATTTCAGGCTTTAACTGTTCTAAGAACTTTTATTTGCGTTTCTGGAGCTCCTTAGACCGTCTTTCGCAGCTCTTGTTTACTGTAATATCATATGTGCGTTGTGGTGAATATGCCTTGATTTCGTGTTGTACACTTTGACAAAGTTATGATCTTTATAAACTTTGTACAAGTACATTGGAGAGTTGCTCCTCCTTACATTATATACATTGATCTCTAATCTCAATTATCTGTAAATCCGAGAACTGACTGTTGTTTCAAGTGACGTATGCCTAGAAATTCAATCTCTAACTCCTTTCATTGTCTACTCTGAGTAGGTGAACACATTTTTAAATACACATAGTGTTTGCTCCTTTCCTGTCTCGTTGAGTCTGTTTTCAAGGATCATTGCAACTGGACATTTTTATAAACGATTTGAAGAGAGTTTGGAAAAGGAGAATAGTGATTTGTCTAATACTGTTGCCAAGCTTCGTCAAGATGTTTCCAAGGTATAATTTGGATTAACACAAATTGTTATATTACTAGTAGTAATTTGTCGTCTTTCTGTCTCAATCGTTTGTTTATGATCAGCAATTGATTACAACTAAGTACTCTGTATTAAAGGGATTAGTTGTCTCCTAATCACAGCTTGTGAATTACGCTTCGATCAAGTATGACTCAATCGATCGTTTGTTTATGGTGAATTCAGTTTGAAGTGTTTAGAAAGACGCTCATACAGTCACTGCAGGAAGAAGAAGACAGCCCTGTAAAGACACCATTTCACATTTGCTTTTTTCATCCCATATTGTTTTTAATTATGCTCCATAGGTGTTGATCATCCTTGTACATGCGCAGGCACGCGGTCAAGAAACTAAAGTCAAGCAACTCCCTTCACAATTAAGTCTACAGGCTGAACAAAGAAGTGAAGGTGCGTAAATGTTGATATTATTCTTACTATTATACTACATTCGGAATGCTGAACGAATAGTGACAACATTGCAGTTTTTCATCTATTTCGTTGCTAAATTATTGTTGCAGAAAATACGAGTAGTAAAAGTAGGACCGTGGAAAGGCAGAATCTTGCAACCGCGGAAATTTGCATAAATTTGGTCTTCTTTAACGTGTAATAAATTTGGTTTAGTAGAAAAAAGAAGGCCCTTTTGAATTTGATCAAAGGGCAAAAATGTAACATCAGCAGGGCCTAAGAAGTAAGGTTGTTTGGAGGCTTCCGTATCATATTTGGGTTTCACAAAACATTGTGAGACCATTTCAAGGTTGCCCATCTTTTTTGAGAATATAATCTCACTTGATCAGTACTTATATATATATATATATGGGTGTAAATTTTAGTCAGATTATGTGTTTAGTTGTTCAGTTATTGCAAACTTGGATGGGTTTGGAATAGAAAAGGACGGAAATTGACGAGTGATTGAGAAAGATCACATGATATGGGTCGACTCTAACTTAATAGTCCACAAGTGTGGAGCATATTGCGAGCGAGTACTAGGTGCCTGTAGGAAGGAAGGGGCATATCATATACAAGTATAAATATAATTAGTGCATGATATGGTTGGTGATAGGATGACAAACGTGGAAGGATGTGAAATGATGTCACATGTTTGCCCTTTGATCAAATTCAAAAGGGCCTCCTTTTGTCTACTAAACAAAAAAATATACGTTCCGATTTATTAGACACATTAAAGGATGAAATGGATTCTGCAAAGGATGAATGAATAGTGAAAAACTGGAATGTGCGTAAATTTGGTCTTCTTTTTGCTTACATTCGGAATCCCTCATCCCTACATTATATTGCTATTTGTAGAAGCCCTTTAGAGTTTAGACATTGGGATATAGTCTGCAATCTTTTTGAGATCTTTTCTTATTCTCCACAGACGATAATATCTCCCTGCCACCTTTGGTGCATTCTTCTATATAGAGTGAGAATTTAGAACATGGAAACTTGCCAGAGGATCGTGATACCGAATGCAAGTTTTCTCTCCATATACATATACGTATACGTATACGTGTGTGTGTCTATATATATATATATATATATATATATATATATATATCTGCATTGATAAGCCAAGGAGATACGGAGTATATGATTTAATATTATGTGAGCCATGTTTAATGATTGACGACTAAGCCTTGCCTTCGTTTACTATGTTAGAGCTAGTAAGGGTGTCAATAAAGTGGTTGTGCTGTTTTGGGTGCACAGTCAGCTGTGCAACCTTAGTTTCAGAATTCAGACTTCCAGCATTGAAATTTCTCATGCCTTCATAAATTTATTTTGATCTTTAATTGATCATAGTACTTGAAGACATATGCATGCATTGCGAGAGAAGAGTGACATAAATTCTACTCGTATAATATGTTTATTTTGTAATACCACGTCCCATCTATATTTTTCCGCATTTGATTTTGGTCAGACAGAATTCAACGTTTATTTTCTCACCATTGGCAACCTTTTAGAAATGATGATAATAGTAGTAAAATTATTGATCAAAGTTGATTTGTCTGGTTACCAAAAGTCCAATGGGAACGGTAATTTTGGGATGAAGCCCTGAAGGTAAAAGCACCATATAATCTTTGAAATATATTTTTATTTTTTTCCGTGTTTCTTATTCTTAATACAACTATTAGGCCCCGGATATCTCAGGGGCTTTTATTAGCATCGCAGACCAACAATCGTCGTTTCACACCTCCTGGTTCTCCTCCCATCATGCCTGCCTCTGCGTCACCAACAAAAACATCTAAGCCAACATCACCAAGGCAGCATTCTGTTTCTTTTTCAACAACTCGAGGCATGTTTGATTCCTTGCCATCAAGCGCCAATAGTTCCTATTCAAGTACTGGTGCTTGAAGGGTATGCTCTGATTAATCTTTTCCTAATTTGCTATTCATCAATTCACGTGTCTCTAAACCGATAAGGAAGGAAAATTTGAACATTTTGGTTCAGAAGCTTTGGCCTTAATATATATGCAACTGCAATAGTTTTTCTGGTGTAACTACTAATAACTTTGATAAGGCCTTGCATTGTAGATAAGATAAACATACTGATCATCAAATGTTTTTGAGAAATTGACCAGTAACATACCAAATTTGGTGCCTGATGGGTGACTGTATTTTGTAGGACGGCCTCGAGTTGATGGAAAAGAATTCTTCCGTCAAGCTTGGCAACAGAGTGCAATTATTACGTGATGAGATATATGATTGAAATTATCACTCGTTCTGATTTGAAGAGAATCGTTAATGAGGTAAGACTTGGGTTTTCACATTTTCTCTTGTTTCAATCATTTGTTTTACGCACACAATTGAAACAAAATAATTAGTTCATTTATATTATTGATTTTGTAGCATTTCAATGATATGAGACCATATTCTCAAGAAGATATTGACGAGGTTCGTGGATTATGGACAGACTATTCTCTTAATAATTTGTCGTATTTGATGTATCGGATTAAGTTATGTGGACAAGGTGTTAGTTGAATTATGGTTTTAGGTCCCTTTGGACGTTAGATAATGATTTTATGTACCTTTTGGATTTTGGATGTTGGATGATGATTTTATGTATCTTTTGGATGTTGGATTTTATAAAAATGTAACTTCTTTTGTTCAATTATTCGCTATGGTATTCCTTTTTTATGGTTTGTTAATATGTACGTATTTAAGAATTATTAAAATATGTATACGTATATAAGAAAATATCTATATATACGTATTTCAGAAAAAAGTTGTCTATTATGTATATAGACAACTGTTGTTTTACAAAAACAGTTGTCTATATACGTAATAGACAACTGTTGTTTTAGAAAAACAGTTGTCTATATACGTAATAGACAACTGTTGTTTTAGAAAAACAGTTGTTTATTAACCAATAGACAACTGTTGTAAAACAGATGTCTATGCTTAGACTAATATACAACTCCAAACTACTCAACTGTTGTAAGTCAGTTGTCTATGGCAAAAAAAACAGTTGTCTATTTGATGTTTTGTAGTAGTGTATGCCTAGATAGCTTGACTACCCCTTCATTCTTACTTTCCCTATTTGATTTCTTCTTCACTTTAGCCATTATTCTTTTAGCTTTAGTTGTTATACTTGGTTCATTCCTAGTCATAGTTTTATCCCCCTTCATCGTTTTAGTTTGTTTAGCTTAGTTGACTTAGTCTAGTCCTTAGGTAGACTCTAGTCTAGACATCTCTTTCCATCCCCGTGGATTCGACCCGACTTGCCTTATCTACCCAGTTAGGTTTAGTTGGCTTTATTTGTTGATAGGATTCACGACAAATCCCTCCCATCAATTTGGTGCATGCCGTTGCCGGGGACGGTGCTAGTTTATACTTTGTTTACCTATTTACTTGACTTTGTCTTTGTTTTTGTGTTTTTCTTTGTTTTCCTTTGCTTCTTGTGTGTGTGAAGTTTATTTCCTTCTTGTCTAGTGCCCAAAAAGCACTAGACTTCTCACGTTTGCTCCTAGTCTACAGTTTATGCCTAGATGTGGTGACCATCCTCTTCTTTACAACTCAGAGCCGGAAGGGTTTTTTCGAAGCCTTCGTCAATGAACGGTTTTAAGATTGAGAGGTTCTCAACCGGGTACAAGCAACGATTTTGACCAAAACTTGAGGATTGATCTAAACTCCCCACCTATAGAAGCCACCATAAATTCCTCTTCTCCCTCTATGAATCGAGACTATGCCATAACGTCTCCTAACTACTATCAAGCTTCATGGGGTAATCGAGAAACCCGTGGGTACGAGTTTCAAGGACATGGAAACGACTTCCAACAAGTGAATGCTTATCAATCCTATGATCATGGTGGTTATAACTCAAATTTCCGTTGTGAGCCCACCATGTTTCATCATGTTTCTTCACATGGAAGCCAATCTCCCCAAAACCCACCATATTACCCTTCACCTCAACCACATTATGAGCCCCAAAACCCACAATACTACCAATCATCTCAACCTCATTACCAACCATATGATGCCCCCACCCCTTTGGCATCATCAAAGTTTACGGGGAGCATTCCAAAACCCCAATGACCACCAAATGCCCAACTTGGAGTTATATCAATCGATTCTTCAAATGCAAAAGAGTCAACAAGAAATGGCCATCCAAATGCAAAAGGAACAATATGAATTCATGGCCCAATATCAAAGGGAAAGAGAGGCATGTAAGGCTAGATTAAATGCTATAGCGGCTCAAACCTTAATGTTTTTAACTCGAACTTCACAACTTGATGAAGGATGTTCATTTAGGGAAGGGGAACAACCAAATGATAAAGCCGCTAATGAATTCACTTCGAGAAGCGAGACTTGCTATGAAGAACCTCGATTGTCCACCCAAGATGAGACGAATGAGGAAATAACCCTTGATGAAGGCATTGTTGGTGAAGAATTGAATGAGGTTAGTGGGAATTTGAAGAGTTTTATTGATGAAAACATCGATAAAATAGAGGAAATTCAAGAGTCTATCCCCTCTATACTTGTTGAACCTTCAATCCCCTTTGCTTGCCCTCCTCTTGACCTTCACGGTGCTTCTAATGAGCCTATCGTTGAGGATATGGAGGTTTGGGATGAGTTGAATGAGGTGGTAGGAGTTGTGAAGTCATGGGGTGGAAATGATGAACTCAAGTTACCCTTGTGCGAAAATGTGGAAAAGCATCATAAGCCTCTTGCAAGAAAGCGAAGCTTTGGTTTAGAAGAGATTAAAACCGCCGGTACAAGTTTCAATTCTCTCCTTGAAGATGATATGAGGACAAGTGATTTTTTGAGACTTGAAGATGGGAACCCACAACTTGAGGAAGATATGAAGGTGTGCAATAGGGAAATGAGGTCGAAACCGCTTTTTTGTGCCTCATGTTAAATATTTGAAGCTTGCTTGTGGTTGGAGACGGTGCTTAGGGAAGAAGAGGTCAATGAAGCTTGTTGGTTGGAAAGACCCCGGAGACCACATGAAACATGACAATGGGTCTTTGGGTGACTACTTCTCGCTTCTGACTTGGAGGCTTTGGAGGATAGCTTGGCTCGGGTACTCAATGAGCCCTCATTATGATGTGGCTTGAGCATTTGACTTGCTCCTCCGAGCCCTTGAGGGCTATGGATAAGAATGAAGAGTCCACCATCCTCGGTTTGACGGAGTTCCTCAAGAACCGTCATGTTGTATATATATTCCCCTTTCTTATTCTTTTGAGCTTTTGTGTTTGTATTTGTGTGATTTGTTTGTTTCTAGGCTTTGTATGTTTTGTGGAATTCTGGTAATTTGGGAATTCTTGAGTGGTGCGAGGGAGGGATTCTTGATTGTGTTAATTGAGTTGGTGGATAGGTTGGAAGTGAAGAGGAAGAGTTATGAAGAGTTATTGATGATAGAAGCTTGGAAACTTGGGCAAGGAACTCAGTTTTTGAGCTTATTGTAAGCTTTTGGGGGACGGGAATGTGATTCCGTAGTTGGTAATGTTCTTAGGGTGGAAGACTTGGGATGATAATGAAGAATGAAGATCTAGGAGAGTGCCATGACCATGTCACTTGGGACTTGGCCATGTTGGTTGCTACATGGTAGGGACGAAATGGTGATAAAAATGACAAGCTGCTGTCTTGCGACATGGCCATGTCGAGGTCGACATGGCCGTGAGGCGTCATGGCTGTGATGCCCCCCCTCACGGCCGTGAGGGGTGTTGTCCGTGGCCACTTTGCTTCTTCTTCTACATTTAAGCCAACCCCCCCTTATTACACCCCCACCCAACCTCCCTTCCCACCTTTACCTCTATCATTTCATCCTTGTATTTCACTTATACATCTTCATCATATCTTCACATCACTAAACTCTAGATTTCCTCTTAAATCCCGACACCTATACACCAATGCAAGCCCGATGCTCCAACCATGTGACTACCTTTAGGAAGAGAAGGAATATCGATGACAAAGACAAGCAAGGTACCAAGAATGATCATTGAGACGATGGAGATTTTGAGTTGCTAACCATTTGGTAGGCGACTCTCTTTTCTTTTCCGTCTTTTATTTGCTTTCTTTGTTTATTCCCCTTCCTTTTATACTTTTAGTGTCGTGGTGGCCCTCGGGGCCCTTGAGGTTATTGCTCCCGATTCTCGATGATGTGATTACATCGAAAATCATTTGAAAAATCCAAATTGGCAAGTTCTTTTCACTTTTTCTTTATTTTTATTCCTTTTTTGGTAGAATTTAGTCGGATTTGAACGGAATCCGGGATAGGTGACTTGATTACACCTAGCCCTCCCCTCCTATTTCCTTTTATTTTCTTCTTTTTATTTCTTCACCCATCCATATTTTTTCTCGTCTCGGCCCTTGGTGACTTGGTTACACCCCGGCCGGACACATTCTACCCTTTCTTCACTTTCATTTTTGTTTTTTAGCTTTATTTTCCCTTTTTCTCTTTTTTTTGTATCTTCCAAACACTACCGATCGAGCAGGAGGACATTGCTCGGTTTAAGTGTGGGGGAGCGATATCTTAGTCTAGCTTAGCTTTATTTTCGTAGTTTTTTCGAAAAATCTAAAAAATCCCTAAAAATTTGAAAAATTTCTTTAAAAAAATCAAAAAGATTTTCTTTTGTGTCTTTTTCTTTTGAGTCTTTCTGTCGTATATTTTTTGTGTTTTGCGTGTGTGTTTTGCCTCTTTTTCCTTGTAGGTCGCTTGATCACCGTTAACTTTGGAAGGCTTTCAAGACATTCGATAACATCATTTTATCCCTTTCTCTCTTTGTCTCTTGTGAAGTTTGGAGGAGATTTGTGATGATGTGTGCTCGGGTGGAGCTGTTTGGAGTTTGTGGTTGATATGGTTGCTTGTTTGGAAGTTTCGGGGTGGTGTTTGTTTATTTCTTTATGCATTGGTTTTGTTTCGTTTTGTTGTCTTTTGTCTTGTATAGTTTGTGACTCTAGTGTAGAAAAGGTTTTTGAAAACCCGGTTTTGAGGCTAGTACGCAAGTGTTTACCTTCCCTTTCTAGTGATGTGAATCGAGTCTTGGACTTTAGTCTAGTAGAATGACTTTAAATCAATAGTTTCGTTGGATTCTTACCTTGAGTCCACCTAGTCTACTAGGGATTTACTGCGGGGTTTGCATTTTGACCACTTTGACCACCCACGGAGTGAAAAGGCCTTGGTTCCCGAGTCCCGTCTCTTAGGTGACCATGTTCGAAATTTTTTTATTAGTCCAAGTTTTCCACCTTTTTACGGGTTTGAAGGGAAGGCGCCTTCCCGACTTACTCATTTCCCTACCTTCTACAGATTTCCACAAATAAGTTGCAATTTTGTAGAGGTTTCTATACTTGGTTATGAATGAATGCCTACAATACAAGATTTATCCAAAAGGCAAACCAAGTCAAAAAGAAAAAGAAAGAAGGAAAAGAAAGAAAAGAAAGAAGAAAAAAAAAAGAAAAGGCACAACAAATCAAAAACAAAATACAAAAGAAGAAAAAGAAATGACATAGCAACTCAAAAGCAAAATACAAAAGAAAAATGCCAAAGAAAATCATTTCACAAAAAAATTCTCACCCACTCAAAAATAAGCCTTTTACCGATTGTTATCGTGAAAAGCCTACCAAAGGACCGAGTCCCTAGGAAGGATGATAGCGGTAATGGTCCATCTTCCCTCACTTTGCAACCATATCCACCTTTTTACTTGACTAGTTGGACGGTTTTTGAGCATGGGACGACCCTCTTGGCTTATCGCTAAAGGGGGCGGGATTTCACTTTACCTACAGTGTCGACTAACTCCGTGGTTCATCCTTTTTCCATCCCGCCTATCGTCCCGTAGTACGTTCTTAGAAGGTTAGGAGGAACCTAGGTAAGTTACCAACGTTTTTATTGCTTTGTTGTCATACTATTAGGATTTTGTCCATTTCAGTTTGTATTATTAGCTTGGGAACATTGTCACTTGCCTTGAGTCCTTAACCGGTGTTTCTTTCACCGCTTTGTTGAGGGAAGCGGTATTTATTTCTTCTTGGATGCAACCGATTGTTTGTTTGTTTGTATGTTTGTTTGTTTGTTTGTTTGTTTGTGTGTTTTCGTGTTCGGTTGTATCCACAGTTTTGTCGCAAGGCCTCACTTGCCTTGCGGAGAGCACTTTTCCTCTAAGTGTTCTCACGTGAGTTGAAAGGGCGTGGGGTGCGCTCATACCCGCTCGGTTAGTAGTCTAGTTTCTTTTAGTTATTAGTTAGTTCGTGCTTACTCGAGGGCGAGTAAGGGTTAAATGTGGGGGAGTTGATAAGTGTGTTATGTAGTGCTTATTTCTTGTGTTTAGTCCCGGTTTCTCTTGTGGAATCGCTCTTTAGAGCATTTTCGAGGCTACTTACGCTTCTTCTAGCTTTTTTTAGGTTCCTTTGGCCTATCTTGCAGAAATAGAACGATTCTGACTCGTTTCCTATGCATATGGAGCCAACGAAGAGAAGCGACGATGACTCGGTCGCTTAGACTCGATCCCGAGTCACTTGGAGCCTAGTCCGGAGCACCGAGAGTCGATAAGAAGCCTAGACAGAGCAAGTAGGGACCTACGTGACCATATTTGAAGCCTACAAGACCCATCCCGATCGAGAACACATCCATCACGACCGGGATAAAGTGACGAGCAAAGACGAGTCCCTGACAGGCCTTCCTGGCCGGGATGGTGAGCTTCCCGGTTGGGACCACCTCTTCCCGGTCGGGATCGTGACCTTCCCGGCCGGGATGAGCCCAGCACAGCTCCGCTTCAATTCTTTCATCTTCCTTACTTACGAAACCCTATATATACCTCCCTCTTGTATTGTTTTAAGCAACTTTTGATTACTCTACCTTACATCCACTAAACCCTAGACTACTTTAGGTTAGATTAGCTTAGATTGGTGTAGATTAGCTTAATTACTCCTTAATCTTAGTTTAATCCTTGTTGAATGTTTGTATTATTGAAGACCTATTGGGGGATTTCTCTATTGACAACATTGAAGTCCATTTCTTTGGGTTGGATTTAATCAAAGATCCTTTCTTGTCCTTCTACTTTCCATTTGTTGGTATAATTCTCTTCTCCCTTATCTTTCTCTAGCTTAATCTTGTTCATTTAGTTATAGTCATTGTTTATGCCAAGTTCTCTTCATCCTTTCACTATGAGTGCACTTATCATGTTGTTTGTTGTGATTGTGAATGTGGATTGCATTGGGATGAGTAGTGAGTAGTCTCTTGCTAGGGTTAGTAGGGGGATTGGGTGCCTTAATGAGTGATTAAGGGTTTGTTTGGGTTGTTGGTGGAAGTTTTGGTTGCTTCTTAGTTGTATGCATAGATCATGTTTGATGAAATGTTTGAATGACTTGTAGTTCCAAATACATGTTTTCTTGCCTTCTTCTTGTGACCTTGTATGTTGCTAGAATGGGTTCTTGCACGAGAGCGAGGAACCTCTAGGACGGTTTTGGAGCGAGAGCCCGGATTTTTCCTAGATAGCTTGACTAGCCCTTCATTCTTGCTTTCTCTTGATCATCTCATCACCCTTGAATCCGACCTAATCCTAGTACTTTCCCTATTTGATTTCTTCTTCACTTTAGCCATTATTCTTTTAGCTTTAGTTGTTATACTTAGTTCATTCCTAGTCATAGTTTTATCCCCCTTCATTGTTTTAGTTTGTTTAGCTTAGTTGACTTAATCTAGTCCTTAGGTAGACTCTAGTCTAGACACCTCTTTCCGTCCCCGTGGATTCGACCCGACTTGCCCTATCTATCCAGTTAGGTTTAGATGGTTTTAATTTTTGGTAGGATTCACGACAAATCCCTCCCATCATCCCCCAGCGAAGAAAGGGAAAAAGACAAGAACCCATATCCAAGCCCCGCACACAGGTCCCGGTACTTAGCGCACTTGCGTTGAGCAGCGTCGACCACAACATGACTTGGCATGAATTCTGAGAGCCCGGACTGAGTCAAAGGAGAAAACCCAGTAAGATCCACGCATACGTCACGTCCCTTGTCCCACGAATAAAGCAACAAATCTGCGGGACGCTAGGATCTGTCATGATCGTCGATCAGGCCAATATCGACCTCCTTACCTGCCGAGACCCCAGAACGGAAACTGATATCCATAAGAGTGTCCCGGACGAGGTTATTATTATTATTATTAGTATTATTATTATTAGTAGTAGTAGTATATATTATTGTTATTATTATTGTTATTACTATTATTATTGTTATTATTATTGTTGTTGTTGTTGTTGTTGTTGTTATGTTGTTGTTGTTGTTGTTGTTGTTGTTGTTGTTGTTGTTGTTGTTGTTGTTGTTGTTGTTGTTGTTGTTGTTGTTGTTGTTGTTGTTGTTGTTGTTGTTATTATTATTATTATTAACGGAAATCGCATTAAACACCAGAACAAATTACAAGAAGTTAGAGGAAAGCCGAGATACTATCTGGGTCCCCACTCCCATAGCAATTACAAAGCTAATTCTAGTGAAAATATGAACTGCGGCACGCGCTCCAGCATCTTGCGATAAAGCGAATTTTCGAATCCGCTGGACCAGAGAAACAGCATCCGTGTCGAGCTCGCCAAGAGAGGAGAATGAGAAAGGTAAGAAACCATACCCAATCGTCCTGCACCGTGCCTGATACTTGGCACACTTACGACGGGCAGCATCAGCAACGACCCGTCCAGGCTCAAAAGCGGTAAGGCCAGACTGAGTCAAGGGCGAGGACCCAGTCAAATCAACACAAACATCACGCCCCTTGTCCCACGAGTAGAGCAGGAGGTCGGCAGGTCGTAAGGGCTTGTCGTTATCGTCGCAGAGGCCAATCTCCACCTCCTTGCCTGCAGAGATCCCCGTCCGGAAGCAAATATCCAACAGTGTGTCACGGACAAGGTTATGGCGATTATTATTATTATTATTATTATTATTATTATTATTATTATTATTATTATTATTATTATTATTATTATATAGTGGTTCAAGGAAGTTACTAACTTTTGGAAATTTGCTTAGTGTTGATTCTAAGATGGATGGATAAATGGGCTTCATTTAAAAAAAAGAAAAAAAAAAAAGTTATCAGAACAGCAGCAACCATCATCTTGAACAGTTTATACCCTCTCTCAGCTCCCTCATTTTGAATTCAACATCATTTCTGTAACACCCCAGATTTTAATAAATTAAATTTTATTTAACTTTTATTCTATTTACGATTTAATTCATAAATCTTAAAATTGTTGTAAAACGAATGTATCATTTAATCTTTTTAAACTCCTAAAAGTCTATTTGTCTCGAAAACTTTTCTTATATTTAAAACATAATTTTATTTCTGTTTCTATTTATTTTATACATTTAATTTAATTCTTATTGAACTTCTGTTTCTACGATTTGAATTCTAAACTCTTTCGATCTAAGCTTGAATTTATATTATTTTAAACTTGAACTCGTTTTAATAAGCTTCGTTAAATAATTTATTATTTTTCCTCGAGAAATCAACTTAATTCATTTTCGTCGTACCTTCGTTAATTTTCTCAAGAAACATTTTTTTTGGTATAAATGTAAGTATATTAATCCAAAAGATATGTTACAAAAAGTTCATTCACTCCTACATGCGTAGGAGCAAGCCATCAATCCAAATCGGATCACTACTGGACAACGTCCCTTTAATATGACTATCTGCCCGACTCCGAATTTCCCTTTGTATGGTATGACACACAACAGAGGGAGTCATCAGGACACCCTCTAACCGACTCTTGTTTTTCTGGAACCAAATATGGTAAATAGCTGCAATCAAGGTCGCATGAATAATGCTCCTCTGCAACTTAGTACGGCGAAACCGCACCTTCTGCGGCACATGAACATGTCCCGGAAATCTCACACCCAGCCAACGCTCTAGGAGTCTCAAGATCTTCGAGCTACACACATTCAAAAAATAAATGTGCAATAGACTCTTGATGTTGATCACAGATGCAGCAAACATCCGTGATCATCAACCCAAACCCGACCAATCTCACCCTAGTAGGAAGCACTCCTCTGTAGGTTAACCAGGCAACGATCTCATGTTTAGGCACAGCCCACCTACACCACATCTGTTTGTATGTGCCAACCCACATCCATCTCTCGTCTACGTAGAGTCTCATAAGCATCTCTGATCGAGTAGGACTCCTGCCCCCCATTCCAAGTCCCGTTGACAAAATGCGCATTCAACAGCCCCTTCACTTTCCAAATCATATTCCAGCTCCAGCCAAGACCAGGACTGGCAACATAACTAGCCTAACTCTGACCCATAAGATAGTAGCAATGAATCCATTGCACCCAAAGTCTATCCGGATCCTTGAATATCCACGTAGCCAGCTTACCTACAGCAGCAATATTCCAAACATGAAGATTACTCAGGCCAAGTCCCCCTTCTGCCTTAGGAAGGCAGACATCATCCCAAGCCATTAGGGGAGACCGCAAGTATTCAAGTGAACCCGCCCAAAGGAAGTTCCTACAAGCAGCGGAAATACGAGCCAACATTCCTTTAGGAATAATAAAAATCATTGCCCAACAAGAATGCAGCCTAGTAAGAACCGCCTGAACTAAAAGTCAATTGCTCCCCATACGACAGCTTATGGGCACCTAGCCCTCTAATCCTGCTCACTATCTTCACCAACAGAAGCACATCGTAATGGTAGCTACATCAGGTGAAAGCTTGAAGGAGTACCTTAATGGTAGCTACGTCACCTTTACAAAACAACAGTAAATCATCAACAAACATCAGGTGGCACAGCCTCATAGGAGCACATCGTGGGTGGACCGGAAAGGATATGTGTCGGTCACATATCCTAACATCCTCGAGAGATATTCCATACAAATCGTAAAGAGCAGGGGAGAAATAGGATCCCCCTGTCTCAATCCTCTCTTGCCTTTAAAAAAACCCAAAACTCTCCCCATTCACGTTTAATGTGTACGACACCATTGAGACGCATGTCATAACCCATCCTTGGAAAACAGGCGGAAAATTAAGGGCAGCCATCATCTATTCTAGAAACGACCATTCAACACTGTCATAAGCCTTTTTCAGGTCGATTTTGAACAAACATCTCGGCGAAGCCATCTTCCTCTTATAGAGTACCTGACTAGGTCCTGGCATATTAATACATTCTCAAGAATATTTCTCCCTAAAATAAAACAACCCTGATTAGGCGCAATAATCTCAGAGAGCACTTTCGCAAGTCTCTTACTCATAATCTTCGTAATGCACTTATACAACACATTACAACAAGCTATGGGTCGAAACTCTAAAACAGATTGAGGACGCTTTACCTTTGGTATCATCGCCAATGTAGTAGTATTTATTTGCTTGAGAAGTTTCCCCGAGCTAAAAAAATCTTGGACAGCCAGAATAATGTCGGCTCCAAGAATATCCCACGCTTCAGTAAAGAATAGACTCAAGTATCCATCTGGACCGGGGGCCCGGTCCTTATGAATGTCAAATATACTTGACTTCCGCCTCTGAGACAGGTTCAGTAAGCATCTCCCAATGAACAGAAGTACAAACCTTACCTCGCCTAACAACCTCCTCGCTCACGGCCACTGTTTGAACTGCAGACCCAAGCAGCTTCTTATAGTACTCCAAGAAAGCATTCTGGATAGTCTCCCGACTTGAATATTCCTGTCCCTGTGCATCATTAATAGTCAAGACAGAGTTACGACTCTTTCTGGCTCTAAGAGAATTATGGAAGAAGGCAGAGTTAACATCCCCTTCCTTAACCCACTTCATCTTCACCAACTGACTCAGGTAAGCCACTTTCGTAGCCTGTAATTCCTTAACCTTCTTATTTAATTCCCACTCCTCTTGTCTCACCTCCATATTGTTCGGCTGCTGCTGCAGTATTCGCTGTATTGCATCCAATTTTAATTCGTCTTGATTACAAATATTTACAACATCCGGGAAGCACGTTTTGTTCAGCAACTTCAAATCGTACTTCAGACCCTTCAGACGTCGTACTATTCTGAACATAGGCGTCATATTAATATTCTTAGCCCAACCAATAGCTACCACAACATGAAATTCTTTAGAAAGAGTCCACATGTTCATGAATTTAAAACTTTTAGCCTTTTGAGTCGGCTGTTGTCCAGTGTAAACTATACACGGATTGTGATCAAAAGTTCCCTCAAGAAGAAATTGTGCATACCCACCTGCGAATAGCCTCTGCCACGCTTGATTCACCAAACATCTATCGATCCTACTGAAAATTCTCGTCTCAGGCGCCTTTTTTTGTTGGTCCACATGAACCACGCACCAGCACCAGCCACGTCCTCCACCACACAGTTCTCTAAACAACCCCTGAACGACGTCATTTCAGCCTCAGAAGGCACCCCTCCCAATCTCTCTTCTACATGTAAGACACAGTTAAAATCGTCGTAGAAGACCCATGGTTCCTGTCCCCTCGATTTGAGAGATTGAAGGTTGTCCCATAGGCTCACACGACTCTCCACAGAGTTATACACTAAAGTCTGGGAGTAGGCCTTCGTATTGCTAAGTTTGACTTCTGCATGAATGCATTGATTCAAATATCCAAGAACCGCTACCTGCACCCTCAGAGGGTTCCAAAGAAGCCAGATTCGCCCTCCAGGATGGCAGTGATTATTCGTAATGATGCATCACTTATTAGTAAATCTAGGTATTACTCTATCTACATCTTTATTCTTAACTTTAGTCTCGAGAAGACCCACAACATCTAAGTCATGCTTATTCAGGAATTTACAAATCACTTATTGTTTCTTTTTATTATTCATACCTCTAACATTCCAAGCTCCCAAGTTGTGCTTAATCATTTGTATATGGAATGTCTGCTGCCCATTTTTCACGAGCTTCTTTTTCTTTCACTCTCTCTCCAGTACCCTGAACAATCTGGGCATAGGACTGTTCAGTACGGCTTGAAGATGACATCCTAGGCGGCTTGGGTCCAGCTTTTAACACCCCACCAGGCTGCTGAGGTTGATGTCCTGCAGGAGGAGGTGCTATTTGTTGCTTCACTGCAGGTGGCTTCGGACCCGACCTGTTGTTAGTTTTAGCAAATTTTGTTCCCCCTTGATCATTCTTTTGTTTTTGCAGTTTCTTCAATTCCTCCCTTCTACAATGCTGAGTTTCGTGTCCATATCCTCTACACTTCTCACATTGTACCGATTTCCATTTGAATTCAACTAAAATGTCTTGGATCATTCCTGTCTCATCCTTAAATCGGATCTTGTCCTTAGGTGCCTTACCAAGTCTCACCTCCACTAGGACTAGACCTGGCAAACAGATCGGGTCGTGTCATGTTCGTGTTCGTGTCATTGGTAAACGGGTCAAGAACCCCTCAACCCAAACCCGACCCATTTAAGTTTCGTGTCGGGTTCGTGTTGACCCACTTACATAAATGGGTCATCAACCCTCAACCCAAACCCATTTATTTCGTGTCGGGTTCGTGTCGTGTTTTCGTGTCATGTCCATATTTGGAAAGTATTAACATATTTATGTTAAAAATGATTAAAAATATTTAGACTAATTTAATAAACAGGTTATTCGTGTCAGTTTCGTGTTTTGGGACCTCAACCCAAACCCGACCCAATTAAATCTCGTGCCGTGTTCGTGTCGACCCACTTACATAAATGGGTCATCAACCCTCAACCCAAACCCGTTTATTTCGTGTCGGATTCGTGTCGGGTTTTCGTGTCGTGTCATTTTTTGCCAGCTCTAACTAGGACTCGTGCAAAACCGAGTCTGGTCTTCTCCTGAGTGGCCGCATCAGACTTGATGATCGAATGGCCCTACAAGAGAAGCAGTTCTAGGAAGGCTCTTCCCCCAAAGTTTCACAGGCAAGTTGTGCTGCCTAATCCACACCGGGACATCTAAAATATCATCTTTGTTAATCCCTATAGCAGGGTCCCAATCCTTAACCACCATAGGTTTGTTGTCAAACAGACAATGACTAAGGCCGAGGACCTGTTGTTTCATCTCCATCGACTCGAATCTCACAAGAAACAGTCCATTAGGTAAGAAAGACACCTTATCAACATGGAATTTCTTCCAAATTCTCTGGACAAAACCCTCAATCACGGACCAAGGAGGATTAGCCCCTAGTATATAACAGCATACCGAGTTTTTCCAGTACTCTAACTCATCATCTACCTCATCCTGAGTTATCTGTAATAATTCCTCCTCTTCCTGCACATCTACTATCTTTTTCCCGCTCATTTGTTTCCAACCAGGGCTCTTGATTGCATCAGCGCCCTCAACCTGTGTATCAGGCACAATTTCTATATTATCTAAGTCCTTGTCAATCTCATCCAAATTAAGAACGGGATTATCAGAATGAAGGGTTCCAGTGTCATTATCATGCTGCTCCATGGTGCCAATACTAGACTCTTCATCAGACTCTAGGCCACCACTGAGACAAGCTTTACTCCTAGTTTGCCGTCTACGCTGTTGAGTGGGAGGTTTCGAAGAATTCTTGGCCATGGTGCCTTGGGTATCACGACTCCTCACCATCGCCTGATCAAGAGCATTAGGGTTTTTTTTAACTAAGAACAGAAACATTATTTAAAAAAAAAAAAAGATAAACATAATTTTTATCGTAAACGTTTTTTTTACTTTTGAGATACATTTTATAAATACTCTTGAACTAATTAATTATTCTTTCTATAAAATTCTTTTTTTTTCTCGAATACTTTATTTACTCATTTTATTTGGCGGTCCGTTTATTTATTAATTTCATTAACTTGATTTTAATTCGATTTGATGGCTCAGTCAACTTACGTTCTTCGAACCGTGTCCTAGTAACACCGTTTCGGTTGCTCTGTTTTCCTATCACCTTTTTTTAATTAGTGGGACTACTTGATTCATTTCCCCTTCCTCTTGTTTTCCCACTATTAACGTGTATCCCCCTGTCAACCTCTTTTTCCACTGCCTCACTATTTCCCCCAATTACTCATCCTCTTTAATCCTTACCCTCACTCCTTATTTTACGTTTCCCTTGTTCATCCCTCCTCTTCCATCATCCTCATTTTTCCTCCTTGTTTTTAACGTTCCTTTCCCTTGCCTTGTACGTCCTTCATCAACAATCACCATCACCGTGCACCATCTTTACCCTCTCTCTTTCCTTGTTCCGCCTTCTTTGTCCGTGCGCTGCTGCTGTGTTGTATGTGGTTCGTTACTACTGCCCATTGACATCTTGTTATCATGTTCAGGTCTGACCTTGTCGTATATTTAGCTCTTCTCTACTTCGTTTTTTGTCGCCTTGCTGATTATTGTCCTGGCCTATTGTTGTTGATTCTTCTTCTTCTTCTGCTTTTGCGTTTACTGTTGTTGTTTGTTGTGCTTCTGCTGCTGTCTGTTTCTCCTTCTTCGGTTCTTTTCTTTCTTCGTTTTCCTTTCTTCTTCTTGTCGAAGTACTGGTTGTCGTATGTCTCCGTTATCACGCTCGGTTCTTCATCCACTTTATTTCTGCTATTGGCGTTCACTGCTCATTATTATCGTCGTCTCCTTCTACTCCTGGTTGTGGTATTGTTATTTCATTTTCGTTTGTTGCTGATGAATGTTCATCTTCTTTGATTCGCGTCCCCTTGTTTTCGGCTGCAGTTGGCATCTCTTGTGCTTAGGTTCGTGGCTGTTCTTATCGCTCTCGCTATGATGCTAGCGCATTTTCGTTGGAATCTGGTGTGTTGCAATGCTGTATGTATCGTTTCTATTGATGTTGCTGTTGGTTCGTGATGTCTGCTGCTGTTTTCGATCTTATTATTGTCGTTGTTGTTTGCGTGCTCTCGTTCTCGGTCTATTCATGTTCTTTCCTTCTTCTTAAATACTGCTACTTCCTGCTGCTGTACATTATTCGCTCTGGTTATTACTGCCACTGCGGTTTCGTTTTTCTTGTCGTTTCATTGTATTTCCCTTCGGTTGATGCATTTTTGTGTGCTGCTGCGTTCCTCGATTTTCGCTCATCGTCTCACATCGTGTTTTGTTGTTGTTGCTGCTGATATGTGTTGTCTATATCATTTGGCTGCTGCACATTTTAACCCTTCTATTTCGTTCTTTTTGTTCCTCGATTTCTTCTTCCCTATTTTCGGAACATCATGTTTTCCTTGTTTTTCTTTCCTCTGTTCGATTCTGATTCGTACGTTCTCGTCTCTTCGTATTTTCAATTATTTTCTGAGCTTATACAAGTTTTTGAGCTAAGTTGTAAGTTTTTGAGCTTAAACATTTATGTGATTTAACTCAACAATTTTACGCTAAATCTCAGAAAGTTTACAGCAAAACTCGAAACCTTTGTGATAAAAAACTCAAAATCATAAAACCAGTTGTACATAGAGATATGTACAACTGGTTGTATAATCTTCTCATTGAATAAAATTGAGACTGAAATATTATGTAATAACCTTCAACTAACAAATGTAACACTACTAGAATAAGCTGATAAGGAATCATCAATAAGTAATCAATTAAGTATAATAAATGATTTCTTTGGGTAAAGAAATCAATTATACTAAATAAGTGGTGTCTTATCTACTAACAAAGACACTATTTTTCAATAAATTGGTTTCTATTCAAATTCAACCTAATGTAAAGACACCATTTTTCAAAAAATTGATTTCTATCCAAATTCAATATAAAACAAAGACACCATTTTTTTCAAAAACATGATTTCTAAAAAGTTCAATCAAATACAAAGGACACCATTTTTCGAGTGGATGATTTTAATTACATAAAAATATAAAATCTACTAGTAATAAGAAAGAAACCATTTTTCAAGTAGATGGTTTCTAATTACGTAAAATCTTTAAAATATTACTACTAGTATAAATTACTCCGTACCTCTTTCTCCCTCCAGGCCCCGAATCCCAATTCCCTCAACACTGCGATAATGCTACGATACGCCGTTCGCCACCAGACCCATGTCATGTGCATAACCAAATGACATATCAAACAAGCGAGCTGGCGGAATAACAGAATTCCGTAAAATCCGGAAGAACGGTTAGCTAGTAACAGACTGCTAGTGGAAGTTAGTTACTTAGTTAAAAAGGAGAGACAATACTTGTATAAATAGATAGAATTCATCATTCATTACATCTTATCTCTTGTATTACATTCATCACAAAACTCTCCCCTCTAATTCTGTTACACATTCAACAATCAATAAAATTGCTAGCTCGATTGTCTTCTTCATCGTCAATCCTGCGGTAGTTTCTCGGATTTCCTCGATTAATTCCTGGAGGTTCATTCCAAGTGGTATCAGAGCTCCGAATTCTGGCATTAATGGCGGCTAAAGCACAAGCAGCTATGGAAGAATTCCAGAAAAGCATTAAAGATTCATGGACAGAGTTCTTAGCAGAACAGCAACGACAACAAGAAGAGTTCAGGCTTGAAATGCGTGCGCAGAGGGAAACGATGCTCAAAATCACAAATCAATTCCAGGAGATGGGAACAAAAATCACGATATTGGAGAGGAACAACCCTAACAATGGCGGTCAACCGTTCACCTCCAATTTCGCTCGGTTTTCGAAGATCGAATTCCCGCGTTTCAATGGTGACGATGTGCAAGGGTGGGTCTATAGGTGTGAGCAATTCTTCGAGGTGGACGCCTTAAATGAGAATCTGAAGGTGAAACTGGTTTCCATCCATTTGGAGGGGAAAGCACTGCTATGGCACCAGTCATTGATGAAGGCTAATTCGCTGGGTGTTTGGCCGAGTTGGGAAGGGTATAAGACGACAATTTTGGCTCGTTTTGGCACTCAACCATATGACGACCCCATTTCTGAGTTAATGAACCTTAAACAGTTTGGGAATATTGAAGTGTATCAGGAGAAATTCGATGCACTGCTGATTAGAACGGATTTGACGGAGAAGCAGGCGATTAGTTGCTTCTTGAGTGGACTGCAGTCGGAAATTCAGAATACAGTAAGAATGTTCAAACCCCAGACTCTAATTGATGCATATACCCTTGCTAGATTACAGGAGAACACCTTATCTTGTATCAATAAGAGAAATAAACCTCTCTTGGAAAAACCTGTGATTAAACCCTTCACCCCATATCAACCTCAAACAGGAGGGGTAGCAAGGTCAGTGGTGAACAACAAACAACCACTTAAAACCTCAAGGACGCAATTGACCCCTGAATTTGTGGCTGAGAGGAGAGCAAAAAATTTGTGTTTCTTTTGCCCTGAAAAGTATGTACCGGGTCATAAATGCATCACCCAATTGCATAGTATCGAGGTGATTACGGTGGATAACGACGAGTCGAATGAAGCTGAAGTGTGGCAACACGAGGAACTCAATGAGGAATTAACCCCCTTGATATCCTTGAATGCTATTACGGGCAGTACATCGTTCCAAACAATGAGGGTTAACGGGAAGGTACGAGGCAACTCGGTGAATATACTCATAGACTCGGGAAGCACACACAACTTCTTGGATGAACAAACAGCACGAAGATTGGAGTGTAAAATGATTCCCAGTTATCCCATAGTAGTATCGGTGGCAAATGGCGAGAGTATTTACAACAGATCTATGGTCAAGCAGTTTGAGTGGCAGCTCCAGGGGAAAAGTTCCAAACAGATATTATGATAGTTCCATTGGGGACATGTGACATGGTGTTGGGGGTGCAATGGCTTTCATCCCTGGGTCCTGTGTTGTGGGATTTTCAGCAACTTAGGATGCAATTTCAGTATAAGGGGAAGAAGCATGTGCTAAGAGGACGTAAGGTGGGAGCGGTGGATTGGGTTAACAACAGGCAACTACATTCCCTGATTGCCAAAGAAGCCCGACCTCAGTTATTTGCACTCTCCATTCAATGTGCAGCAGAGTCGCCCACGCCTCAAGGTATATTTGTACCACCAGTTATACACTCAGTTTTAGACAAGTTTGTTGATATTTTTAAAACCCCTATTGAACTACCTCCGCATCGTACTCATGACCATAAAATTCACCTTAAGGAGGGCACACCCCCCATTAATGTGAGACCATATAGGTATCCGGTAGTCCAAAAGGATGCCATTGAAAGCATTGTGAAAGAAATGTTGGAATCAGGGGTGGTTAGACCAAGCCAAAGCCCTTTTTCATCCCCTATTGTGTTGGTTAAGAAGAAGGATGGCACTTGGAGACTTTGTATAGATTACAGAGAGGTGAACAAGTACACGGTGAAGGATAAATTTCCCATTCCGGTGATTGAGGAGTTATTAGATGAGTTATATCGGGCTGCGATTTTTTCTAAAATTGACCTGAGATCAGGCTACTGGCAGATTAGAATGCACCCAAGTGATGTTGCTAAAACCGCATTCAGGACACACGAGGGTCACTATGAATTCTTAGTCATGCCCTTTGGGTTGACCAATGCTCCTTCCACCTTTCAACACCTCACGAACACCATTTTCAAACCCTTCTTGAGAAAGTATGTCTTGGTATTTTTTGATGACATTTTAATCTACAGCAAGACTCCAGAGGAGCACACACGTCATTTACGTGAGGTTTTGACCGTCCTGAGGCAGCATAACCTTTTTGCCAAGATGTCTAAATGCGTGTTTGGCACACCTGAAGTAGAGTATTTGGGTCATGTCATTTCTGCTCAAGGGGTTGAGACCGATCCTGCAAAGATCAAGGCCATGGTGGATTGGCCGGAACCTCGAAATGTCAAAGAACTAAGAGGGTTCTTAGGCCTCACGGGTTATTACAGAAAATTCATTCAAGGATATGGCATTGTGAGTAAACCACTAACTAATTTGTTGAAGAAGAATGCATTCCAATGGAATGCTACAGCAGCAGCGGCTTTCTTTCAATTGAAGGACGCTATGACTAAGGCACCTGTACTCGCCCTCCCTAACTTTTCTACTGAATTTGTGGTGGAGACGGATGCCTCAGACAAAGGAATGGGAGCGGTAATTACACAGAATGGTCATCCAATTGCCTATATTAGTAAGGCTTTTTCTTCTAGGGTTCAGGCCAGTTCTACTTACGAGAAGGAGTTGATGGCGGTCATATTTGCTATTGAGAAATGGAGACCTTACCTCAGTGGTCGACACTTTAAAATTAGGACAGACCACTTTAGCCTGAAATACCTGTTAGAGCAGAAAATAACTACCCCATTTCAGAGCAAATGCTTACCTAAACTTCTTGGGCTGGATTATGAGATTGTGTACAGGAAGGGGAAGGAGAACGAAGCTGCAGATGCCCTTTCTAGGGTCAACAGTGGATAATTGATGTCGTTGGTTTTGTCACAAATCAACACTGATCTTAAAACCCAGATACAAAACAGTTGGCACACCGATGATCAATTGCAAACCTTGATACACGAATTGCAAAGTGGGAATCATAAAACTCACTACTCATGGTCTCAAGGGGAATTAAGGAGGAAAGGCAAATTAGTAGTCGGGAATGATGAAGACTTGAAGCTAAAAATCATTTCATTTCTTCATAGCACACCAGTGGGCGGTCATTCGGGGGTGCAAGCTATAGAGAAAAGGATCAAAACCTTATTTTACTGGAAGAAGATCAGGAAGGATGTGCGGAACTACATCAGGAACTATGGTACTTGTCAACAGTGCAAGCCCATTCTAGATAAACCGGCAGGGTTGTTGCAACCACTTCCCATCCCCCAAGCTATATTAACTGACATTTCAATGGATTTTGTGGAGGGATTACCCAAATCTCAAGGGAAAGATTCTATATTGGTGGTAGTGGATAGGCTTAGTAAATATGCGCACTTTGTGTTGCTAAGTCACCCCTTTACTGCAGTTTCAGTGGCACAAGTGTTTTTGGACCAAATTCTTAGGTTACATGGAATGCCTAAAACGATAGTTTCGGACAGGGACAAAGTGTTCATTTGCCCCTTTTGGAAGGAGCTCTTCAGGATGCAGCAAGTCGACCTTCTTATGTCATCCAACTATCACCCACAGACGGATGGCCAGACGGAAGTGGTCAACAAATGCTCGGAGACATATTTGCGGTGCATGACGGGGGAGAAACCAAAGGAGTGGGCGCAGTGGATTCCCTTGGCTGAATGGTGGTATAACACTACCTACCACTCCTCTGCTCAAACTACCCCTTTCGAGATCGTATATGGTCAGGCTCCAAGCCTCCACTTACCTTATGTGACGGGGGATAGCTCGGTGGAACTGATTGATAGGAGTTTGACAGCTCGAGAAGAATGTCTGAAAATGCTCAAGTTTCATCTTAAGCGAGCTCAAAACAGGATGAAGAGCCACGCGGACAAAGGAGGAAGGATAAAGAATTTAAGGTGGGGGACTTTGTGTATGTGAAGTTACAGCCCTACAGGCAGAAAACCTTGGCTATTAGATCATCTGCTAAGATATCTCCTAGGTATTTTGGTCCATTTCCCATTATTGCTAGAGTGGGAGCTGTTGCCTACAAGCTGCAACTACCTTCGGAGGCAAAAATTCATTCCGTGTTTCATATTTCTGTGTTGAAAAGGCATGAAGGCCCATTACCAACAGCCTGGTCTATACCAGATATGGACGAACAACATCAACTAAGGGCCGAGCTGATGGCGGTGTTAAGCAGGAAGTTGGCAAAGAAAGGAAATTAGACAGTAGTTTACGTCTTAATCCAATGGTCAAATGGGGATGCTGCTGATGCTACGTGGGAGCCTTATGAGGAGATAGCCAGAAGGTTTCCCCAATTCAATTTGGATGTAGCTTGAGGACAAGATGAAATCTAAGAGGGGTGGATTGTCATGTGCATAACCAAATGACATATCAAACAAGTGAGCTGGCGGAATAACAGAATTCCGTAAAATCCGGAAGAACGGTTAGCTAGTAACAGACTGCTAGTGGAAGTTAGTTACTTAGTTAAAAAGGAGAGACAATACTTGTATAAATAGATAGAATTCATCATTCATTACATCTTATCTCTTGTATTACATTCATCACAAAACTCTCCCCTCTAATTCTGTTACACATTCAACAATCAATAAAATTGCTAGCTCGATTGTCTTCTTCATCGTCAATCCTGCGGTAGTTTCTCGGATTTCCTCGATTAATTCCTAGAGGTTCATTCCAACCCACCACCTACGTCCGCCACCAGGCCCACCTCCTACGTCCTCCTTCACACGCCAGCTGCCGTGCAGGCTTGAACTCTTCGCCACTGACCAATTCAATTACAAGTATGAATCGCCCTATATTGAATTAATTCTTTTTATTTCTAGGGTTTACTTCAATTGATTGTTTATGGAGTTTTATATCCTGTACTTTTTTTTCCGATTTTATTGCTTAATTGCTTAACGATGATGTCGTACGAAGATTTTTTTGCTTAGTGTGAATCGAGGATCAGTATGTATATGGTTGAGAAATTGGTGTTGTGAAGTTTTTAATTGCAGAAATTCATGTACTCTCTCCGTCTTTCTGAATAGTTAGCTATGTGGAAGATATGTGGATCAAAATGTAGGGGTCTGATCAAATTACTCATAAAGAGATACCTTAAATGGAACAATAACTGTAAACAGAATGTTGTCCAAAAAAATCGCAACCTTAGCATTATGAACAAAAGAGCCTCTATCTTTCTAAGGTAACAGGTTGCAGTGAATGAGTTGTGTTGAATGCTAATGAAATTTTTATGTATCCTTGATTTTCTTCGGATACAATATCAATTACAAGTTGATAAAGAAGAAGGTCAATCAATATGCTCGACAAATCGAGAATGGATCAGAACATCTCATTGTAGTAAAGGATTTCTCAATTATGTTGGACAATCAGGTAAATGTTCATCCATGTCATATCTTGAGATTATTTGGCTTGTATTATTTGCGAGGTTATTAACGATTGAGGAGTAGTATTGAAGCAAATCTCATAACAGGACAATCCCTTTCATGTCTTCGTTTTTGTAACTTAATAATGTAGAGTTAACTTCCACTAAAGCCTCAATATGCTCTTAACCCTCTTGCATGTGATTTGTTGCTGTTGTATATGTACGGAGTATTATGTTTACTCACATTGTTTATTTTTCCGAGAATTTGTTGAAAGTGGACTAGCCCTGAGCCCCCGATGCTCATGTATTCCTTATTTTTAACACGTCTCTTGTTAAATCGCTCTTATACTACTATATTTTGTGTGAGTCCGTCTGTTTTGATAGTTTGGTAATGATACTCTGGCGATTTCAGAGACATTATTCTCTTGTAATAATGCATGCAACATTTGACCCAAGTGGAGGCTGATTTCTAAGGGCATCTGTTGTGTAATTGATGCAAGTTTAGGTTAGTTCAGAGGACACCAGTCATATTTTCGGTGTAGACGAACAGCAGGAGCAGTGTCATGGTTGATTCAACTACTGGTAGTTACTAAGTTAGAGTCGAATGGTAATGGTCATGGTCATGATCAAGATCGAGATCATGGTTGATCAATGAATGGAAATGGTTATTATAATGATGAGGCTGTAGACATGCAGGAGGTGCAAGGGTATGGAAAAGGGAATAAGAATGGGAATAAGAGGAATGAGAAGACAGGGTTGAGGACACCTACTGATATCTATGAACATCCTTCTTTCTATTCCTTTATTCTTGACATGCCTGACCTTGATGCCCTAAACATTAAGGTATCCTCCTGAATATCATATCTATCTATGTATGTATACTTATATACCCTTCTATATGTCGTCGACTACTACTGTTAGTCATTTCAAAAGGTATTACTGTCTCACGATCAAATTCGCGCCTCTTTAACACATGAATTACCGAGAAGAAAATGATAAATGCGTATGCTAAGTACATTTCTAGATGATACGTCACATAAATGATGTACTTCTAGGCGCTATTATTTATGGTTTTATTTCGTTATTATGCGAAGTAAAGGATGTAATATGAGTTTTGAGGGATCAAATAACATGTAATACGGAGTACAATGTTTTCTTTTGCTAATATAAAAAAGATGCTTCGTTGCATATTGATAATAATTGTCATAAAACCTAACTTCATTCGTAACAAGGACAATGTCATGTTGGACGGACGTGTTTCGGCCTAGCCCTGTACTGTAATATTATTGCTCTGATGACTAACACTATTCTTGTACTACATTTCATCAGACTCTGGAGTACCTGAGCGACAAGCAAAAGTACAGCAATTTGGTAGATCCGAGCCTGAAATCTTCTAAGAATGACGATCTTGAGATTATTTGCGAGGTTATTAACGAGTGTATAGTAGCTATAATCACAGAAAATTGCCAAACTCAAATAAACAATTGACGGTTATTGAATACACTCGGAGGGAGTAGTAATTCACGCATAGGCGATGCAATGGAGCTGGTTATTGAACTCCGTAATTTTTTATAGGTAAACCCAATTCAATCTTCAAATTACTCCGTATTAATTATTACATGAACATAATTATTTGTTGATACTGTGATTGCATTATGTACAAAACCATGACAGTGGAGAACATGACATGTGTGTTCCAAGCGAGGCATGGACAAAATCAGTGGGATACAAAGTAGTAGAAGATGAGGAAGATTGATTACAAAGGGAATACTTAGATCGATTGTGGAGTACTCATTTTTGGAAAATATACGCATTTTTTGAGATATTTATGTTATACTACAGAGTAGTATGTATACTATTTTGTGCTTCTAATTTCTATAATGTAATTGACACATCTTGAGATTATTATATATGAGATTTTTATGGAAATTCGTGTCTATTTTAGTTGATAAATTTTAAAATGAGTACATTGTATTTTAATGCTTGGGTTATCTTAAATATTAAAAGAATTTAAAAAAAAAAATCAAGGTGGCAAAAGAAACCATCTAATTGTGTTACATGGTTTGTTAAGTTGGTAGGCAAAGAAATCATTTAAGTACATTATATGGTTTATTAAGTTGAGATAAAAAATCATTTATTTCTCCAATAAGGTTTCTTAAAATTGGACCAAAGAAACCATTTATTTCTTAAAATTGATTTCTAAATCATTATCAAATAAACCATTTTTCTTCCATGATTTCTTACCCTAAGACACCTTTGACCCGGAGATCATCTCCATAATGGTGTCTTAAGGCATTTTAGCATGATTTCTTAGGCCTCTTTTCTAGTAGTGTAATAACCTTCAAATTTGGTTTTTCTCAATGTTGTAGTCCCATGTGAAACAGGACGGTAATACGGTCCCACACTATACTGCTAGATTGTGCCTGATTAATGGGTCCGGGTGCCATTCTTGCGTTGACGGAAATTGATTTAATATAATTCCCTTTTCTCCAAAAAAAAAAACATACGTATTACATTTTCCGAATAATTTCAATGTTACATGATCACGTTTTTATAGGATCATATATTAACCAATACCGTTGAATTCACGAGTTTTAAGTTTTAACCTAGAGTATTTATGATAAAGATAATACTTGGCGATTAATACGTGTAGTTAATAGATCGATCGATCTCATCAAAACCTTGGTGAACATATATACTTTTGATCCTATATGATGATTTATCGACTCGGATCCCTGAACCATGTAAGTAATTATGTAAACATACACTATAAATAGTACAAAAAAAATATTCCGTATAGACTACGTATCAATTAACTGTATATTATTATGCAGATATCTATATATATATATATATGTATATATAATCCTGATGAATTAAGCACAGTGAATACCAAAAGCAGCAGAAGTAAATCTTTCGGACATGGTCTTCCGAATCAAATTTGACCCAATCATTTCGGGCGACAAATTAACCTCAGGGACTTCAGGAATAGTAGCGAGTCCATTTACTTCTGCATCCGGCGTATCATACACAAGGACATATTTGGCGGCAGTGGCACCTTTTCCTTCATAAGAGAGGGGCGAGGAATCAAAGAACCAAGGATCCGGGCTAGAATTACCGGGGGCATCTTTATCGGGCTTGGAGGTCCGGAAAACTGAGCGTAGAAGCTTCTGAAAGGATCTGGAGAACTTGGAAGACGTCGGCTTCTTTGAAGGTTGTTGTTGTGGTGGTGGTGGTGGTGCGCGGCGGTCTTGGGAAGGAAGACGTGGCATGGAGAGGGTTCGAGAGGAGTTGACGATGGCCGTGTCGATTTGTTTACGGAAGGAATGGAGCTCGACGGAGTCGTACAGTGTGCTGCCACAATCCCATATTACTTTGTCCTTGTTACTAGTAGGCTTAATATTTTTGTTTTGATTGGATGTATTGTTGTTGTTGTTGTTGTTGTTAGTGTTGAGGTTATTGGTTGATTTTTGTTGAGAAGGTTGAGATTTATTCATCATTTTTTGGAGGAAAAGAGGGGACCGGGAGAAGAGAAATTAAAGTAAATGCATAGATAGGGTGGGTGAAGTAAATTACTCGTAAATGGGTAGGGATATATTCATATATAAAGCCATAAAGGTGTTAGTTAAGCAAAAAAAGGAGGGAGAGGGAGGGAGCATAATGGAGGCTAATTAGTTTATTAATTGTGTTATTTATGTAATTAATTAAGCAATGATCGGATAATTGTAACGTGTTGACTATCAACTTTCCATTCACCTGTAGCAGTACTCCGATATAAATATAACTGCATCTCATTCTATGATTCTATCTTCTGCGGACTATACTCAATGAGTCATGAGTCTTAGAGCAATAAATACGCGCAATTTGGAATTCTATATTTAGGGCTTGCATTGGCTTCTTGGTTCTTCCTATTGTACTTATGATGGAGTAGAATTATGGCTCTATATGGTAAAAAAAATACCACTCCGTAGTTCGTACATACATAATAATTTTAACCATAAAATTAGTCGAAAATATATAACTGAACAAGTAGTCGAAAATTAGTACGGAGTAATTTTTAACAGATAGGTTAACTGATGGAGTACTAGTATTATACTCCCTCCGGTCACTATTTTTCGTCCAGTTTCATGAATACATGTGAGGAATATTTTAATGGAATGAGACGAAGAATAGTGATCGGGGGAGTAAAATTTAAATTTTGTTACTCCACCAAAAATGTATTCAAAGAGTTAGTACAATTAATGCATTACGGAGTACATTTTTTATTTGTGCAAAATATAATGCATCGGAAAATAAATGAAGCCGACCGAACCCAAAATGAGATACAAAAGTGGTACAAAGATTCTTACTACGCGGTTTCTCTCCCTCCCTTCTTTTCTTCCATTTTGGTATTCAAATAAGAAATGTTAATTACACAATAATTTATTTATGTTAAAAAGTGGATGATTCTTCATGAGTACTCGGTAATTATTAGCAGGAGTGTCGTCAATCAATTGCGGAGTATAATCATTTTGAATGCTGGAATGGGAGATGATGGTATTGAATACATACGGAGTAGCGATAGATTCACTTGACATACGAAAATGAATAGCGATAGCTAGGTCAGGTCGACATACAGTGATAGGCCGTTAGTTACTGATAACCACCCATGCATATGCAATTATGCATTACCATTACTACTCCACATCATGTCACATCTTCCTAATTAGATGCATGGGATGGGAGTGTGTCACTCTTTATGGTTGGTTATAAAGATGATGAACCATAATTTCGCAGCACAAACGTTGGTTGTTATTATTATTATTATTATTTTACGTGTCCATTTCTATCACTCATTCTTCATACTTGAGCGAGTAATTACTTATGGAAAATAGGATTATACACCTAGTTGTACAATAGCATTGTACAACCAGGTGTAAGTTTTTGAGCTTTTGTGTATATTTATTGAGCTTAAAAAAGTTTCTCAGTTGAGTTGTAAGTTTTTGAGCTTGAACATTTATGTGATTTAACTCGACAACTTTACACTAAAGCTCAGAAATTTTACAGCAAAACTCGAAATCTTTGTGATAAAGCTCAAGATCTTAAAATCAGTTGTACATAGAGCTATGTACAACTGGCTGTATAATCCTCTAACTGATTACTTACCTCCGCTTAAAAAATACTTCATGATTTTTCAATCAGAAATAATTTTTTTTTTCAAAATAATGCTCTTAAATAAACTTATTATCGTTTCGGGTCGGATTGAAAACTAATTAACAAAATGGGGCTCTAGGAGGTTCAGAGTGAGGGTCGTGTTTAGGCGGAGTGAACCCGCCATTATAAATGGTGGGTTTTTGAAATAATAAATTCCCGAAAAAAAAAAATTACCTAGACCCGCCATTGGGAATGACGGGTTATTGAGCACTAACCCGCCACAAGAAATGATAAGATGATATAAATGTGATATATTGTTAGGTTATCAAGTATAGTCTAGTGGTACAAGACTTCCTTTTGTGAGTTACAAAATAAATATTTCGTTAACAAAGGGATTCGACCCTTTGACCACCTATTCAATAGACAAAGATTTTACCACTGAACCAATATCAATTACTTAAAACTTTAAATCATTAAAATTTTCTTATCTGACTTCTTGAGTAAATAAAAAATGGGGCTCTAAATTTTTCTTATCTTGACTTCTTGAGTAAATAAAAAATGGGGCTCTAAATTTTTCTTATCTTGACTTCTTGAGTAAATAAAAAACGGGGCTCTAGGATGAAAAATAATTATAAAAATGGGGCTCTGAGAGGTTCGGATTGAGGATCGGTATGGGACGAAATAAACATGCCATTAGCAAATGGCGGGTATGTGAAATTCGGGGAAAAAAAAATATAAATTATTCGTATTACTCTTAAACCCGCCACTCCCAATGGTAAAGTTCGCATTACCATCAGATAAGTATAAAAATTCGTATTACTTTTATTTCCTTACGGAATCAAGATAAGAAAATCTCAATCACTACTTCCCCGGAAAACCATTTTAATGATGTAAAGTTTCAAGTAATTGATATTGGTTTAGTAGTAATTTAAAAAATATCCAGCGAGAAGGTTCGAACCCAAAACCTCTAGATAGCAGTTGAACTCCTGTACCACTAGACTACACTCGATAATCTATCACATTTATATCATCTTATTATTACTGGTTAAAAAAAATTACCCTAGACCCGCCATTGGTTGTGGCGGGTTAGTGCTCAATAACCCGTTATTCCCAATGGCGGGTCTAGGGTAATTTTTTTTTCTTCGAGAATTTATTATTTCAAAAACCCGCCATTTCTAATGGCGGGTTCGCTCCGCCTAAACACGACCCTCACTCCGAACCTCCTAGAGTCCCATTTTGTTAATTAGTTTTCAATCCGACCCGAAACGATAATAAGTTTATTTAAGAGCATTATTTTGAAAAAAATTCCATTGGAGGTAACTTTTAATTATTAGCGGCATGTTTAGACAGACGTTTGGAGGTAAAGTGAGATAGTGATACCAATCGATATGTAAATAAGAAGAGTAAAGCAAACAAATTGTTAATAGGGAAATTATATTAAATACTAGTTGTTCAACCAAATGACTGATAGGCTAATAAATTGAGAATTCTGCGATGAGTGAAATCATCTGAGAATACATCACCCAAATAAGCTTAAAACTTGACCAAAAAAAAAGCATGCCTCAATTATTTAACGACATTGCTATATATATGCTAGACAATCAGTATAGTGACAGCTAAAGAATTGCTACACTGATACTCTCAACGTCTAGTAGTGGTCCTTTTTTTGGCTATATGTCCTAAGGTGAATACCTTCCTTGACACTTGGCCCCTCAATTGTGTAAATAGGTAATCGTACAGTATTACCACTCACAGCTGGCGGCCTCCTTCTCTGCTCAGATTCATTGCATTCCTTCCTTTGCTCAGTATTTGTCTTTCCTTTGTTTCCTTGTGTATCATCCTGACTTGGGCTGCTATCCTTGCACTCAATTGGGCTGGGGATGTTGTTGGGCTGACCAGTTAATAGTAGGATTTCATTCTCTCCATTTGGGCATGTATCAATACCTCCCTCTTGAATCGATCTTTGACCCCAAGGATCAAAATCTGGCCACTTCTTAGTTAAATCGTGCAGGAATTCCCAAGTGGCATCTTCCAGTGCCGAGTTGGCCCATTTAACAAGCACCTTAGTGACCTTAATCCTTCCCCTCTTGACTGATTTTCTGGCTAACACCAATTCTGGACCTTCCTCTTGTTCACCAGGTTCCATGATTTCAGTAGGAGAATGCCCGAAATGCTTCTTCAGTAGGGATACATGGAAGGTGCGGTGAATTTTTGATCCTGGTGGAAGAGCTAACTTATAAGCAACCTGCCTCACTCTTTTTACTATCTCATAAGGACCATAGTATCTTTTGGCAAGTTTTTGATTACCCCTGAAATTGACCGAGGATTGCCTGTAAGGTTGCGGCTTGAGATATACCCATTCCCCTACTTCAAACACTCTTTCACTCCTCTTTTTGTCGGCGTGTTGTTTCATTCGATTCTGAGCTCTTGCTAGCTGTAGCTTGATAGCTTGTAGAGCTTCTTCCCTGTCCATCATAGTTCTGTCAACTACGTCCACTTTGCTGTCTCCGGGCATGTAGGGCAAGTGTAAGGGGGTGGATGTCCATATAGAACCTCATAGGGAGTGGGTTGTAGTGAGCTGTGAAAGGTGGTGTTGTACCAGTACTCCGCAGAAGGTATCCACTTGCACCATTCAGTGGGTGTTTCATTGCAAAAACACCTCAAATAGGTTTCTAAACACCTGTTCAACACCTTTCTTTGTCCATCCGACTGAGGGTGGTAGGCCGATGTCAGGTGTAAATCTACTCCATGAATAGAGAACAGTTCTTGCCAAAAGTTGCTCAGAAAAATAGAATCTCTGTCTGAAATGATAGTTTCCGGCATTCCATGTAACTTATACACGAAATCAAAATAGGCCTGGGCTACATCCGCTGCTGTATATGGATGTTGTAGAGGGATGAAGTGGGCTGACTTGCTTAGCCTATCCATAACGACCATAATAGAGTCCTTCCACATTGATTTTGGCAACCCATCTATAAAGTCCATGCTGATTCCCGTCCATACAGTATAGGGAAGTGAGATGGGTTGGAGTTTTCCAGGGCTGGCAGAGGTGTCATACTTGCATTGCCTGCAGATCGAGCAGTTTCTCACATATTCTTGTACATCTCCCTTCATTCCCTTCCAGTAAAATTGTTGTTTTAATCTTTGATAAGTACCCTCCTTACCAGAGTGCCCTCTCTGGAGTGTGTCATGCATAATTGAGAGGAGTTTTCTGTGTAATTCATCATGATTACCCACCACTAATCTCCCTTTGTGGTTGAGTTGATCACCCTTCCAAGTGTAGTTCTTGTGCAGGTTGGGATCTCTTTTTAGATCACTTATAATGTCACTGAGATGCTTATCATTCTCCCATGAATTCTGTATGTTAGTGTACAGTTCAGTACTCAAGGTGCTAATGAATAATTGGAACAACTCCGAGTTGTGAACCCTTGACAGTGCATCGGCTGCTATATTTTCCTTTCCTTTCTTATAAGTGATTTCGTAATTATACCCAATGAGTTTTGATAGCCATTTCTGTTGAAGAGGGGTTGTAATTCTTTGCTCTAGCAAGAATTTCAAGCTCTGGTGATCTGTTTTGATTACAAACGGCCTTTCTGTTAGATACTGACTCCATTTAGTGATGGCGTGGATGATTGCTAGCAGTTCCTTCTCGTAGATGGACATAGCCTGATGTCTTAATGAAAGTGCCTTGCTGATATATGCAATAGGGTGGTGATTTTGCATTAATACTGCCCCTATACCCTCTCCTGATGCGTCGATTTCTACAATGAAGGGTTGGTTGAAATCAGGTAGTGCTAGCACAGGGGTTGTTGTCATAGCTGTTTTGAGTGTTTCAAAGGCCTCTTGCGCCCCATCATTCTAGAGGAATGTGTCCTTTCTTAGGAGATTAGTTAGGGGTTTACTTATTATCCCATATCCTCTTATGAATCTTCTGTAGTATCCCGTCAAACCCAAGAACCCTCTTAGTTGCTTGAGAGTTTTAGGGGTTGGCCAATTCTGAACCCCTTCTATTTTAGAGGGATCAGTAGAGACTCCTTCACTAGATATAATATGCCCTAGATACTCAAGGCTAGTGGCTCCAAAACAACACTTGGAGGGCTTGGCATATTGCTGATGCTTTTCCATTATGCTTAATACCTCCTTTACATGGCATAAATGATTCTCCCAACTAGGACTATAAATCAGGATATCATCAAAGAAAACCAACACAAACTTCCTTAGAATATCCTTGAATACTTGGTTCATTAGGCTTTGAAAGATCAATCTTCTGGATGCATTCTAAGTTGGTGAAATCTTGCTCTTAGATCAATCTTGGTGTAGTAGCTAGAGCCATGAAGCTCATCCAGGAGTTCTTCAATCAAAGGTATGGGGAATTTACCTTTGATTGTTTGTTTGTTTAACTCCCTATAGTCCACACACATTCTCCACGTCCCATCCTTCTTCTTGACTAGGACCACCGGTGAAGCATAGGGACACACACTATGCGTGATGACCCCATTATCCAAGAGCTCCTTAACCATATTTTCAATTATGTCTTTTTGTATCATAGGATACTTGTAGGGCCTTAGATTAACCGGTTGAGCATCATTTTTTAGAGCTATCTTGTGGTTATGTTCCCCCCTATGGAGGCAGACCCTCAGGCTCTCTAAATACCAGGGAGTAGAGGTCTAATATTTGTTGTAACTCCAGTGGCACCCCTGCAGATGCTAGTTGTATAGCAAAAAATTCCACCTTAGTGTTGGCCTGTTGTATTAGGGCTAATTGTTCTCCCTCGTTAATGGTTTTCTTCCATGTTTTTGCAGCGGATGCCTTGAGTTTGATCTTGCTAGCACCCTTCACCTTCACCTTCCTTCCTTCATGTATGAACTCCATGGTTAAATTTAAAAAATCCCTAGTTATAGGTCCTAACGTAGCCAACCATTGTACACCCAACACGGCGTCACATCCTCCTAAGGGAATTGCAAAAAAGTCAGCACAAAAACTAGTATCTCTAATTTTCCATTTGAGTTGTTGGGTTTTATGTGAGCATGACAGTTTCCCTCCATTGGCCACAGCTATATTGAATACAGGTATTGAGGTTAATGGTGCCCCTAATTTGGTGATAACACCTATGTCAACAAAGTTGTGAGAGCTCCCGCTTTCTACTAACACACTCAGCGTACTTTTCTCAATCTGGATTGGAATCCTCATTGTCTGGCACTGTTGCTGTCCTCCTAGTGCATAAGCAGATATCTGAGCACATTCACCCTCATCCTGTTCCTCCTCCTAATCTACTGAGTGTTCCTCCTCATCGGATTCCTCTGCCTCCAACACATAGATCTGTCTTTTGTTTTCACAATTGTGTTGAGGTGTATATTTTTCATCACAAGAGAAGCAAAGCCCTTTAGCCTTCCTCTCTTCATACTCCTGATTAGCCAACTTAAATCGGGAGGGATGTGGCGTGTTAAGGCTTGTTTTGTGGGGAGTGTTTTGTTGTTGAGTGAAGTTCTTGGAAAGAAAAGGTTTCGATGTTTGAAAGAGAGGTTTGTATGGAGTTGAAGTGTTTTTTGAGTTTGTAAGGGCAGTGGATTGGTTAGCCTTTGGTTTACTTACTGCTATTGTCGTCTCTTGTAGTTTAGCTAGCCCATAAGCAGCCTGTATATCCTTAGGCTTGAGCATCCTAACCATTACAACTATTTTCTCCTCTAACCCAGTAATGAAACAGCTTAATGCGTAGGTAGGTTCCAGGCTCAGTTTACTTAACATGACATCAAATTGGTCATGGTACTCTTGTACATATCCTTTTTGTTTAAGTTGTAGAAGCTCCGACATAGGGTCTTCATGGGTATTACCAAACCTTGCTTCTAAAGCTTGCTTATACTCCTCCCATTCTAGAGGTGTACTGATTCCCCTCCCCTTAACAAAAGACTGATGCCATGCTAAAGCTCTAGATTCGAGATGCATGGACACATAAGTAACCTTCATTTTACTGTCAATCTCAGTTACGGAGAAGAATTGCTCACATTTGAACAACCAGCTCTCCAAATCTTGAACATTAAACACTGGAAATTTGATTGTGGGAGATCTTACCATATTCTGGGTGTTGCTTCCACTTGGCTGGACTGACAAACCTGCCATTGTTTGTATGATTTGAGCCAACTGTAACTTGAGAAGCTCAACGTCCTCCTTCAGAGATGGATCACCCATAATGCAAATTTTTGTTGATTTCCTTTTGGTTTTATGATTTTTTGTGGGACTAAGGTAGAAAGAAGAGTTAAAGATAAAAGAATTTTTCTTGGGGTTGTTTCTTAAATTTTCTCTAATGATTTTTTGTAGAGGTTTTTCACAGGTCGAAGGATGTTGGGCTCTGACACCAAATGATACCAATCGATATGTAAATAACAAGATAGGCTAACTGATTAAATAATAGCTATTCAACCAACTGATTGATAGGCTAATAAATTGAGAATTCTGCGATGAGTGAAATCATCTGAGAATACATCACCCAAACAAGCTTAAAACTTGACCAAAAAAAAAGCATGCCTCAGTTATTTAATGACATTGCTATATATATGCTAGACAATCAGTATAGTGACAGCTAAAGAATTGCTACACCGATACTCTCAACGGCTAGTAGTGGTCCTTCTTTTGGCTACTTATCCTGAAGTGAATACCTTCCTTGACACTTGGCCTTTCAATTGTGTAAATAGGCAATAGTACAGTATTACCACTCACAGCTGGTGACCTCCTTCTCTGCTCAGATTCATTGCATTCCTTCCTTTGCTCAGTATTTGTCTTTCCTCTGTTTCCTTGTGTGTCATCCTGACTTGGGCTGCTATCCTTGCACTCAATTGGGCTGGTGATGTTGTTGGGCTGACCAGTTAACAGTAGGATTTCATTCTCTCCATTTCGGCCTGTATAAGAGAGCAATTTCCTATGTTTGATTAGTAAATATGGTGAATGGATTTGGATAGTAAAGAAAATGGATCTCTCCATTTCCGTTATCAAAGACAAAATATGTCACCTTATCTTTTCTTTATCACTTTACGTGTTATTCGTACCTCTTTATTAGTAGATGTCTCTCAAAATAATATTTCATTTTGTACTTATCTTTCTAACAAGTGTACCCCTTTTATTATAAATTATGACCATTTTTATTATAATATGTTTTTATATTAAACGTATTTATTTTATTATTTTATTTTGGTACAATTGTTACATTAATTTATAATTGATTTCTCAATAAGTTAAATGAGAAATCATCTTTTAGTAGATATTTTAACTACCGTCCAATAGTTAATTGCGTACATTAAACGCTATACTCCGTATTTAGTTCTTAATGGTACGGAGTACTCTCTCCCCTTCGGGTTTATTAAGTAACCTAGGAATAAACTTAAAGGAAAGACAGTGAAAAAGATTTGAGATCTCTAGGATGTCGTCAAGAAAACTCTGAGCTCATTCCTGTAACGATCAGGATCAGAGAAGGCTTCAACAAGCGTCAGACAATCAGTTCCAACAATTATATGAAGGATATTCTTGCTCAACACCCAAGTGCAGGCTTCGAAAGCTGCAATAGCCTCGGCCATAAGAGAGCTATTCGTCTCAAATTTAGCAGAACCCTGGCCTATAACTGTATCCTTCTCATATTTGGAATAGCCATCAAAGCACGGAAAAACTGTTAGAATTTGATTCACTGCTGGCAACAAAAAAAAGATAAGAAAAAAAAATAGATGTTTCATATTATTCTTGATAAGAAAATACTCCCTCCTATTCTCCATTTTTTTCCCCTTTCTTTTGGGGAGGAAATTAAGAAAAGAGTAAAAAGTGAGGTATAGGACCTGCCTGGGATGCCCTTAATGGGCCCTAAACAATTAAGAGGTACTTTTTATGGGCTATGTTAGATGGTTTGGAATGGACCAAATAAATATGGTCCATTAACTATTACCTCCTAGCAAGGGTAATACATTACTGCCCCTATTCTTAACGTAACAATTCAAGGAGGAATAAACTTTGCCCTAATCATTCTCTCTCCTCACATTTTTCCTATTTTTGAGCTACGTCTACAGTTACATTAGTTGTGTTCCATGCTATCCTGGAATTATTATCCTCTTACCAAACTTGAGAAATATTAAGCTAGTAATTATTACCTTAGTATTGCCAAACCATATGTCAAAAGGAAAAATTTCAGCATGTACTATCTCATGGGTACTTATCACCCCCTTGAAATCCCCCCTCAATAATTAATGGGATCCCAGGCAAGCCCATATAATGAAAAAGATGTTGTAGTTGTGTTTAAAGGAAAATAATAAAGAATTAAAGATTTAATAAAAAAATATTAAAAATACGTCCCAAAAAAGTAAGAGAAAAGAAAAGGCAACTAACTAGTGTTAACTATATAAGAGGAAAGAAAATGAAGAATGAGAGTAACAAGATTGATGATGTTTGAGGGAAAACAAAACTCTTTATATGTTTCATACAAAGTATTACTCTTGATAAGAAAATAATAAGGTTAATGATGTTTGGAGGAAAATGAGAGTAGTGAAAAAAATGTGGTGTCACTAAAGATTTGGGTTCACAAATAAAATACCAAAAAAGAAGGTAGAACATCTTAGTGAATGACCCAAAATGAAAATGTAAAATACCAAAAAAGGTGTTATGAATATTTTTCATACCTTTTTTTTTGTATTTATAAAATTATTCATCTTCATCATCCAACAAAAAAGAACAACTTCATCTTTAAGATGAAGTTTGAAGATGAAGTTGTTCTTTTTTTTGTGGGATGAATGGAGCTTGAAGATGAAGATAAACAAGTCATTTAGTGCGTAATAATTTTGTAGAATTGCAAAGTCACACACTTTCAGTTGTATAGTCACACTCATTAGGTCGTAGAATCACGCAGTTGTACACTCATTGTAGTCACATATTCAGTTGTATAGTCACACTCATTAGACTGTATAGTCACACTCGTTATGTTGTAGAATCATGCATCTGTAGAATACCTTGGGATTAAGGTATCATGCGTTTAATCATCTTCATCTTCATGCTTGTTTTATTTTTCATCCCTTTTGTTTTTGGTATTTATAAAATTATTCATCTTCATTATCCACAAAGAAAAATGAAGGTTGAATATGGATGAATAGAGGTTGAATATTTGAATAATTTGCTCTGATTCATAGGTATAATCAGCTTTCTAATTATGAATGTGACTTTGCTAATGATGATTGAAGTATAATGAACTGTATGGCTTTTATTTTCCATTTTACGGTTCATTTTTGTAGTCACACACTTTAGGTTGTATAGTCAAACAGTTGATGTTGTATAGTCACACTGATTATATTGTAGAATCACAAAAATTCTTGCAGTGATTAGTGTGTGTAATCATCTTTGCTAATGCTGATTGAAGTATAAATAAGTATAATTTTGTTATATAGTCAGAGAGATTAGGTTGTATAGTCACACTGTTTAAGTTGTATAGTCACACTCGTTATTTGTAGGACGATTACAGTCAGTATGTTGTAGGATCACACCGTTTATGTTGTATCGTCACACAGTTAAAGTTGTACAGTCACACTCATTATGCTGTACAATCACGCAATTGTACAGTCATTGTAGTCACATATTCAGTTGTACAGTCATATTCATTGTGTGATTTAGATTGATTGTGTGTTTTGTCGCAGCGAAATGGCTGGTGGAAAGAGGAATGTTGGTAAAAGGGGTGGTGGGAAGAAGAAGGTTGTGGAAGATACATCGGCCGACCACGTAATTGGACAACGAATTGTTGCACACGTACCGGAGACCATTGTTAAGCTCCTGAGTGTTTGTATGGGATAAAATGTTTGCTTTAGGAAAAGACGTACTATATGTAAAGGATGTTTGGTGGGTTAGAATGTTTTTATGTATGATGTACTTTATGTAAATGATGGGACTTTTTCTAATATAAATATATTTTCATCGCTATTTTCTGGTTTCATAATTAATCACGCAAGGTCTATAGCAAAATCACTCATCCTTTCACCTTTAAAACCACGCAGCTTTGCACCAATTGGTTTGTAACCAAAAGGGGTCGTATTTATAGTCACACTTGCCGTGTTGTATAGTCACACTCCTTACAAACATGAAATCAACTATAAAAGAAACCAACATGAATGGAAGTTGAATATTTAGTGAATGTTTAAATACTTTTGTATGTGATTAATACTTTCATTTTTTTAGAATGTCGTTACTGAGGAAAGTCACAGTCGTCCATTCATCCATATTCAACTTTCATTTTTTTTGGATAATGAAAATGAATAATTTTATAAATACCAAAAAAATAATGTATGAAAAATAAAACAAGCATGAAGATGAAGATGATTAAATGCATGATACCTTAATCCCAAGGTATTATTCTATAACATAGCGAGGGTGACTATACAGCATAATGAGTGTGACTATACAACTCTAAGTGTGTGACCTTGCAATTCTGCAAGAACATTACGCACTAAATGAGTTGTTCTTATTTTTTTTAATTAGAATGTTTTTACAGTCAATCAAAATAATATTTCCAACTAGAACATATTAATTAGAATGTTTTTTTGTTGGACGAATGAAGTTGAAAGATGAAGTTGTTTTTTTTTCGATGAAGCTTGAAGATGAAGAAATTCGTTTTTTTTGTTGGATGAATGAAGCTTGAAGATGTAATTGGTTTAAATATTTTTGTACGTGATTAATACTTTTGTTTTTTTGAATGTCATTACTGAGGAAAATCATAGTCCTCCATTCATCGATATTCAACCTTCATTTTTTTGGATAATGAAGATGAATAATTTTATAAATAACAAAAAAAGAAGGTATTAAAAATAAAACAAGCATGAAGATGATTATACGCATGATACCTTAATCCGAAGGTATTCTACAGCTGCGTGATCCTACAACATAGCGAGTGTGACTATACAGCATAATGAGTGTGACTATACAACTGAATATGTAACTACAAGGAGTGTACAACTGTGTGATTCTACAACATAATGAGTGTGACTATACAACTGAAAGTGTGTGACCTTGCAATTCTGCAATAATATTACGCACTAAATGAGTTCTTTTTTTTAATTAGAATTTTTTTTACAGTCAATCAAAATAATACTTTCAACTAGAACATATTAATTAGAATATTTTTTGTTGGATAAATGAAGTTGGAAGATGAAGTTGTTTTTTTTTTATGAACGGAGCTTGAAGATGAAGAAATTCTTCCTTTTTTGTTGGATTAATGAAGCTTGAAGATGAAGTTGTTCTTTTTTTTTGTAGGATGAATGAAACTTGAAGATGGAGACATTGAAGATGAAGATGAAGATGAATGAAGGTTGAAAAATTAAAAAAGTATGTCAAAGAAAAGTATTAATTAAATTTTAGAGAGGGAGTGGTTTGATTAAATTGTACAGAAAATAAATGAAGTGTTTAGTATGAATTAGAGGGAGTGGTTTGAATTGTAGTGAGAGAGTTTGGTGTGATTGATAGTGAGAGGGAGGGGGCAAATCACTGCTGCTATTGCTGCTGTCAGGCACACTTTCCTTTTTTTTAAATCTAATCTAAGCCATTCATTTCACCAAGATCAATGGTCAACAACATAACTTACCAATTTCCTAATCCACCACCAACTCCCTTGTTCCCATATATATATATATATATATATATATATATATATATATATATATAGAGAGAGAGAGAGAGAGAGAGAGAGGTAGATTCAAATAAGTTCAACAACTTTTTTAAGTTCCTAAGTTCCAGTGTTAGAGTTACACAAAAAGTGCTTAAAGTTACACGAGATGAGTGATAAAGTTGCACTTTATCACTTGAATGATAAAAGTGCTGAATGTTATAGTTACATATCAATTTTGATCAAATGCAACTTTATCGTATGTCATTTGTAACTTTAATTTAGACTTAAAAAAATTGTTGACCTTATTTGAACCTACCTCTCTCTCTCTCTCTCTCTCTCTCTCTATATATATATATATATATATATATAGACACACACACACACACATATATATATATACATATATATAGAGAGAGGAAGGATCAAGTGAGCCCTTCTATATACATTGAGTCCATGAATCCAATCTTGGACCATTGATCAAGTGAAAGATGGATGGTTGTGATTGCTTGAGGTGAAATAAGGAAATAGCTAACAAATCTTGGTAAATATATCATTTCTCTCTCTTCCTTAATTATCTCAATGCAAATCTTCTCTCTAATATCAATTAACTGCTTCTTTCACACAACAAGTTTCTTTAAAATTAAGTTTTTTTCATCTTCACCAAAAAATCATCATTTTTCTACTGTCGTTGTACTATGTTACTATGTTACTGTCATAACCCGTAAACTATGTTACTTTAACTCATACAATGTGTTACTTCAATTCATGAATTGTGTTACTTTAGCTCATACAATGTGTTACGTTGTATAATAGTCTCTTGCAAAAACTGTTACTTTAACTCATACAATGTGTTACTTTAATTCATTAACTGTGTTACTTTAACTCATAAAACCTGATACGTTGTATAGTCTCTTGCAAAAACTGTTACTTTAACTCATACAATGTGTTACTTTAATTCATGAACTGTTGTATAGTTTCTTGCAAAAACTGTTACTTTAACTCATACAATGTGTTACTTTAATTCATGAACTGTGTTACTTTAGGAAAAAAAATGTGTTACTCTAACGCAGTGTAGCTTTTACTTTAACGAACAAATCATGTTACTATAAAAAAAATGGTTGTGGTTAATCTAAGAATTAATGATAAACAACGCTAATATCCTCAGTTACTTTTATGCATTATATTTGTTACTTTAAGGAACGAATGGTGTTACTACAATACATCTGAGATGTTACTCTAACCAAAAACGCATGTATTAAATAAATATAGAGTTAATTGCAACGTTGTACATCATTATGTGTAAAAAAATATGTAAAAAATCAGTTATTCTTGTAAACCCACAAAAAAAACAACTTCGAATCCGCAAACCAGCCCGTAGGTTTTATAAAATTCCACTGCCTCATCGATTTCCCCGAATACTTACCCCATGTACGGAGTGAACGCCTCACCCACATCTCTGCACCATTCTTGTGCATTTGCTTCTTTGCCAATGCTACCTGCAAAAAATAAACAACGTTACGCCCATGGGACATATGTGTTACTTTAACTCATAAGTTGTGTTACTCTAACTCGTAAAACAAGTTACTTCAACATCAGCGCCGAAAATCTTTTTTAATGTTCAGTGTGTGTCACTCTAATTAAAATAAGGTGTTACTGTAACTTAGAACGTATGTTACTTCAACGCCGTGTCTGCTTAATCTATGATTAATCAATCCAAAACCATTGATATGAATCTATGATTAATCAAATGAATAAAATTCCACCTTTTCCGGTGTTGTCCTGTGCATTCGCATCTTTGCCAATTTCACCTGCACAAAATTAAACAACGTTGCGTCGATGCAACCAATGTATTACTTCAACTCATAAGTTGAGTTACTCTAACTCGTACAACACGTTAATCTAACATCATCGTCAAAAACCTTTCTCAACGTTCAGTGTGTGTTACTCTAATTAAAATTACGTGTTACTGTAACTTAGAACGTATGTTACTTCAACGCCGTGTCTGCTTCAATAGACAACAAAACAATAATATCAGTGGAGATTACGAAAAACCTAAATAACAAACATAAAACTCTGGAATCTATACTAACAAGAGACTAATTAACCATTGATATGAATCTATGATGAATGAAACGACAATGAAAGCAATATCAGCATGAAAATTGACGCAAAAAACATGAACGCAAATGAATCAAGATGATGAATAAAAATTAACGCAAAACATGAAAGCAATATCGAAACTCACCATTGTTATACTCGATGAATTGCTTATCAATAGTTGATGAAGATGTCGCGATCATTGAATTCATAGTAATGGAATTTCGAGCACAGATTTGATTGAATGAATGAACGTGATGATGGGAGCGTTTTTTTTTTAGGTTTTGATGAATATATAACGTGAATGAATGAATGAATGAGGAATGAAATGATTATGGGAGTTATTGTTTCCTAAAATCAAGGGAGTTATTTTAGGATACTAAATCTCCCTTCTTCTTTTTTTTTTTTTTTTTTTTTTAAAATACAAATATTAGGATGCATCTTGTCCATCTATCCTCATCTCATCCAATGGATGGGATGAGGACTTATGGACTCATATATAGAGAAGGACTCATAAGAGCCTTACTCTCTCTCTCTCTCTCTCTCTCTCTCTCTCTCTATATATATATATATATATATATATATATATATATATATATATATATATATATATATATATATATATATATATATATATATATAGTAGAGATCAAATAAGGTCACCATGTGTCGGTAAGTCTATGTTAAAGTTACAGATGACATACGATAAAGTTGCATTTGTTTAAAATTGATATGTAACTATAACATTCAGCTCTTTTATCACTTCAAGTGATAAAGTGCAACTTTATCACTCATCTCGTGTAACTTGCACTTTTTGTGTAACTTTAACACTAGAACTTATGACCTTAAAATAATTGTTGACCTTATTTGAACCTACCTCTATATATATATATACACACACACACACACATATATACATACATACATACATACATATATACATATAGAGTAAGGCTCTTATGAGTCCTTCTCTATATATGAGTCCATAAGTCCTCATCCCATCCATTGGATGAGATGAGGATGGATGGACAAGATTCATTCTACAATTTGCATTAAAAAAAAAGAAAAAAAAAAGAAAAAGAAGGGAGATACTGCTTCCTAAAATAACTCCCATAATTTTAGGAAACAATAATATCACATTCATTCACCCATTCATTCATTCACGTTCATTCACGTTACCACATTCATCAAACCTAAAAAAAAACGCTTCCAACATCATCACGTTCATCCATCCATTCATTCAAAATCTGTGATCGACATCACGTTACTATGGATTCAATGATCGCGAGATCATCATCAACTGTTGATAAACAATTCGTGGAGTACAACAATGGTGAGTTTCGATATTACTTTCATGTTTTGCGTCAATTTTATTCATTTCATTCATCATATATTCATATAAACGATTCATTGCTCTTGTGTATGTTAGTATAGATTGCAGATTGTTAGGTTTATTATTTAGGTTTTTTTTCATAATCTTCACTGATTATTATTTAGGTTTTTCATAATTTTCATCAATTGTTATGTTTTCATTGCAATGGAAGTCATTAAGATGCTCCATATTGTTAGATTTTACGTTCATAGTATGATTGTTTAAAGATCTGATCATTATATGATTTTCTCGCACAAACATATATATGGAGTTATTGTAATGCACATAATGTGTTACTTTAATATAGACCATCTGTTATTTTAATGTCTAACCCTGTGTATAGACATTTTCTGTTAATTGAATCTCGTGTTACTTTAATGCACTTCATCTGTTACTTTAATTATTGTCATCTGTTACTGTAATGCATTGGAGTAACAAAGGATTTAAAATACTGCCATATTAAAAAAATACTGCTTTCTATAATGATGGAACGTGATTGTCATCAAAATAGGAAACAATATCAAAGTATAACGTTCTCATTCATACTCTTATTCATAGCAGTATACATGTTTATACTGTCATTCATACTCTCATTCATACCTAATGTATTACAGTAACACGTTTGAAGCATTAGAGTAACATGTCATCGGATTTAGTTATTAATGTTTTGGTTAGAATACAGCCATATTTCAAGTTCTGATTGTTTGTTTCTCGCCACGTTTATTGACATTGTTCTTATTTTTGTAGTAGACATAAAAGCAGAGGAATGGTGCAAGGATGTGGGTGAGAGTTTCACTCCATACATAGACCAGATCTTCAAAGATGTAGATGATAAGAAGAAGAAGAAGAAGAAGAAGAAAGAATCATTAGGAAACGTCATGTAAGTCATCGTTTGACGATGAAGAAGGAGAAGAAGAAGAAGAAGAAGAAGAAGAAGAAGAAGAAGAAGAAGAAGAAGAAGAAGAAGAAGAAGAGGAAGAAGAAGAACAATTCTGAGTAGGACAATATATTGTTAGAGTAACATACATTATTCATTAGAGTAACATACTAAATAAGTTACAGTAATACAGTTTATGAGTTTGATTGATTTTCCAATATCTAGTCCTTAGAGTAACATCCTTTATTGGAGTAAAATGAGTTAGAATAACACACATTATGCGTTATAGTAACATACTTAATGAGTTACAGTAACATAGTTTATGAGTGTAATTTGATTTCCAATATCCAGTTCTTAGAGTAACATGTGTGAAACATTGGAATTATAATGGAGTTTTATAATTTTTGTTTTGGAGTATCCTTAATAGAAACATACATTATTCTTTTGGTTGATTGGAAGTCATGTTTTTGCAAGAGACTATTATGCAACGTAACAGATTTTATGAGTTAAAGTAACACAGTTCATGAATTAGAGTAACACATTATATGAGTTAAAGTAACAGTTTTTGCAAGAGACTATTATACAACGTAACAGATTTTATGAGTTAAAGTAACATAGTTTTATGAGTTAAAGTAACATAGTTTTATGAGTTAAAGTAACACAGTTCATGAATTAAAGTAACACATTGTATGAGTTAAAGTAACATAGTTTATGGATTATGGCAGTAACATAGTAACATACGTACAATGACAGTAGAAAAATGATGATTTTTTTAGTGAAGATGAAAAAAAACTTAATTTTGAAGAAACTTGTTGTGTGAGAGAAAGAGGCAATTAAAAGATTGATATGAGAGAGAGAAGATTTGCATTTAGATAATCAAGGAAGGGAGAGAAATGATATATTTAACAAGATTTGTTAGTTATTTCCTTATTTCACCTCAAGCAATCACAATCATCCATCTTCCACTTGATCAATGGTCCAAGATTGGACTCATGGACTCAATATATATATGAGGACTCACTTGATCCTTCCTCTATATATATATATATATAAGTGAATCAGGTGAGTCCACTTATATATTTTGAGTCCGTGAGTCCTCATCTTAGCCTTTGATTTAATTACAGATTAATGGTCAAGATTTGTTTTGTCAATTAAGGAAATAACTGACAAAATCTTTGTAAATATTTCATTTTTTCTCTCTCCTCTCTAATTATATACTCAAATCTTCTCTCCTATTAATTCTTTTTTTCACTGATCTTCTTTCTCTCACACAACACATTTATTCAATTTTTTTTTTCAATTCACAAATCCTCCCGCATAACTTACTCTCCGTTTTGACGTTGTTTATTTTAACTCATAGATTGTGTTACTTTGACTCATACAATGTGTTACTGTAATTCATGATCTGTGTTACTCTAACTCGTAAAATCTGTTCCGTTGCATAATAGTCTCTTGCATACACATGAGTCGTTCCAATTAACCAAAAGAATAATGTTTGTTTTTATTAAGGATATTCCAAAACAAAAATTGATACTAGAGTTCCAACTGAATCAACTTCATTACAATTCCAATGTTTCACATCTATTACTCATAATTTGTGTTATTGTAACGCATTAAGTATGTTACTCTAACGAACAATGTATGTTACTCTAACAATATATTGTCCTCCTTAGAATTCTGTTTCTTCATCCTCCTCGTCCTCTTCTTCATCATCATCGTCAGAAGTTTTGATTTAATCTAACCACCGCGCCATCTTTTTGTTGTGGACCTCCTCACATCGAATCCACAAGCCAATGCGTAGATTTTATAGAAGTTTACTGACTCATCCACGTCCTTGAAGATCTGCCCTATGTATGGAGGAAACTTTCACTCGCATCCCTACATCATTCATGTGCTTTTGCGTCTACTGAAACACAATAACAATGCCAATAAACGTGGCGAAAAAGAAACAATCAAAACATGAAATATGGATTAAAGTAACAGATGACAAGAATTAAAGTAACAGATGAAGTGCATTGAAGTAACACTGGATTCAATTAACAGAGGATGCTTATACACCAGGTATAAAGTAACAGAGGTCAGACATTAAAGTAACAGATAGTGTGAATTAAAGTAACAGATAATGTTCATTAAAATAACACCAGGTACAGGTTAGTGCAAAAAATTCATATAATGATCAGAAATGAGAGTACGCAGTATCTATCTTTGAATGAGGGCAATACTCTTTGATATTGTTTCCTATTTTGAAGTCAATCATGTCCCATAATTATAGGAAGCAGTATCATCATCATTATTATTTTTTTATATGGCGGTATTCTAAATTTTTTTTGTCACTTCAATGCATTACAGTAACAGATGAAAAGAACTAAAGTAACAGATGAAGTGCGTTAAAGTAACATTAGATTCAATTAACATTATGTGCATTAAGATAACATGGGTTAGCCATTAAAATAACATATTGTGTATATTAAAGTAACACATTATGTGCATTACAATTGTTTGGGGTACAAACATGGTTCCCGGCTCGAGCAGCGGTTCGGCTCTCCTCGGGATCCGGATGCGAGTCGTCGGCGTTCCTGCAAGGTGAACTCCGGCCCCAAGGGATTGCCCCCGGGGCGGAGCCTCCGACGCCCTAGTCAGTATATTGTGTATGTTTATGTGTTTTGGGTATAAGTCGTATCGTAGTTAAGATCGAGATAGTGGAGGGAGTAGTAATGAATTGGCCTCCTCTTCCTCTCTACCAAAATGGGGTATTTATAGAGGAGGGGAGAGGTGGTGACATCGTCGTAGTGATGTCGCCCGGGTGATGTCGTCCGATGACATCATTTGGGTGATGTCATGAGGAGTCTATTTCGAGTCGACTAGTGGCGACTCGTAAGGACGGTCGGTACGAGGATCCGATCGACCCGGGATCTGGCCGGTACGAGGGTCCGGCCGATCCGAGGTTTGGCCGGCGCGGGAGCCGGCCGACCCGGAGTTCGGTCTACGCGGGGTCCGGCTAGATCGTGGATCGGTCGAGCCGGGATCGGGGTCCGGTGCCTAAGGACGGCCTCTATTCCCGAGGTCGGACCTACATGTCTGTCTAAGTCGGCCTACACGTCTGGGGGATTTATCCCCCATCAATTTGCCCTCAGCAGAGTCGGATACTAGTGTCCGGGTCTGGTGCCGAGTGTGGCCGACCTATGAGATGAATGGTGTACCTGACCTTACTTTGAGTAATATCAAGTGTTTAGCCTTTAAAAAATACGGTAGGAGCTGTCAAAGCTTTTACCCCGGCTTTGGATGATCAATAATCGCAAACCGTTTCCTCAATTTGCTCAAATAAAGAGCTCGACAATGTGCGCAGCGGTAGTCGGAGGATACATGAAGAATAACCCCTTCACGGACCGGGGCTGCTTGGGGCATCGCGATTTTAATTGAAAGACGGTAATACTTAGGGGGACGTAACCCATGCCCGGTAAACAATACGATGACGTCGTGAAGAGAACGACCGGTATAACTCGGAGGGACGTAACCCATACCCGGTAAATAATATGATAACGTCGTGAAGAGAACGACCGATATAACTCGGAGGGACGTAACCCATACCCGGTAAATAATATGATAACGTCGTGAAGGGAACGACCGATATAACTCGGAGGGACGTAACCCATGCCCGGTAAACAATACGATAACGTCGTGAATGGAACGACCGATATAACTCGGAGGGACGTAACCCATACCCGGTAAATAATATGATAACGTCGTGAAGGGAACGACCGATATAACTCGGAGGGACGTAACCCATGCCCGGTAAACAATACGATAACGTCGTGAATGGAACGACCGATATAACTCGGAGGGACGTAACCCATGCCCGGTAAATAATAATGGAAATAAGCTTTAAGAAGGGTCATACCTTCGCTTTTGACGAAAGCGCTCGGAGGCTTATGCCCCCACACTTTGGGTGGGGGAGATTTGGTCGGTAGGCCGGCTGTGGTCAGGCCACAGTCGGTTCCCGACTTATGCCCCCATACTTTGGATGGGGGAGATTTGGTCGGTAGGCCGGCTGTGGTCAGGCCACAGTCGGTTCCCAACTTAGGTGGTCGGTAGGCCGGCTGTGGTCAGGCCACAGTCGGTTCCCAACTTAGGTGGTCGGTAGGCCGGCTGTGGTCAGGCCACAGTCGGTTCCCAACTTAGGTGGTCGGTAGGCCGGCTGTGGTCAGGCCACAGTCGGTTCCCAACTTAGGTGGTCGGTAGGCCGGCTGTGGTCGGGCCACAGTCGGTTCCCAACTTATTTGGTTGGTAGGCCGGCTGTGGTCAGGCCACAGTCGGTTCCCAACTTAGGTGGTCGGTAGGCCGGCCGTGGTCAGGCCACAGTCGGTTCCCAACTTAGGTGGTCGGTAGGCCGGCTGTGGTCAGGCCACAGTCGGTTCCCAACTTAGGTGGTCGGTAGGCCGGCTGTGGTCGGGCCACAGTCGGTTCCCAACTTATTTGGTTGGTAGGCCGGCTGTGGTCAGGCCACAGTCGGTTCCCAACTTAGGTGGTCGGTAGGCCGGCTGTGGTCGGGCCACAGTCGGTTCCCGACTTATTTGGTCAGTAGGCCGGCTGTGGTCAGGCCACAGTCGGTTCCCGACTTATGCCCCCACACTTTGGGTGGGGGAGGTTTTTGGTGGGGTGTCCATTCCTTGCGGTAGGTGAATAGGGGCTCCCCCCCTTATTGCCCCCTGCCCATTATCTGTGAGAGTAATGAACAGGTGATGGGTAGATATCGAGCTTTTTTCCGCTGCTCAAAATTGTCGGTCGCCATATTTTTTCCTCCTTTTGTGAGGCCAAGATTTTCTGAGGCCGACATAAGTGTGTGGCCGGTGGTCTAGCTTTTCGGCGTTAAAGATGACCGGTGGTCGAGCTTGTCGGCGCCGAAGATGACCGGTGTGACAGGACTGAGCCGGTTCTAAGGTGGCCGGTAGTCAAGCTTCGTCGGCATTTGAAGAAGGCCGGTGCGACAGGATTGGGCCGACTCTAAGGTGAGTCGGTGGCTGACCTGGATTCGTAAGGTCGCCGATGCTGATGGCCGACCCCATGCTTTCAAATTGCACTCCATGTCCCTTTCTTTGAGCTGGGGCTTTATGTTTGGCCGAATCATCCTCTAAGCCCATTCAACATGTCTTCCTTTCATGGGACATGTGGCCTTTTTTCAATACATTTATTTTGCAATTGTTCATGGGTTGTCATACCCACGTGTTGTTACCCATTTTTTAGTGGACTTTTGTTTTTATTCTTGAGAAACTGAAGTTACGACTTCAATTATCAAAGTTATCCGTTACATTCTAGCGCTCCTTTTTCTTGTTCAGCCGACTTGGCTAGTTTGGTCGGCCATCGTTCGGCCGATTTTGTGCATGACTATGTCGAGGCCGATTTTATTTTGTGGGTCGTTCTTCGAGACGGAATACTAAACCCGAGAAATTGAATTTTTTAGGAGGTCAATTTTTGTGGGTTGTTCTTCAAGACAGAATACTAGACCCGAGAAATTGAATCTTTTAGGAGGTCAATTTTTGTGGGTCGTTCTTCAAGACGGAATACTAGACCCGAGAAATTGAATTTTTTAGGAGGTCAATTTTTGTGGGTCGTTCTTCAAGACGAAATACTAGACCCGAGAAATTGAATTTTTTATGAGGTCAATTTTTGTGGGTAAGTTGTGAGCACAACCGTTCTCGTTCCTTTAGGATTGTAACGTGTATACCAACAATTCTCAAGAAGTCTTCTTTGGTATGACAACACTCTCTTTCTCTTCTGACATCTCATGTGCCCCCTGACTTTTCTCTTCTTCTTTTTCTTTCATTGACAATCACGTGCCTTTTCCTTTATCTTTGTCCTCCTTCTGTTTTCTGCTTGACATTTTACTCCTTGAACTCATTTGAAGGTGGCCGGCTAGCATTTTGAAGGTTGCTGGACACTTTCAATGAAGTTTACTTGTAATTATCAATGGTCGACAAGCATGTGTCGTGGCCGGCGACGGAGCCTGGAGACCGGCTCCCAGGAAAGACATTGATCTCGTGACGAGATGATAGCCCCTGCTTTGTGAATCGAGATTAGAAGACCGTCCACGAGCCGAGGTGATGACATCGGTCACTTTTACTTGTTGAGGTTCTGGCCACGGCGATCGGAGTGAGGGCCGGATATGATGGTCGAGCAATTGTCTGGGCCGACTCGTCACCGTCAAGAAGAGGGCGCCAGGCTCGAGGCGGTAGGTCACGATGAATTCGTCGGTTGTTGACGTCATAGCTGGTGCGATTGGCTGGAGACGCCACCTAGTAGGAGGTCGCCGGTGAGGTGGGTTTTGATCAGCCTGGCCGACAGAGACGGGCCGTGGGCCCTTGGTGAGTTGATGTCGGGTGCATTACTTCTTTCATCGCCAGCCTACTTGGTAGGTGGCTTGTCCTAGCACGTTAGGTTGGCTGGCCGGCCTAGGAAGCGGAGTCGGGTGGACGGTAGGTTTGAGCGAGCCAACTTCGTAGGTCTTCCAAATTTTGGGTTTGTTTTAGTATCTTCTATTCATAAATTTCATTTCTGTTGACAATTTTTGCTTTTCATCTTCATTTTCTTTTGAGGACGGGGACGAGTTCGTGGCCGGTGAGACGGCCCGCCGGAGGTCGATCAAAATGAACCGAGCCTGAGGTACTGTTCAACCCACGTCGTTGCTGGGACGTTTTTTCGGTTGACGAGGGCGACTGGTGAGATGGTCCGCCGGAGGTTCAACCCACGTCGTTGCTGGGACGTTTTACGGTTGAACCGTACCTCAATATTTCTTTGATTTCTTCCCGATCCCTCAGCTTGTACTCAGTAAGCAGTCGCCGTTCGTTCTTCATTTTTCATCTCTTTTAAAAGCTGTGTTCAATGCTCCTGTTTCTTTGTTTTTAATTTTATTTTATTCTTTTTCCTCTTCAAATGTTGTTGCTCGTCCACTTTAGTGGACTAATCATATCTTTTCATTGGATTATTCATTAGTGGTCATGTATTTCTTCCTACTTTACGGGGTATCTTTTTCTTGTCCGTCAAAACTAGAATCGTATCTAGGCGGGGTATTTTTTTGTAGTTGATTTTTTGGTGGATCGTTCTTCAAGATGGAATACTTGATCCGAAAAATTGTTATTTTTGTGTGGATGGTTTTCGGTAGATCGTTTTTCGAGATGGAATACTAGATCCTGAAAATAATTTTTGAGAACCGTTGTTGGATAAAATTTGTTTGCTTGCAATTTGTGAGTCATCGTATACAACATTTCATGATTTGATCAAATTATGGAAGATACATCAGATACGGGTTATTTGCGGTGTTTTTTATTTTTTGTGGATCGTTCTTCGAAATGGAATACTAGATCCGAAAAAATGTTTTTTTAGTAGGCAACTTTTTTGTTCAAGTCCCCACAGACGGCGCCAATTGTTTGGGGTACAAACATGGTTCCCGGCTCGAGCAGCGGTTCGGCTCTCCTCGGGATCCGGATGCGAGTCGTCGGCGTTCCTGCAAGGTGAACTCCGGCCCCAAGGGATTGCCCCCGGGGCGGAGCCTCCGACGCCCTAGTCAGTATATTGTGTATGTTTATGTGTTTTGGGTATAAGTCGTATCGTAGTTAAGATCGAGATAGTGGAGGGAGTAGTAATGAATTGGCCTCCTCTTCCTCTCTACCAAAATGGGGTATTTATAGAGGAGGGGAGAGGTGGTGACATCGTCGTAGTGATGTCGCCCGGGTGATGTCGTCCGATGACATCATTTGGGTGATGTCATGAGGAGTCTATTTCGAGTCGACTAGTGGCGACTCGTAAGGACGGTCGGTACGAGGATCCGATCGACCCGGGATCTGGCCGGTACGAGGGTCCGGCCGATCCGAGGTTTGGCCGGCGCGGGAGCCGGCCGACCCGGAGTTCGGTCTACGCGGGGTCCGGCTAGATCGTGGATCGGTCGAGCCGGGATCGGGGTCCGGTGCCTAAGGACGGCCTCTATTCCCGAGGTCGGACCTACATGTCTGTCTAAGTCGGCCTACACGTCTGGGGGATTTATCCCCCATCAACAATAACTCCATATATTTGTTTGTGCGTAAAATTCGTGCGTAAAATTCATATAATGATTAGACCTTCAATAATATGCAGTTTCCATAGTGTAAACTTTGAAATCTAATAATATGGAGCATCCTAATGACGCGTTTTCAGTATAAATTAGAAGCCAAATACTCACCGTTTGTGTATTCGACGATTTGCATATCCGCCATCGAATGAGAAATTTCAGCGTCGCGAGGAAGAAGATAAATGATTGAACGTGTTATTGAGTGGGTTGACTGAACGTAAGTTGCAACCGCGCGAAGAAGATGAATGATTGAACGTGATAAAATGAAATGAATAAAATTAACAAAAAAAATCTGTAAACAATATCGAAAACTCACCATTTTTGTATTCTACAATTTTCTTATCAACAGTTGATGAAGATGTCGCGATTATTGAATTCATAGAACGGGATGTCGAGCACAGGTTGATGGGAAGCATATTTTTTAGGTTTGATGATGATGAACGTAGTAATGTGAATGAATGAATAAAATGATTTACTGTTTCCTAAAATTATGGGCGTTATTTTAGGAAGCAGTATCTCCCCTTTTTTTCCTTTTTTCTTTTTTTTAATGCAAATCTTAGGGCAGTTACTCTTTTTATTTGTTTCTTATTTTGTTGGCAATCACGTCCCACCATTATAGGAAACAATATTTTTTTTAATTATTATTTTAATACGGCGGTTTCATATATCCCAATGACTCTCTAATGCGCTACAATAACAGATGTTAATAACTAAAGTAACAACTTCGATGAATTAAAGTAACAGACCATAAAAGTAATAGAAGTTTGTCATTAAAATAACAGACACTATACACTAAAGTAACACAGTATGTGAACTAAAATAACCCAATATCTTTATAATTTAGTATGCAGTTCAACGTAGAAAAGTAGAAACTAATAATTTAGTATCATCTTAATGACTCCCATGTCTTTTCAAGTATAAACTACAATATATATACTCACCGTTTGTTTTTTCCACGATTTGCATATCAGCCATTGAATGAAAAGTAGAAGCCGGATTGATCGAACGTATTATGCAGCAGCGCGATGAAGACGATTATTGGCTGAATGTGTTCTTGATTGTGTGGTTTTGAAATAAATGGTAGCGGCGCGATGAAGACAATGACTGACTGAATGTGATTTTGAAGAATGAATGATTGAATGAGCGAGAGAACGATGAAGAAAAAAGTGATGGAAACAGAATTGATGAAGGAGAGAATGAATGATTGAATGAACGAGAATATTACGTTAATGAAATATTCACCTTCCTATTTTGTTGGATGCAGTATCTTCTTTTTTTTTTTTTTATTAAAACAGTGATTTATCTCGTCCCTTGATCCATCTCTCATCCAACGGATGGGATGGGAACTTAGGGACTCAATACTTATGAGGGACTCATAAGAACCTATCTCTATATATATATATAGAATATATATATATATATATATATATATATATATATATATATTAGGAAATGAATGGCTTAGATTAGATTAAAAAAAGGGAAAGTGTGTCTGACAGCAGCAGTATACATACATACATACATACATACATACATACATACATACATACATATATATATACATACATACACACCACCACCAACTCCCTTGATCCCATATATATATACATGTATATATATATGTATATACATGTATATATATACATATATATATATATATGTGTGTGTGTGTGTGTGTGTATATATATAGAGGTAGGTTCAAATAAGGTCAACAACTATTTTAAGGGCATAAGGTCAATTGTTAAAGTTAGACAAAAAGTGCTTAAAGTTACACGAGATGAGTGATAAAGTTGCACTTTATCACTTGAAGTGATAAAAGAGCTTAATGTTATAGTTACATATCAATTTTAAACAAATGCAACTTTATCGTATGTCATTTGTAACTTTAATATACACTTACTGAAACATGGTGACCTTATTTGAACCTACCTCTATATATATATATATATATGTATGTATGTATGTATGTATGTAAGATCTTTTACATCCACCTTTTTTTTTCCTACATTTTACCTTCTTTTCTAAACCATTGGATATGTCTAGATTAGTGGATAAGATTAAAACTTGAGATCATAACAAACCCTAATTATTCTCACTATTCCTCTTCCTTCTCTTATGTTGTTTGTTTTACATTCATCTATTTTTTTTCTTTAATAAATTTTTTACAAACAATTCTTCAATTAATTTCGTATCTTGATTTCAATCATCAATTTTTTGTTCAATTTTGCCTCAAGTTTGTTCAATTTCATATCTTGATTTCAATCATCAATATTTTGTTCAATTTCGTGATTTCATATCTTCATTAATGCGCTTCAATTTTTCGTGATCCATTTCTTGATTCAATAATAGGTTTGATTTCGTGTTATTAATTCGAGGGTTTCTGATTTCGTTCTGGGTATTGAACTGAATATTGCTTATTTCGTGTTATTTGATTTAGTGTAATCAAATTCTAGGGTTTCTTATTGTATCGAATTTTTGTTTATTTCATGTTATTGTTCACCAATAATATGTATTGTTTGTGATTATTCTAGGATACATTATTGGGGTAATTTATGTACTTCTTATTACAAGATTAAATATGAACAATAATTGAATATGAACAATGAAATACTTGAATATGAACAATGAAATAACTACACATTATTTCATAGCATGAATTTCTGTTTTTGGTACATTATTATTTTTATGAAATACCCAATTATTTTATTATGTTATTCCAGCTATTTTATACTATTATTGCGGTTATTCTATATTATTCTTGCAGTTATTTCATTATAATATTAGTTACTGTGTTTTACAACCAATTATTTTATTGTATTTTTACAGTTATTCTATCGCACATATGTGATTATCGTATTTCAATTTTATTTTTTTGTACTTTTAACGTAACTAACCCCCCTTTTTTCATCTTTCAGTGAAGTTTATTTGGTGGGTGCGCATTCAATGATTCTCAAGATGTTTCATCTCAATACAATAACACGATTTATTCATTTTAATAATTGAGTTTATATATTGAAATAACTACCTAAAATCAAATAACATTATTTTAAAATTAATTATATTTGAATTTGAATTTCATTTTAATACAATAACAAGAGTTATTCATTATAACAACTGAGTTTCTAAATTGCAATAACTACATATTTACATTGGAATAACTCATAGAACTTGATAATTGTAGAATGATCAAATTATTACAATTACCTGGAGAATTATCAAAATTACGTGTTTCAAGTCTATATAGATGAAAGGAATTGCGACAACTTATTATAAAATTGAAATTGATTAACCAAGAAATATAGGAACACTACAATTGTATAATGACATCTAGCTAGAAGAAATAACGAAAAATATATATTGAAGAATTAAATTGAATTAGGTTGAATAACGAAATTGAATTAGGTTGATTTTTATTTTTATATTTGATTAAGTTTTTGTAGATAAGCGTATAATGACATATATTACGTTGATTTTTTTTATTACTATTTTGATTCTGTTTTGGATCAAAGAATCAAGGAGATGTGTAACTGTTATGGAGTATGAGATTTTATTATGGTAAAATATGCATATCTTAGCCCTTGATCCCATTAAATCCAATGGCCATCATTAAGAGGTAAAATATAGCAAAATAACTAAATGTACCTGATCCTGCCTCTGTATGTATATATATGTATATGTATATGTATGTATGTATGTATGTATGTATGATTAACTATATACATACATACAAAAAAATATAATTAACTATATACATACATACATACATACAAAAAAATATAATTAACTATATACATACATACATATATATAGATATATACATGAAATATTTCAATTATTTTTTTTTGGGAAAATGTAAGCTGTATATTAATAATTGATAGGAAGAATTACAAATATTTCCCTACTTCCAATTCTACTGACTATAGACAGCAACCACTAACACCATTCAAAATTCCATTACATATATTTAGCAATTAACCTCAATTTTCCTTGATATAACAAAAATCGATGCCTGGTTCTGACTTCCTCCTGAATATTCCTAATAACCTGCTCCGGTCTTGGCACCCCAAGATCATGCTTACTACTGTTTCGTGCTCTCCAAAGATGGTATATCATCGCTGCTATTCCACATCCTACCACTCGTTTGTGCACAGTATTCTCAAACCAGGCATTGTGCCACCAAGTCACCACATCCTGCTCAGGAATGCTAACTCCCAACCATCTAGACAACAAACTCCTTACCTGCTTACTGTACTTACAGCAGAAAAAAATATGTTGTTGGTCATCTCTAGCAACGCCACACAGCTAACATTCAACGCGTATATTCATTCCCCATCTGGCTAATCTTTCACCCGTTTGCAATCTATTATGCATCATTAGCCATGAAATAAAAGAATGCTTGGAGAGAACAAGCTTATGCTAAACTAATCCACTCCAATTTACATCCTGTTTCTCCCCCCTTAACCACTCATAACCCTTCTGTACAGTGTAGTCCCCTTCTGCAGTTTGCCATCCATCAGCAAAAAAACCTCCTTTAAATTTATCATATACTTTGCAAATCCGTTTCCAAGATCAACCGGAATTAGAATTACTTAACATCATCTGCCAGTACCTCCCTTTTAAGAAGACAGTATGTATCCAACGAACCCACAACCGATCTTTTTTTGAAGCCAACCACCAGACATATTTAGCAATGCTGGCCAGATTCCAATCCATCACCTCTGTAACTCCCAACCCTCCTTTCTTCTTGGGTTGACAGATTTGTTGCCACCCAATTAGCGGAGCTGCAATGTAGTTAAAATCCCCTTTCCACAGAAAATTTCTGCATATATCCTCGACTTTCTTAATCACGGCCTTGGGTAGAATAAAAACTCTAGCCCAATAGCTATGCAAATTCTGAAGAACAGATTTGACTAGAGTTAATCTGCCACCGTAGGATAAATGCCTAGATCCCCAACCTCGAATACGATCCACAATCTTCTCTGCAAGAACAGCACTATCAAGTACTCCTAGTTTCTTATATGAAATAGAGATGCCTAAATATTTAAAAGGGAGATAGCCTCTTCTCATCCCCGTGATCTGTAATAAGGTTCTCTCCTCCCTAACCCCGTTCATATATATCTCAGATTTTTCCTTATTCATATGTAAGCCCGAAGCTTCAAAAAAAGTTAGGAATGCTCTCATCAAAATAGTCACCGACTCCTTATTCCCATAGGAGAACAAGAGCAAATCATCCGCAAAACATAAATGAGCTAGCTTCATTTTTTTACACAAAGAATGATATTTAAACCCTTGAAACCCCTGAACCTCATTTAAGATTCTCGATAAGAACTCCATACATATAGCAAACAATAAGGGGGAAAGAGGATCCCCTTGTCGTAGCCCCTTTTCCCATTAAAATAACCAAAACTACTCCCATTAAGAACAAGAGAATAGCTTGGAGTCATCACACATTCCATCACCAAATTAACAAATTTCAAAGGAAAATTCAACGCCTCCAACATATCTCTGAGGAACGCCCATTCGATTGAATCATAGGCCTTCCTCATATCTATCTTCATTAAACATCTAGGAGAGCAAGACTTCCTCCCATAAAGCCTCACCAAATCTTGACATATTAAAATATTCTCCACTATTTCTCGACCTTGAATAAATCCACTTTGATTATGACTAATAATATCTGGAAGAATTCCTCCCAATCTGTTGCACAAAATCTTTGTGATACATTTATACACCGTATTACAACATGCAATGGGGCGAAATTGAGTGACATTCTCGGGCATTGCTACCTTGGGAATCAGGGTTATAAGAATATGATTCACTTGCCTAAGTAGCTTCCCACTTCTCCAAAAATTCTGAACTGCATCAATCACACTCGCACCCACTATACTCCAAGCATCCATAAAAAATTGGCTCGAGTAACCATCCGGGCCAGCACTTTTATCACCTGGGATATCAAACATACTTCTTTTAATTTCATCTGCAGTCAGTGGTCTGATCACAACCTCTGCCATAGCTGCAGTTACAGTCCTCCCCTTACGGACTACTGATTTGGCAACTTTTCTCACTGCTGTACTAGACCCCAAGAGCTGATTATAATAATCTTCAAAAGCCCTGTTGATTTCCTCAGGATCAGTCAACAGGAGACCTTCACCACTTTTAATACTACCCACTTTATTGATAGCTCTTCTCTTCTTAATGCAAGAATGAAAATACGATGTATTATCATCTCCTTCCTCCACCCAACGAACTTTAGCCTTCTGCCGAAGATAGGACTGAGCAGCTTTTTCAAGCTTTAAAGCTTACTTAGTAGCCACCCTCTCAGCTCTATTCAAGTCACCGTTCATAGGATCCTGCTGAATTTCCATCGGTAACTCTTCCAGTAAAAGTTTAGCTATATGCCAGGCTTTCTCAACATCAGAGAAGTTCCTCCTGTTCAAGCTTCGAAACTCACCTTTGGCCAATTTGAGTTTTTGTACCAGCCGGAACATAGGGTTACCTTCCACATTCTTTCTCCAAATCCTTTCCACAATACCATTAAAGCCCTCATCCAAAGACCACATATTGTAGTACCTAAAACTTGGCTTAGCACTTACTCTTTCAGACTCTAGATGTATAATGCACGGACAATGATCATAGAGTCCCTCGGGAAGAAATCTACCACCAATTTCAGGGAACTTCTCCAAGCAATCCTCATTATAAAGAACCCTATCAATTCTACTAAAAACTCTAGTACTCTCCTCGTTGTTGAAATCACCCCACACAAACCAAGCTCCATCAACCATATATTTGTAATTCTTAAAAATGTTCCACAAACAATTCCTCTCAGCTGGTTTATTAAAGCCATAGACCACCGTAACATAGAATTTCAGATTCCTTACTCTATCCCAAACCTTAACAAATACAGTTTGAGCAGTAGTATCCTCCACAAACACTTCATACCTAATAGGTTGCCACAAAAGCCAAATTCTCCCACCTTTATGACAGGAATTATTGGTAGTAATAGCCCATCCATTACATATATTATTCATTATCTTCAACCAATTATTACTACTAACTCTAGTTTCTAAAAGGCTAAACAATCCAACTTTATTCTTTTGAAGGAACCATTTTAAATCCTTCTGTTTAGTTAGACTATTTAGACCTCTAATATTCCAAAAGCCAAAATTATCCATTTTCAGGCGGTAATTCCTCCCTTCCTCCCCTACTCCCCTTACTAAAGCTTAGTAAAGCCTGCAGAAATGATAGTCCCTTCGGATTGAATCTCCTGATGCCTTCAGCTTCAGTTCGAGCCCGAACTATCTGAGGTGACTCCACCTCCTGATGATTAATCATGGGAGTTATCAGTCCCTCCTGATTCACCACCATTACAGATGAAGTCTTGTTCGGCTGACTTATCTCCTTCGGTCTCCAGACTTTCAGATTCTCCTGGGCTTTCACAGCTGGTTGTGCCTTAGCCTTAGCCTTCCTACAGACCTCCGCCAAGTGCCCAATCCCTTTACATTGTTTGCATTCCACCGGGATCCATTCATAGATAACCTGGATTTTCTGCTCCAATCCTTTTTCATCTAAGAAAACTAACTCCTTAGGAAATCGCTGATTAAAATCCACCCCAATCAAAATTTTAGCATAGCTCAAGAATGTCTTATGCCTAGTAACCTCATCACACTTAAGATACTTTCCAAGCAGACTTGTAATCTTTGTGAGACTGGAGGTTCCCCAGAATTTCACATCTAACCCCTGTAATTTGATCCATATTGGCACCCTTTTGCAATCTTGTTTTACCAAGACACTGTCCTCCGTCCATTCTTTAAGAATGACAGGTTTACTATCAAACATTAAAAAACCAGACTCCAATGCCTTCATCTTATCTTCATTAGTGTGGAATCGGACTAAAAACACTCCATTTGATAACACAGACACTTTATCGACTTTCAGTAATTTCCACGTTCACCGTATAAAACCATTAATCACCGACCAAGGAGGATTTGCACCAAGCACATACCCGTAAATGGCCGTTGACCAGAACTGGATCTCCTCTGCAACATCTTCTTCTGTCAGCTGCAGTAGAGAGGGAGCATCCCCATTCTGACCACCCAAACTCCCATCCCCATTGTTCTGTTCTTCACCTTAAATTTCATCACCTTCAAGCTCTTCCTCTATAACTTCCATCTCAGTTTCCAGATTAAAAGCTTGAAGAGTTGAATTCGATCCTTCCTCTAGCTCGCGCTGTTTTCTTGCATTCAACATCTTTTCTTTTAATTCAGCAATTGTTGCTGATTTATTTGCCTTGTTTTTAGGAATATTTGAATTTTTATTTTTGGATTTTGACATTTTTTCAAAAGCTGCTATACAAACTCTAGGTTTTTAGAGGATTTTCTCTTTCTATCTCTAGCATTTTTTGTCCAGAGCAATGAATTCTTAATACTTGAACGAAACAATAATGATGTTTAAATAAATTATATTATAGTAATATTAAAAAATGAATTAAAAAATTTAAATAAAATTTACTTTAAAATTTCCATGAATTTACTTAAAAATTTTCAAAATTTCAAAGTTTTTAATTATTAATTATTTATTTTAATATATTTAACTTTTATACATATATATATATATATATATATATAATAATATATTAAGATTTTGAAAAACTACAAAATGTAATCATATTGCGGACATAACATAGGTCCACGCCGACGCGGCCACGCGCGGGTTTGGGGAGGCGAATGAATCTCTATATGAGATGGGTCGAATTGAAATTTAAATCGAAGTGGAGTCGCCACCGAACTTTGTGGGAGTTCGGGCCCGTTCGAACCCACTCTATATCTTAGTGGGCCATGCACAAAGTATGGCCCATTCGGATGTCAGAGTTTATTGAGCTCGTCCCTTTGCATTTGATACCGATACCAACATTATCGGATACCGTATATTGAATGACTCTCGTGTGCCAATGGATTCGGATATCCGGAAACCATGGTTCTGAGTAAAGGGTGAGGGTACGTGTTGGGAAGTTCACAAAGAACACCCAACCCCGCCCGCACATTAGCGTCCTCTACTAAGATATCGTTTGACTCTCTAATACGCGCGTTAGTAGAACGATGAAATGATATACAAACAACGTTTTACCTAACCATGCGAGAATTTTAGTGGGTTGCTAAGTCGATTTAATGCATCTAAATTTAACGTCAAAGTGGTATTTAGCATGCGAGTTCATTTTAGTACAATAAAATAAACAACGGAAATGAAAAGCCAAAAATTGAAATAAACGTGTTAGTAACGATAATAACGATAATAACGTTTTGCAAGAATTATAGGATGATGCAGAAAAATGTAATACGACATGATGCATGGTTTAAAAATAACACGTGATTGACTTGACACGTGTTGACTGAAGTCATAAAGAGTATTTTACGAGGCTCGAAATGTGTTTAGGGCTCACGCATTAACGTGATGATAGGACACTCAATAGAGTCATTGAAAAACTCGACCGAGTGTGCCTCGAAAAAGGGGTATGCCCAGAATTTGAGGTGCTACTCGTCCGAGTCCCGAAGAGACTTGACCGAGTAGGTCGCCACTCGATCGAGTCATTGTGGGACTCGACCGAGTGGTCCTCAAGAAAACCATTCCGACTCGGTTTTTGGATGCCACTCGATCGAGTGGGCTAGACACTCGATCGAGTGGTACCTGTACGAACTATGGTTCGTTTCGGTTTTCCTTTTGAGAATTGCTTTTGTGTTTTGAAAATCAACGATTCGTTAGGTCGCGTGGAAATATAACGAGATTTACACCCGACCTGAATCCCTAGATACTCGCCAATTCTATGCTCGATTATGAGATCGATATCAAATATTTAGAGTGTACTTTAGAAAAAAAGATGTTAGAAAAATAGTTGTTTAATCAAATTAAGACGGAATAACTTGTTTTGTGTCACGGTTTTCAGGGAACCATGCGACCCGCGCGAGAGGGGCGCGACTCGTCCTACCACGTGACTCGCATAAGGCACATGCGACCCGCGCGGCGGACTGCTCTCGATCCCGACTTTTCGTTACTCGTCATACCCAGTGCTTGATTATAGGACTAATACCGAATACTTAGAGTAAGGTTTTAAAAAGATTTTGTGAGTCGTTTAAATCGAAATAGAACGAAATAGATTTTCTCCGCGTTAATAGTGTCGTAATTAATTCTTGTCAAATTGGATGACAACTATTTTAGGATCAACGAAAATCGTACTAGTTAGGTTTATTGACTAAATCGCTTAGATTCAACATCCAACTATTGAGTTGGTATCGAATCTAATAAATTGATGCTTTATATTTGTTTGAACAAAAGAAAGGACTCGACTTGATTCCCTTCGTATCCCGACATCGCGATAAATCCTTACGGATTGTGTGATGTCGGATCCGAATCAACGGGTTTCGACCTTAAAAAAAGTTTGATTCGAAAATAATTTTAAAATTGATGAATATGTGATGAATGACGATTATGACGACAATGACGCGACAAGAATAAAAAGGGACGATTTTGTTGATGTTGACTCACTTCAACAATCAAGCGTTCGGGGTGTCGGGATAAGTGACCGACAACGTCGGGTGAAGCACCCTTGTATATTCGGATTTCCTTATCCCGTCATCACTCCCACTCGACACGAATTAGCGAGTATTTTAATGTCTTATACTAATAATATTATCGATATTAATTATAGATGCGACGATAGAAAATAAAATAAAAACGAAAAAAAACGACGACGACAAGACGGACGACGCGAGGAGGAAAAAGAGAAGAGAGAAGAATGGGATTTTGCGCCCTCAACCTACATGTTTCTTAGTCTCGGATAGAACTCGTTAGTTGTGGCTTTAGCACGGGAGTATCAAGGTTTACGTAAGTTGAGTTATGGTGGTTTAGGGTTTTGCTAGATGCTAGGGTTGTAAGTAGTAATTAGGATGTTTTAGGGTTGATTAGGGTTGTCAAAAAAGTGAGAAAAGATGTGTTGTATGTAGGTGTATATATAGGCATGTCACCCGCCCTCGTCTAGGGTTAATCAACCGAGTACCCTGTTGACTCGGTCGAGTGGCCCAAAACAACGCAGTCGGGCCTGTGGGTCAGCTGGAGCGTGGGGGTCCGGGCTTTCGACCTTGAGTTGGGTATTTTTATGGATCATGTATTTGGGCTAGACTTTTGATGTTGGCATGGCTATTTTTTGTGTTTCGGAAACGACTTTGACCGGGGTTTGACCCGGTCGCTAAAAGACAGTTTTATTTCCGGTGTCGGTTTTGACCCAAATTAGTCTCATTTGATTGGAAACGACCCACTGAGCCTGAATTTGAGGTCAATTTTGTGAGATTTGTATTCCGTAAAAAGCCCAAGCCAGAAACTAATGGTTTCGAGCCCATATCCGAGCACGTAGAAACACGTTTGCGTCCCATCATCATCAGATGTTTTTCGGAAACTGCTATTGACACCTAACGGCCGAATGTGGGTGTCTATAGAGCCCCCATTCTGACTGAGGCTTGGACAAGGCGAAAGTCAGAGTAGCTACCAGTCCAATCGGGGATTAAGACCAGGTAGACTTCCGGTCGGGTCGTTTATAGTCCATTGGACCTGCGTGAAGGGCTCGCCAGCCATAAGACAGAAATCATACCTGAGTAGATGATGATAACTCTGTTGGGAATCAGACTTGTCGTATAAGTCCTGGGTGCGCCTATATATGGGCCCATCCCGTGCTATTCCGGGTAAAATGTCACCTTGGGCTTTCCGCTGGGGAGATATATGAGTTGTGCGGGCTTGCCTCCGAAGCCTTGAGTCGTACCTGTAGCAGTTACATAAATCTTTGCATGCAACACGTAGGTAAAAATATGACTCGTGCTGGGGAATAAAAATTTGAATTTTTGAAATTTTGAAATTTTGAAATTATTGAAAAATTAGGAATACTCGGGATGACTAATTCCCGGGCTAAGATTGGGGAATCTGAGACTAGGCCTGTATGTGTAAACCTAAAGGGATTAGGAAACTTTTATGGAAAAGTGATATGGAAAGAGGGTTATAAAGCTTAATGCTATAAATACCCCCCTTGTCTTAATTTTCTTCACAACTTCCTCACAATTATTTTTTTCAAAAGAAAGTTCCTTATTCCTTTCAAGAGTTTTAGTCATGGGAATCGAGCGATTGACCGCAATGCTGCAAGAATGGTCCCGACGCTTTAGGGAGGTGGATAGGGTGGCCCTGAACCAGACGGGTATTACTCAGCTGTATACATTCCGTCAGATGCAAGTTGACCGTTACTTCCTTGATGCTTGTTTGTCCTATTGGGACGATACATATCATGTTTTTGCCTTTCCTCGAGGAGAAATTTGTCCTTTACTCGAGGAGATTGCTGCTGTGGGAGGATGGAACCCGATACTTCGTCTTGCCGTCCCGTTTTCGGTCTATGACCCAAGGAGAAAGCTACGGGAATTTGTAGGACTTTCCCACAATGAAGTATCTCGCATGATGGAGGATGATAGTATTTCTTTGATCGACTTGGCCGAGAAATTTATGAACCCTCATGATGTCCGGGTCAGACCGGTTCACAGCCGTAAGGCTTTCTCCTTTTGTATGGTCCATGTTTATGCCTTTGAAGGTCACATGGACTTGTTGTCGTGCATGGGTAACGCTCGTCTTTTAACCGTGGTTGATCTGATGGAGACGGAGCAGAGTCCGGGTTGACTGATTACGGGTGAAATTATCCAGGGTTTAGATAATCGTAAGAGGGATTCATCGGTTCGTCTGACTGGAAGTACCCGTTTATTGCAGGTATTTCGGATTTTTTCTGATTTTTCTCAATTTCTCAATTTTTCGATTTTTTTTTCGCGATTTTCCTGCCGCAGTGGGCACTCGATCGAGTCACCCTGACACTCGATCGAGTGCCCTCGTAAAAGCCTCATGTTTCGGTTTTAGAGGTACCACTCGTTCGAGTGACTCCCAGGCAGTCGATCGAGTGCCCTTAGGCGGACGTTTATTTTGTCCCGAGAACTCATATTTCTTGTTTCTTTTTCAAATTTGGTTATTCGAGAGGCTATCAGTAAATAGCGTCATAATTAGGTGATGACGAGGAGGCGGGCTATTGATTTTTCTCGCCATATTACTCAAAAGTATTGGGATGAAGTGTTATCTTTCCATAGCGGTCCACTGATTCGATGGGTAGTGCCATGGTGGCCCATTTATGTTTGGACAGGCTTGGATCCGAGGGATAAGGCTCGCTACCAGGTAATCTTGTCTTTCAGGCAGACGATCCATCTTTACCCCGATCGCATACTAAGGCAGTATGGTTGAACCTAAAGAATCCTGGAGGTTGAAGCAGTTGTGAGTGAATCTACCCAACTGACGGATGTGATGTGCGATACTTGGATGCAAAGATGGTACACCCGGCATACTTGGCCCATTCCCAAATCTCTTCATTCAATATGGGTTTCAGACTCCTATGTGAAGTGGACTAAAGCAGATACTGCCAAGGCCCGAGCTGCTCTAAAGGTTGATGAAGCTTTCGACCTGCTATGGAGGGAGCAAGCTAAAGACAATAGGGGCTTTTTTACGAAGGCGACACTCCAGCTACTCTGGTCCGTCTTATGTCAGGTCAAAGAAAGAAGACTAGGACTCAAGGCGAAGGGTCTAGTGCTAGAGGTGCACGGGGAGAAAGTGAGCCCCCAGACTGACTTGGAGAGGAGACTTGGCCCAAGACTGGCAGTGCAAGACCGACTTGGCCCGCGAGACAGATTACCTGAGCACGTACGGGCTCGACTTGGACCGGTGACAATGGCAGAAGACCCGTTGTCGAAGAAAAGGGTTCGAACTAAGGAGGTTCCCCTTGTGATTCGGGAACGCTCGCCCCCACCCCGGCGACCTTGGGCTCCATGCGACCCAAAGGATAAAGGAAAGGGCAAAATGCATGACCACTAGTCTCCTTAATTTTATTATTTGAGTATTATTACTATTTTTTTGTGGTGTGTTTTTTGTGTTTTTTTTTGTGTAATTTTGGAATTCCCGAGTTTATCGGGTTTTTAATAAAGGACATATTAGTGAAGACCGTTCTCAACTTTTTCGTTATTGTAGTGGTTGTACCCTTTTGAGGGGTTGCCTACGTATCCACGGTTAGCAGAATCAAACCAAACGTAGTTTAGAAATAGATTTTTTGCAATTTTTGAAATACACCAAGACTATTAGTTCAAGATGAGCGACGGTAGGATGAATAATCCTAGCTCATTGACTTGCTTATAATATTTGAAAATTTATAAAAAAAACAAATTTTTATGAACTTTTTGCAAATGACATTGAGATAGGGTTTATGGGTAGTAGCGCTTCAACTGGTCCAAGTTGGTTGGGTTGACGAATTCATTCCCGTCCAAGTTTGTTAGGATCACTGCTCCTCCTGATAGGACCTTCTTTACTAAATATTGCCCAACCCAATTGGGTTTGAATTTTCCTCTTGGGTCGACCGGTAGTAATGCACGAACCGATTTTAGGACCAGATCTCTTTCTTTGATATGTCTGGGTCTAACCCTTTTGTTGAAAGCCCGTTGGATCCTCTTTTGATATATTTGGATATTGTTGAGGGCCCGGGACCGCCGTTCGTCCAAAAGAACTAGCGAATCGTATCGGGCTTGTACCCAATATGCTTCCGGCACTTGGCTCTCAAGTACAATCCTGAGGGATGGCACTTCTAGCTCGACCGGTTGAACCGTCTCCATTCCATATGTCAAATAGTATGGAGTTGCTCTGGTTGCGGTGCGAATTGACGTCCGATACCCGCAAAGGGCAAAAGTTATTTTATCGGGCCAGTTTCGGTAATTCTCAGCCATCTTTTTAAGTATGGTGATATTCGTTTTATTAGCCGCCTTTACCGCTCCATTTGTCTGGGGCCGGTAAGGTAAAGATGTATGCCTTTGGATTTTGTATTTCGCTAGCAACGCAGCGGTTTCAGCTTGGAAATGGGTCCCGTGATCACTAATGAACTCGTGCGGGATCCCGTATCGGCATATGATCTTGTTCTGGATAAACTTGGCAACATGCCTGGCATTGAAGATCCGGTACGACTCGGCTTAGACCCATTTGGTGAAATAGTCCATAGCCACCAAAATGAAACAGTGACCTCCTGTCCCGGAAGGGTTCACCTTTCCAATTATATCAATTCACCATTTTGAGAATGGCCATGGTGACGTCATGGTATATAGTAGGGAAGATGGCATATGTTGTACATTGGCAAAATTCTGACAGTTATGGCAGTGTTTGACATATAACTGACAGTCAGTGTTCATGGTGTTCCAATAGTATCCGAGCCTCATGATTTTTCGGGCTAGCATATGGGCGTTCATATGCGGACCATTTTCACCATCGTGTACCTCGGACATAACCTTCTCGGCCTGTACTTTATCGATACACAGGAGGAGAGCCCCCTGTGCCGTCTTTTAGTATAACTGTCCGTCGTCCGTACGAATAAATTGAGTCGCCAATCTTCGCAAGGCTTTCTCGGCCCGGTTTTCAGTTCCCGGGGGATATTCTCCCGTCGTCAAGTATGTTACGACAGCCTGATACCAAGGTTCTGGATCAGCTATCTCAATATCTTGGATGGCGTGGATATAAGCCGGGTCGGACCGTCTTTTAACGCAGATTGGCATGCTGGCTAGGTGCTCCGGGATATTTAGTAAGGATGCTAATTCGGAAAGTGCATCTGCAAATTGATTTTCTTCTCGGGGCAGATAGATATATTCTACCTTTTGGAATTGCTTCTTGAGAACCCTTACTCGCGCTTGGTAAGCCACGAGATTGGCGTTCCGAGTTTTCCATTTTTGGAGAGCTTGATTGATGACTAAGGATGAGTCACCGTGGACCCGGAGGTTTGTTACTCCTAAATCAGCGGCGACTTGCAACCCGTGAATGCATGCTTCATATTCGGCTGCGTTGTTAGTCACATCAAAGTCCAGTTTAATGGATAACGGCGTATGCTCTCCTTTCGGTGATATTAACAGAATGCCGACTCCGAATCCTCGGAAGTTGGACGCCCCATCAAAATACAAATCCCATGTCTCGGAGTCGGTATGGAATATGTCTTCATCTGGAAAAGCCCAAGTATTGGTGTGCCCTTCTTCGGATACGAGACTATCGGCGAGGAATTCGGCTACTACCCGACCTTTGATGACTTTTAATGGTACGAACTTGAGGTCGAACTCTGCTAGCATTAAAGTCCATCTGGACATCCTACCGTTAAGGATGAGCTTCTCGAATAGGTACTTGATAGAATCCATTTTGAATAGGACATGTACCTCGTGACTGAGCATATAATGTCGGAGCTTTTTAGTGGCCCAAACAAAAGCTAGGCACGTTTTCTCGAGCATTGTATACTTGCATTCATATTCTAGGATCTTTTTACTGATGTAGTAAATGGCACGTTCTTCTGAATCAACTGTCTGGGCCAGCATAGCAACCATGGCTATCTCGGTCGTTGTTAGGTATAACGACAAAGGCAAACCGGGTTGAGGTGGCATTAATACCGGCGGTGCAGACAGAATCTCCTTGATTTTATCGAAAGCCGTTTGACATTTATCGTCCCATAGTGTTTGCTCTCCTATTTTCAGTTTCTTGAAAATGGGTTCACATACCATGGTTAACTTTGAAATAAACCGGCTAATGTGTTGGACTTTCCCGAGAAACCCTCTTATTTCTTTTTCGGTTTTAGGTGGCTGCATCTCGGTAATGGCCTTGATTTTAGCTGGGTCGACCTTGATGCCGCGTTGGCAAACGATATGGCCCAGTAATTTGCCTGATGTTACCCCGAAGCTGCATTTTTGAGGGTTCAGCCTCATGTTGTATTTGCGTAGTCGGGTAAAGAATTTTCTCAGGGCTGCAATGTGCCCACTTCGGTCTTTGGACCTAACAATCATGTCGTCCACATAAACCTCCACTTCCTTATGTATCATGTCATGTAATAGGGTTGTGGCGGTTCTTTGATAAGTGGCCCCGACATTGATGAGCCCAAATGGCATAACGGTGTAACAGTAAGTACCCCAAGGTGTAATGAAGGTGGTCTTACTCATGTCCTCTTATGCCATTTTGATCTGATTGTATCCGGCATACCCGTTCATGAATGATAGGAGGGCATGATCGACCGTGTTATCCACCAGTATGTCGATGTGTGGTAACGGAAAATCGTCTTTTGGGATGGCCTTATTAAGGTCCCGGAAATCTACACATACCCGCACCTTGCCGTCCTCCTTGGGTACTGGCACGATGTTTGCAACCCAGTCTAGATACTCAGACACTTGTATAAAGCCCGCTTTGAACTGCTTGTCGACTTCTTCTTTGACTTTGAATTGAGAGACATTCGGGCCTCATTCTACGGAACTTCTGTTTTACCGGTTTACACCCATCTTTGATGAGTATACGGTGTTCAGCTATTTCTCGATCTATCCCCGGCATGTCCTTGTAGGACCATGCGAAGACATCCTTGAATTTTTGGAGGAGGTCTGTGAATTGTTTTCTCTCCTTGGGATCTAAGTACAAACCCAACTTAAGCATCTGGAGCTCTAAAGTGGTTCCCACGTTAATGAACTCGGTTTCCTCAATTACCGGATCTCGAGAATCCCTTTGTTCGAGCTGCTCGATCAGATGCGGAGGTAGAGGTACCTGTTCGTCGGGTTTCTCAACGTCATTGCATATAAAAATTTTGAGATTGAAAGAGTTTTGGAAATAAGACAAGTCGTAAGCGGAACAGTTTTCGTTATTATTATTGTAAATTTTGAGAACAACTTAAAGAGAGCGGTCATCTGATCGTTGGTCAGTCGCGAGATAGGGAGTGCTCTCGGGACAGGCCCCGAGACTCCAGTGGAAGTGGCTAAGGGAAGAGGGGTTACAGACTCGACTCTAACACCAGACCCTCTAGACTTGGACTCAGACTCCGACTCAGACTCAGACTCAGACTCGGACTTCGACTCAGTATCCGGCATGTCTCCCTCGCCGGTGGTCAGCTTGTATACTCGACCCTGGCTGTCGGTCCACTTGATCGTCTTCCTCCAAGCCCTTTTTTCGGTGTCTGCACCAACTTCGGAGATCAGCTTTGTTGGGTCAAACCGATTGTTGCGAAGGATCAGGTTGACCAGATCTTCTTTTGGAGCAGGGATGGCCTTGTCTTCACCGAATAGAAGCCCCAGCACGGGCTCAGAGTTATTTTCACCTTCCTTGGATTCGGCCTGAACGAGGGTGAATATATCATCGGGGATGAAATTGTATTCCCGAGCCGTTTTGATATCGGGATATGTGATAGTGGGCTGGTATAGCCTCACTTGAATAGCCCCGAAAACTAGTGTAACGAAGTAATCGGTTAGCTTTGGGCTGTAAGGGCCCAAGGAGGTGCCCTTGATGATATTGGTGGCCCTTTGAATACCGGCCCGGACCACGTTTTCCGGATTACAGTATACCCCAAGCCGAATCGTGATTCGCCGTCGTTTAGGACCTCGATGATCTTCCCAGCTGGAAGATATGGTCTCGAGGTAGCCCCCGGTAAGTAGCCCAAGTTCTGTAGCATCGTATCGATGCTAGTAGTGAAGTAGGGCCTGAAGAGATATTCTTCTTCGATCATTCCCACGAAATCAAATCCTCGTGGGTCGGCCTGGCCCGTAGCGTTGCAGCTTGCCACGGTAATGGGGGTTGCCTCCAGTGTGACGACACCGTCTTGAAGAGGCATCTTGACCTTTCTGTGGAGGTTAGAGGACACGGCTTTGACCGCATGGATCCAAGGCCTTCTGAGCAGCAAGTTGAAGAACGAGGTGACGTCAATCACCTGAAACTCCAGTTCTTTCTCAATTGGGCCCATTATGATTGTCAGTTTGACGGCCCCAGCAACCGGTTTGGGCTCCCATCGAAGGCCTGGATAGTCTGCACCGTCGGGAGGTAGTCGGCCTCGGTAATGCTGAGGGCCTTAGCGGTCCTTAGGGGAAGGACATTTACAGCGGACCCGTCGTCGATTAGGGTCATTGGAAGGTACTTCCCTCGGCAAATGACCGTGATGTATAGGGCAAAGTTATGATTGGGCCCGAACGGGGGAAGATCAGACTCAGAGAAGGTGATAAGCGGGCCTTCTTCTTTGGATTTGCCCTTGAGATAGGGCATAATAGTGGCTACCATTTCAGCTGGGGTAACCTGTGAGTCGACTTTGATCTCATCGAGAGCCTTGGTCAGTGCTTCCGGATGTGCCTGCGAGCTAACCAGAAGTTGCCATATGGTTAGATCGGTTCGAACCCTCTTCAATTGCTGACCAGGGCTGTGTCGTTGCTTGGTTCCTCGGGGTCAGCTTCCGTCCTGGCAAGTTCAGTGACGGTTGCGGGAGTAGGATGCCCAGTGGTGGCGAGGTGGTTGGTGGCTAAGGCTTTAGACTTAGCTTTTCTAACCTCTTCAATGGTGATGGGGACAGCTTCCCCTTTGGCTAGGTAGACATCTTCTTCATCATCGAACCATATCCCGTTAATTTGTGGGATAAAAGGGGAGATGAGGTGTGAACAATCGATTACCTCGCCAGTGAATATAGCATGGGCACTGAACGGGTTTTTTTTGTTACTCGGCTTGTCCCCAGGCAACGGTATTTTCCCGCTCTCGATCAGATCTTGGATCAGATGCTTCAATTTCCAGCACTTTTCATTATCGTGCCCATTACCTCGATGATATTGGCAATAGGCCTGAACGTTGTAGCTCTTGGATCTTTTCTCCACTGGAACTTCAGGAGTTGGGCCTATTGGTTGGATCAGACCCTTTGAAGATAGCCTGAAGGCGTAGGTATAGGTAGTCCCTATATCCGTGAATACCCGAGTTGGAGTATTCTTTTTGGATGAGGTATCCAGCTGATTAACCTCATCGAAGATGCTGCGGGTTGCAGCTGCAGGTGTGGGCTTGCTCACAGATGAACAAGCCCCTTGATATCCCCTGGTAGAGGCCTTAGTCAGGCTCTCTAACCTTAAATCATCCTCGATCCTTGTGCCCATCTCAGTTAGGGTGGCAAAGTTAGGAATGACGGCATACAGGAGATGGACCCGGTAGGAAGGGAGGAGGTTCTTGACAAAGGCTTCCACTAGGACTTTCTCGCTGGGCTTATCAACCAGCTTCACACTCTCGGCCCTCCATCTTTGAAGATATTTAGTGAACCCTTCTTTGGGCTCTTGGGCCATGACTTCCAGAGTATGCATCGTAGTTTGGATCTCGGTATTATCAGCATAATTCCGAGCAAATTCAGTCGCCACATCATCCAAAGTCTTGTACTTCTTGGAATCAAGCCTGTATTACCAGGCTTTGGGATGTTTCTCAAGGGAAGAAGCGAACTAGTGCTTGAACATGGTGGATTTCACCCCCTTGACAGCCATAAATTCTTTGAAAGTCCGGATTTGATGGACAGGGTCCTTAGTACCCTCAAACATCGGTACTCTCGTAAGGTTGAGGTTGGCGGGTAACTCGTCATTCAGAGGCGAGTAGGAGCGAGCATTCTCCGTATGGATCGAGTTGCTTGTTGACAAGTGGACCTGCTCTTCAAGCTTGCGAACAACGCTGATTAGTTTAGCTATGGGCCTGGTGGGCTCAGATCCCGCATCAGGAGTCCCTTTCTCCGCGGCACTCAAACAGGTGGCAAGAGTTGTTTGGTCGGTCTGGATGGCAGTCAATTGGGTCTCGATTTTGGCCAGAGCGGCGGTCAGTTGATCCAGAGTGGCTTGCATTTTCTGGCGTCTGGTTAACAGTGGCCTGTCTGTAAGAATACCGCATAATCAGAAATTAGCCCAAACCCTGGAATAAAAGTACATCCCGAGTAAAGGAAGGACTGAAAATGACTCGGAAAAGATACCTAGACGGGTGACTTATGAAAGGTGGGCCTCTCTTAGAATCCGGCAATGTGGGCCGGGTCCTGTTCGAAGGTAGGTCCACGTGAGACATCCCCAGACTTTGGACTCGAATGTGTAGACGGGCCCTCCTTTGTAAGAGTATGTCTTACGTAGGTGGGCCATGCCTTAGTCAAATAAGGCAGACCGGGATAAGGAGGAAACTTGCGATGTAAGATCGACAGAGTTTCGACGCTAAAGACTTCTACGACTTATGACACGACCCGACACTGCTAAATACGGAAAGTCCTAAGAAGAGGAAGGTTTTGAAAAGGGATTTTTTTTTGGAAAATCCGAGAGGACTCAATGGAGGGCCCGATTTTTTTCGAAAATCGGAAATTTTATCGGGCCATAATTTTGAAAGTTCGAAAATATTTTCGAGTTTTGAAATGGGCAGAATACCGGCTAGAAACAGGCTATTTTGAGTAAAATCATTAGTCCTAAATTCGGTATGCTTCCCGGGTTTTGAAATTGGATATTTTGAAAAGAGATGCATTTTTTGAAAGATTGACGGTTTTCGAAAAACGACCCAAAAAAACCAAGTAACACGTAGTCACGCAAGCATTATAACGACGCTATGTATGCTTTACACTAGGTCTTAGTCAGTCTATAGAGGGTGGTCTATACCAGTGCACATAGCCTATCCGTGAATCGGGACGGACTTCCTAAGTCGAGTTGAGCTTAGAACATGCCGCGAAACCCATACAAATCAACTATGAACACCTTTGACATATCCATATTGGAGTATATCACGGTATAGTGGGACGTCGGTTACCAGTACCAGCCCGGGAAAAAATAGGGTTATGCATGAGTCGTAAAACTAAAACGCGTATTGTACTAGTCAAACAATTTCTATTCGAGTCTCACCCTGAGGATGCCGATGGTAAGTCACGGATCAGTTAATCCCCAGCGGAGTCGCCAAATTGTGGACATGACATAGATCCACCCCGACGCGGCCACGCGCGGGTTTGGGGAGGCGAATGAATCTCCATATGAGATGGGTCGAATTGAAATTTAAATCGAAGTGGAGTCGCCACCGAACTTTGCGGGAGTTCGGGCCCGTTCGAACCCACTCAATATCTTAGTGGGCCATGCACAAATTATGGCCCATTCGGATGTCAGAGTTTATTGGGCTCGTCCCTTTGCATTTGATACCGATACCGACATTATCAAATACCGTATATTGAATGACTCTCGTGTGCCAATGAATTCGGATATCCGGAAACCATGGTTCTGAGTAAGGGGTGAGGGTACGTGTTGGAAAGTTCACAAAGAACACCCAACCCCGCCCGCACATTAGCGGCCTCTACTAAGATATCGTTTGACTCTCTAATACGCACGTTAGTAGAACGATGAAATGATATGCAAACAATGTTTTACCTAAACATGCGAGAATTTTAGTGGGTTGCTAAGTTTATTTAATGCATCTAAATTTAACGTCAAAGTGGTATTTAGCATGCGAGTTCATTTTAGTACAATAAAATAAACAACGGAAATGAAAAGCCAAAAATTGAAATAAACGAGTTTGTAACGGTAATAATGATAATAACGGTTTGCAAGAATTATAGAATGATGCAGAAAAATTTAATACAACATGATGCATGGTTTAAAAATGACACGTGATTGACTTGACACGTGTTGCCCGAAGTCATAAAGAGTATTTTACGAGGCTCGAAAAAGGGGCTTGCCCAGAATTTGAGGTGCTACTCGTCTGAGTCCCGAAGAGACTCGACCGAGTAGGTCGCCACTCGATTGAGTCAAACTCGACCGAGTGGTCCTCAAGAAAACCATTCTGCCTCAGTTCGAGTGGTACCTGTACGAGCTATGGTTCGTTTCGGTTTTGCTTTTGAGAATTGCTTTTGTGTTTTGAAAATCAACGATTCGTTTGGTCGCGTGGAAATATAATGAGATTTACACCCGACCTGAATCCCTCGATACTCGCCAATTCTATGCTCGTTTATCAGATCGATATCGAATATTTAGAGTGTACTTTAGAAAAAAGATGTTAGAAAAATAGTTGTTTAATCGAATTAAGACGGAATAACTTGTTTTGTGTCACGGTTTTCAGGGAACCATGCGACCCGCGCGAGAGGGGCACGACTCGCGCAGCCACGCGACTCGCATAAGGCACATGCGACCCGCGCGGCGGACTGCTCTCGATCCCGACTTTTCGTTACTCGTCGTACTCGGTGCTTGATTATAGGACCATTACTGAATACTTAGAGTAATGTTTTAAAAAGATTTTGTGAGTCGTTTAAATCGAACTAGAACGAAATAGATTTTCTCTACGTTAATAGTGTCGTAATTAATTCTTGTCGAATTGGATGACAACTATTTTAGGATCAACGAAAATCGTACTAGTTAGGTTTATTGACTAAATCGCTTAGATTCAACATCCAACTATTGAGTTGGTATCGAATCTAATAAATTGATGCTTTGTATTTGTTTGAACAAAAGAAAGGACTCGACTTCATTCCCTCCGTATCCCGTCATCGCGATAAATCCTTACGGATTGTGTGATGTCGGATCCGCATCAACAGGTTTCGACCTTAAAAAAAGTTCGATTCGAAAATAATTTTAAAATTGATGAATATGTGATGAATGACGATTATGACGACAATGACGCGACAAGAATAAAAAGGGACGATTTTGTTGATGTTGACTCGCTTCAACAATCAAGCGTTCGGGGTGTCGGGATAAGTGACCGGCAACGTCGGGTGAAGCACCCTTGTATATTCGGATTTCCTTATCCCGTCATCACTCCCACTCGCCACGAATTAGCGAATATTTTAATGTCTTATACTAATAATATTATCGATATTATAGACGCGACGATAGAAAATAAAAAAACGAAAAAAAAAGGACGACGACAAGACGGACGACGCGAGGAGGAAAAAGAGAAGTGAGAAGAACGAGATTTTGCACCCTCAACCTACATGTTTCTTAGTCTCGGATAGAACTCGTTAGTTGTGGCTTTAGCACGGGAGTATCGAGGTTTACGTAAGTTGAGTTATGGTGGTTTAGGGTTTTGCTAGATGCTACGGTTGTAAGTAGTAATTAGGATGTTTTAGGGTTGATTAGGGTTGTCAAAAAAGTGAGAAAAGATGTGTTGGATGTAGGTGTATATATAGGCATGTCACCCGCCCTCGTCTAGGGTTAATCAACCGAGTACCCTGTTGACTCGGTCGAGTGGCCCAAAACAACGCAGTCGGGCCTGTTTGAGGGCCCACTCGATCGAGTGGGTCAGCTGGAGCGTGGGGGTCAGGGCTTTGGACCTTGAGTTGGGTATTTTTGTGGATCTTGTATTTGAGTTGGACTTTTGATGTTGGCATGGCTATTTTTTGTGTTTCGGAAACGACTTTGACCGGGGTTTGACCCGGTCGCTAAAAGACGGTTTTATTTTCGGTGCTGGTTTTGACCCAAATTAGTCTCATTTGATTGGAAACGACCCACTGGGCCTGAATTTGAGGTCAGTGTTGTGATATTTGTACTCCGTAAAAAGCCCAAGCCAGAAACTAATGGTTTCGAGCCCATATCCGAGCGCGTAGAAACACGTTTGCGTTCGATCATCATCGGTTGTTTTTCGGAAACTGCTATAGGCACCTAACGGCCAAATGTGGGTGTCTACACATATTAATTAATTTTACATTTTAAATGAATCGAAAATATATTAACAATATTATATGATTATTTCAAGAAATCGAAAAATGCAAAATAAAAACAAAATTTTGTTATAAAACGAGAGAGAAAGGAAAAGTAGAGAGAAAATAGAGCGAGAAAATATGTGAGAGAGTTGTCTTATTCATGTCATTGAGAGGGATATATATAGTACATCAGTAATGATAAGGGAGTTTACATATGGGTCAAAAGCCCAATGGACATTCACCTAATATGATTTCATAACACTCCCCCTTGAATGTACATTACGGAATAATATGTTTCATAAAAACCTCACTCGAAAAAAAAAACCCGTGGGAAAAAAAACTAGTGTAAAATAGAGCACATTATTCCTCAAACACGCATATGATGTTGCCACGTCAAAACCTTTCCATGGAAAACCCAGTGGGATAAAACCAAAGATAAGGAAAAAGAATACAGTGCATGCATACTCCCCTTGATAGTTACATCACTCGGAAAATAACAATATTATCCATGATGTGACGATGAATCTCGATCTTTGAAATAATAATCATCATACTTGATAAACTCCAAAGATGTCTTCGATAATTAGAAATTTATCATTGATCTTCAAATAGTTATACGGATAATATGAAGATAGTCTTTGATTGTTGCGTCTTCATCCAAATATCACTTCAAAAGTTCAAAGTATAGTCAGATTATCAATAATTTGCACGAATATAATATGTGACAAAATTTAAACAATATAAATATGAAATGATGCAACGATGTGATAAGAAAACTAATATGAAATGATATACTTAGTTTCTATATATCAACATGATGACTCGATATGCAAACTGTATTGTATACTTTTCAATATCATCAATAAATTTGACGAATTTCAGGATTATGAGCTCATTGATACCAATAAATATGTCGACGGTCGTACGGATTTATAAAATCCTTATTCAATAGGCCACTTGATATTGCGCACAAATGTGTAGCCATTTCTTATCGATGTAATTTCGTAGAATCGTCATTCTACTTATATATTACTGTACACGATAAATAACGCGTAATTTGATATGATAAAACTTCTTTTGTTTTACCAACTTGTCATTCACTTTCTCCCCCTAAGGTGGTAAAAAAAATATTCAAGATAGATTGCAATCATTTACTTAACCGCCTTAGAATGCGTTTATCATATCATATGGAAATAAGATTTCATTTATGGGTATTTTTGCAAGATTATGATATATTTCGGGGAGTACGTGATTCATAAAATAATTGACTTTTAATGGCTGATTCTAAATACCAAATTTAAGAGATCAATTTATTCACATGATCGATAACGATCAAATTGTGAATTCTAATAACACAAATTACTCGTATTTGATATGTGGTCTCCAAGCCACTTAAAATATTGATCAATTCGTAGAATTGAACTTAAAATATGTTTATTCAACCTCGAGTAATGTGCAATTGGATCTCCAAATATCATCATTCATAGTCAATTTTAATTCACAATTCTTAAACCCATACTTTTAAGCACTTGTTGATCACATATGCTTAATCAGTTCATGTCAAATGTTGATATTTGTTCGCAATTAATTGCAATAATGCATATGCGAAGTTAGCTGATCTCAATATGTATAATTAGCAATTGCGTGCCAAACTATTGAATGTTGAACTTACTCAATATGACACAAACTTTATATTCATCTCGCAAAATGGAACACTTCTAGTGTCTCATGTAAATTTGCAAGATTTGTCATATATTAATATCCTTTTGAGAAATATAACAATATATTCTGTTTGAGTAATTACTCAAATGAATATTTAAGAGTTATGAAGTGAGATATTTTATACTTCCACATAGAGTAAAGAATTGGAGAATAATTATGAGTAAGATTAGTCCATAAATAAATTATCTCACATTAAACTCATGGGTGACTTGACTGAACTTATACCGATCGAAGATCGTAAATTTACAGAAATCCTCTCCCATTATACCGATAAAATACCGTCTCACATTAATGTGATAGGAGACTTACATTGTAATGACAAAAAAAAAAAAATTGATAGGAAATTGTCTCGCATTAAAATGATAGAAGGCAATCTCACATTAAATCATCACTAAACAACTTACAATGAAATGCAAGTTATGCGTGACAAATATAACTTAAAAATAATGAACATAATTATGAAAATTTTAACATTCTGAATTGCTAATAGTAAGTATATCATGTCACTACGAATTTGTAATACCCTAAGGATGGACATCACTATTTCATACAATATAATATGTAGCAAAATAGAAAGATTGTTGCCGTAATTACGAAAAATTTACTACCATAACTACATAGCTATTGTAACACCCGCTATTTTTCCTAAGCGTTTTTATTCTTTCCGTTAGGACTCCGTCTTAACTCTATCACTTTTGGCCTCATATTTCATCATTTTACTAAGCTCTATTTTAATTATTGAGTTTAATAATTTTTATTTTTAATTTTAAAGATTTAAATTCTTTTTAAATCCATTTATTTGGTTTCTTCTTAAACTAATTAATTTTTCCGCAAGGAATTCTATTTCTCTTCGAATTGACATTTTTAAGCTTGGATTTAAGTTATTCCTTTTCCTAAAAATGTTTGAATACGTTTCTATAATGTTTTCAACTAGTAAATATTTTTATTTACAAAAATTAGTTGTTAATGATTTTTATTACGAAGCTTCACGAATAATTATTTTCTTACGCGAGGTTTACTCAAATTACTTTGAAATGCCTTTAACTATTTTACGATTATACTTTTTATCAACTTATAAATTATTTGAGACCATTTACTCACATTTTGGACCAACTAAGCTCTTGGTCACAAGTTTTATTACGTTTTATTTAAACGTTTCATTTTATCACGTTAAAACGTAAATGTAAGATAATTTCTTTTCATTCATTGTTGCATTAGTATCAAAACTTTTCATACTCCTTACCACTTCATTTTGGCCGGCCACTTCATGAGGATTTCACATAGTTTTCATCAACACTTTAATCTCATTTATATTTTGAAAAAACCATCCATTTCCATACTACACTTTATTCATTCATCAAGTAAAAAAAATCTATCTTCATCTACTCTTGGCCGTGGCACTCTTCCTCTATTCTAGGATTATTTTGCTTCAATTCTAGTCTTAATCGACTCAAATTCATCGTCAAATAATTCTCTTTCCGTTCTCTTCGTTAAGGTATTAATCCACGTCGTTTCCGATCAATTTTTACCTTGATTTTTATTAGTTTTCTCATGGTATTTTTTTGCCATGATTTTCGTGTTTGGAAGAATTTTTGGACGATCCCAAAGCCGACGAATATATTATAGATTCAGACTTGGAGTAGAGGTAACGTCGATGTTACTCGGTATTTCATGATTTTAATTGAGTATTTGCATGTATATATTTTTATGTTTTATTTTGGCAATATATGTATGTCACGAATTCTGGAAAAAATTTTAAAGTTGAAAATTTGTATGATTCGGTATTTTTATCGCTTTTACGAGATTAACGATTAAATTGTTATATTATTTTGTAAAATCGTAATAATCAGCCTAAACATGTAATATATGTTTATATTCTGGAAAAATGTTGTTTTTGATGATTTTTAATAATTTAGTATTTTTCTGATATTTTTGATATCAATTATTGAATTATTACCGTTTTCGGACAAAAACAATAAAAAGCCAATTTTTAGTTCTAGTACTTAAACATTTTATTTTAATCTGATTTTTGACGTGGTGAAACTTTCTGGTGAAATAGAATTTTCTGAATGATTTCATAATTTTTCGGAAATGTTAAGTGGATGAATTAATTAATCACTTTAAATCATCGTTTAACGTTAAAACCGTGTTTGTTGTTTAAATTCTCGATTTCTGGTCTTTGGTTTAAATATGGAAAATTATGATTCTGATGATTTCATATTAAAATGTAATTTTATGATTTTTAGTGCCTTAATAAAATGATAGGAACGATAAGTTTTATTAATGGAATCGTTAATTGTGAAAACGGGTTTTAAAGACGGTTTTGACGAGATTTATTAAATCTGGAATTTTTGGAAATCTTGAAAAATGGTAGATTCTGGAAAATCATGATTTTTAGGTTTAATAATAATTTTTGGATATTAATACTTAAATCGTTTTGTAATTACTATTTTTATTAATCGTTATTGTCGATATTGGACGATTAACGAGAAAACGCTTTAAAAACCGAGTTTTAGAATTCTCGAAATTTTCTTTTCTGGACAGAATGTCCATAAATATAATTTAACTATTTTACGTAGTTTTTGTACTATTTATTAAAGTCTTTAATTAATAAATATTGATTTTCGGACAAATTGTGATTTATCGTTAAAATGCTTCGTCTTACCTAAAAGAATTATTTTTCCAGCAATTTTGAAAGTATTTAAATCTGAAACTTTAAGAGTTAAATCATCCCTTAACATACTCTAAATATATTTGTTGGTTTAATTAAATAAAGACGTTCAAATATTTAATTTGATATTTGCCGTAAAATCCTATTTATAATTTTATTGTCGAAACTAATAATAATTAGGGAATTTTAGCTTTTTAACTTTTGAAAACACCCTAATTAGTAATATTAAAATGTTTAAGACATTTTTAATAATTTTATAACGCTTATACGATATTTTAATAATTTCATAAAATCAAATGATCTTACTTTAATAATTAATATCGTTAAGGCCGAAAGTATTAGTTTTATAAATCTATATCGTTTACTAAAAATGTGGTATTAGTATGAACTAATATTCTCACTATTTTGATATAATGCTATTTTTAGTAAAGTTTCTAAAAATAGAAGTTTCCTAAAATATAAAGTTTCCTCTTTTAGAATATAAATGTTTACTTCTTTTATCCTCATATTGTTTATAATGAATACATCTTTTAAATATCGATAATGGTTTGTTTTGGAGTTATGGAATAAGGACATATGTGGGTTTAGAGTAATATAGTCTGGGATGTACGTTTTGCCATCAACTATAAAGCTGGTGTGTCTATGTTGAGACACATTGGTCGTTGAACTGAGCATGGTTTGTGTTTAGGAGGGTGTATGCTTACCTTAAACTTAGATATCGCATCGTGTAAGTCGCGTCGGGTTGAACTGGATATGGTTTGTATCCAGGAGGGGTGTGCACTACTTAAGCCAGGACCTCGCTGCATGCAGTCCTGTTATGGTTGAGTTGCCTAGTTAGAGACCGAAGTCTAATTTGTTTTGACTAAGTTCTCGAAACTAGTTTTTAGTATTGTCCTAGTGAAAGTCTAGATTCTACATTACTTCTATCCATAACGCCATTTTGATTATTTTATATATTATCGATATAAATTGGTTTGCAGGTTGGCAAATATTTTTATGTTTCTTCGGAAACCCTTCTGATTAATTTGTTTTAGGCTAAAGCTTATTTTAATATGCTGTTTTACAGTTTTCCAGTTTTACTATTTTTCCTATATTAGTAATTACTGTTTTAAAATCCTGTTATACGGCTGAGAGAACGTTGACGTTGCTCCCCACTGAATGTGGCTGTTATGTTTTTAACATGGCAGGTATATGTGTTTTCCTTTGGGTGGGCTAGCGAGCAGTTATGGATCCTGATTGTTTTAATCAGATCACTGTATTATGGATTGTTAAAACCCTATTTATGGATTTCATTTTATTTTTATTTTGTAGCCATTTTTATTTTATGGCTTATGTATTGACTTACCATTTTTATTTAATTAAGACATAGCTACAGAGTGTTATAATCCCACTTCTACAGTGTTTCCGCCACTGTATTGCGTTAGAATTTCTAGGGGATTACAGCTATAATAAGGTAGAGAATATATTATTATAGAAATTAAATATTTATGATATCAAAATCTATGACTTTAGAAAATGTGTAGTTTAGATAATCATCTATAACATCTAAGTCATATTGTTGAAATAATATAAAGTTGTCAAAATTTCCGTTTAAAAATATATTGACAAAGAGATAAACAAAATATTAGTATCATAGGAACTTAACTATTATACTTTAAAGCATATATCTCAATCTATATAATTCTTTGTCATAGAGATACAAATATGGAGATGCATTGAAAATACCCCATATATATACACTATGATCTCCTTGTAGTCGCATCTCAATCATATGTGTATCTTCAAATACATGAATTAACTTCTTAATATAGGATTAAGAAATAAAATATGACCTCTTTGCTATAAAGATGCAAGAATCAAGAAAAAATAACGAACTTCTTGCTTTGATAGATGCAAGGGTTGAAAAAAATAACGAACTCCTTGCTTTGATAGATGCAAGAGTTAAAAAAAATAACGAACTCCTTGCTTTGAGAGATGCAAGGATTGAGAGAAAAATTAACGAATTCCTTGCTTAAGAGATGCAAAGATTGAAAAAGAAAATAATGAAATCCTTGTGGATTGAGAAAAAAAATGAACTCCCATCAGTTGTTCTCTGCTCAGTAATTAGAATCTCGTGCTGATAATGTGTTATAAAACGAGAGAGAAAGGAAAAGTAGAGAGAAAATAGAGCGAGAAAATATGTGAGAGAGTTGTCTTATTCATGTCATTGAGAGGGATATATATAGTACATCAGTAATGATAAGAGAGTTTACATATGGGTCAAAAGCCCAATGGACATTCACCTAATATGATTTCATAATAAATTTAAAATTTTCTAAAATTGACTTAACTATATTAAGGTTAATAATTAACTAAAGATGTAAAATTACTAACTTAACCCTAGCGCAATACCCTAGGTTAAAAAAATTGACACGTGTCGCGATATGGTTCGCTGTGTATGAAATTCTCATACACCGCGTGTAAGTGTATCATCTTTGATCTAATTCAAACTTTACACTTAATATAAATGGATCATCCAATCCAAACTTTACATTTCTTTTATGGCAAAAGACTTTACCATACAATTTTCATATCCTTCCTCTATTTACCAAAAATGTCATACTTTTTACCCATTTTAATTTAGGTGGGCTTATTAAACAATTTGATTTACCAATAATGCTCTTACTTTTTACCCATTTTCTTAAAAGTTACCCAAAATCCAATGTCAAGCACGGATTGGATTTGAGGGAGTATGTTGTTGGTAAGATTCAAATAGCAAAGCAAGAGAGCGTTTTACTTAGGGGGTGTTTGGTTGGGGCTTTTGGAATGGATTGGAATGAAATCACCCATCCTAGTCACTACAAGAATTAACGAGACGGGCGACTGATCTTAGCCACCGTCATCTGTCGCTAAAATAGATGCGCGACAGATGACAGTCGCTAAGAAACAGTCGCACCAGATAGTCGCTTCGGGCGACCAATATCGGTCACTAAAAAACGCACGACCGATTTCAGTTGCTAAAAGTAGCGACCGACATCAGTCGCTAAGGCGTGTCCTTAGTGACCGACATCAGTCGCTAATAGCGTAAGATTAGCGACCGATATCAGTCGCTAAAGGGAGTGACGTGGCGCTATAGACCGATATCGGTCGCTTTTGGACGTTCTATAGCGACCGATATTGGTCGCTAAGGTAAGGGACCTGTAATAGGCCGATTCTATTTATTTCATTTCTAGCCAAAACAAACCGACAACCAAATTACGTCCCAAACATCATTCCAAACATTCCAAACGTCGTTCCAAACGTTACGCCAGCTTCACACTCCAAAATTGGCAACCAAGTAAGCAAACGTCGTGAATATACTAAATTAAGAGTAATGTTACCAACTACAAACCGTTTTCAATCTACTCAGCTAACAGGGAAACTAACTGAAGAACCACTACCGCCCCTATTGAAGGGGTCTCTAGGATCTCTATGTCAGGGAATGGGGCCGGAGTTGCAGTTCTGCTGCTGCATGCTCCTCAGGCGGTTTAGCTCTTCTAGAATTTGCAAGTTGACTGCATCCTGTCGTTTGATACGCTCATCCTGCGCCTTGAACCTCTCATCCTTCTCCCTCACCCTATCAGTCAAAGCAGCCCGCTGCGTCCTCTCATCTTGCAGTTCCGACCTCATCTTAGCAACGACGAACGGTACGTACTCCGTCAAGGTCGAATGCCCCCCCCCCCCTCCGAGCGTTGGGTGGTGTCCAGTACAGGGTGTGAGCGTTCCCCGTACCGTACACCGCTTCCTTGCGGTACCCGTGCACGACTCTGTACCATAACTCGGTCGGGTCCACACCTTCAGCGTCGGGCGCGTTAGTGGCCTCCAAATATGCTCGCTGAAAGAAATTGAAGTGATGATTAGGTGAGATGTAAAGAACAATGTAAAGAAGCCTTATGTTAGAAACTTACCCAAATGGCGGCGTCCCTCTTCGTAATGAAGCTTCGACCGTTGGTGGAGTCCCCCTTGCTCTTCGTGTCAAGAAACAGCTGCACAGGTTCGGGGAGTTCTCCTGTTTTCTTCTTTAACTGTTGACAGTACATGTAGATTTCTCATTTATATTTTCAATGAGAACATTAAATAAGAATTCAAAATAAAAATAAAAGGAAAGGAAATACTTACCGCCATAGCCCGCTGGTGCATCGACTGCGACCTACCGTAGTGGGTGGCCTCCGCTTCCGCCTCAGGGTCTCTTCCCCGCCTCTTGTTTTTCTTTGCTTGGAGGGATCTCTTAATAAACTTCGGGTCGGAGCGAACTTTTTTGAACTGTTCAATGGCGGCACCTACAATTCATATGAAGAGATCAGTAAGCGAGTTGAAGATATATACAACTTTTTATTCAAGTACGAACACTAATTGAGTAATCAAACCTTTAAGGTATTTGTGTGCCCTTCCCTCGCTCGCCAACTTCCACATGTTGTCCTTGTATCTTGGCTTCGCGAATTCCATGTATCGGTCCCTTGCAGCCACCTCGAGACCAGGGTTCCAATAGTGTTTCAACTGCAAGATCGTTTGTTGTTAGTGTATTAGTAATCCGTAAACAATAAAAGTTAATTAATAAAACAACAAAATTGGTGCACCTTGAAGTTGTCGAACCACTTCTCCTGTTGCCACTGAGGCACCTGGGTCCAACCAGTGCAGTAAGTAGTCAAGTCTTTCATGAAACTGTCCGACACACCAGTCACCACTGTTCGATCCCGAAACCTACACCAAAGAACGAAATAAGATGATGTCTCACAAAAAAATGAAATAAAATGAAGTTGCTAATAATGTGATTAAAGTTTAAAAACCAGTAATGACGTTGCTAATAATATAATGTCTCACCATGTCATCTCGGGGCTCATAATTAGGCGCCCGTCGTGCCGATATTCAAGCTAGTGAGGTCCCTGTGGTTGTTCAGGTTGCTGATCCTTATCCGCCTCCTCCTCGTTCTGCTCTTCCTGGTCCTCCTGCTGGTCCTCCTGCTGCTGGGACCTCCTGTTCCTGCTCCCGCTCCCAAACCGGTTTCTTCTGCCCAACGTCATATCTGCGGACGAAAATAGAAAGTTAGAAATTGACAACATAATATTGAAATAATATACCCAAAATATTAAATAAAGACTATTATATTCAAATAATATTCCATATAACTTATTAAAACTATACCCTACTAGCAATTATTTCCTCTAAAGTAATTTACTAATATACACTACTCACATATTTAGTAAAATTCTCAATTCACCTAAACATAGTAATATTTGCACCTAATCCGTCTATAAGTACATCATTAAATCGGCATAATTGTATTTTCACTTCCAATTTCCTAACACATTAAAACAACACAATTCATTCAACTACTTAACCATAAACTCTAACTTTATACTAACAATCTACCTATTTCAAATGGTGTTGTTTTTGGTTGTCGGCATTTCAGCCAGGTCGTCGGCGCTTTTTAATGTAAATGACGATCTTGCCCTTGCCTTAATTAGATTAGTTAACTAATGTAATATAATTTTAGAAATTAGATTAGTTAATGAAACTTGTTAATGAAGCGGTTTTCAATTTTTCAAACCGTTATGTTATTACGTTATTATCTTGTGGTTATTATATATCCACTCACACCCCACTCACCATATTTAATATTATTTTCTCTCACTTTAAAAAAAAAAATCGTCTTTTTTTTAGAGAAACCCGACTTTGCCCAAAATGGATCGACCTGCGGTTAGTGCACTTTTAATTATATTATCTCCCCATTTTTTTTCTCTCTTTTGATTATATTTTTTTGCTTTAATATAGGAATGTGTTTTAGTTTAGCGTAGAAAATCGCATTTTCTTGTTTAACTTGTCGTTTGCGTGCTAGATTTTCTTGTTGAAATCGATTTTGTGATCTAATTTCGTTATTTAAAAGAGAGGTGGAGTACGGAAAATGGTCTTGGGCGTCAGTTTTGGGCGCCTGTGGGGTCTCTTGGGCGCCCAAAACTGGCGCATGGGGGGTTTCCTGGGCGCCCAAAACTGGCGCCTGGGGGTCTCCTGGGCGCCAAAAAATGACGCCTGGGGGGTCTCTTGGGCGCCAAAAATTGGCGCCTGGGGGTCTCTTGGGCGTCAATTTTTGGCGCCTGGGGGGTCTCCTGAGAGCCAAATTTTGGCGCCAGGGCCTGTTTTTGGGGTTTTTATTTCATTTTACGTTATGTGTTACGATATCCGTATCGTTTGTTTTTGTTTTTCGATAAATGTTCATATCGTGACTCGGCTGCTGTTATTTATAATGTTTTGAATTATTATTATTATTATACGAAATGTTGATGAAATTTTAGATTTTGTGGAGTTGTAGTGTTACATTTATGTGTTCATTTTCATCGTTCGTTACATTTATGAGTTTGTCATATTCTTATTTACGAAAATCGGGTTTCTCTGAAGAGGAGACGATTTTTTTTAGGTCAGAGAAAACAAAACCCGCCTTTAAAATGTTTCTTATTTTGAATGTTTGAAATTATTATGATACGAAAATGTGAATAAAAATTTGAGTTATATTTCTTTTCATTGTTCGTTAGTGTAGTTATATTTGTTTCCATCGTTCGTTAGTGGAGTTATACTCGTTTTTGTCGTTCGTTTTCGCGGAAAATATTATATAAAATTGTACTCGTTGGACGCCGAACTATGTTCATATACATTTTGTTGACGCACTTAAGTTTGTAAGTTTAAATTAGGGAAATTTGTTGATCGTCTGTTCTGTAACTAACCTGCAATATTTTGTCGGTGTATCAGGAGGACTTTGGTGGCGACAGTATTGACTATCGCTGTTGTTTTATTTTTGGGCCACCATTCGGTAGTTCGAACCTTGCATTCAACTACGCTAACGAGATAGCTTTGGCTCTTGGGTTCACTTTGGTGAAAGCGAGCAACAAAACGCAGAGCAATGTTAACCCGAACCGTCTTGGTCAGAATTACTTCAAATGCAACCATAACGAAAATCCGAAAGTAGGTTCCACGAGTTCTTAGAAGATCGGTTGTAAGTTTTGGGTGAAGGCGTGCGAGTGCTTAGACAGGGAACGATGGATTTTAGTCATTGGTCCATGTGGCACACACAACCACCCGTTATGGGTTCACGATGACGGGCACAAACGACTAGCCGACCTTGATGAGGCCGAGAAAGAGTATGTCCTGAACGGTCTTCGGGACCATTTGACACCAGCCCAAATACACGAGGGCCTTCATTAGAGAAATCCGGAGAAACCATGCCCCTCGATCGAGAAAATATATAATATGGGGGCGAAGTTGAGGGCGCAGGCAAGGGAAGGTCGTAATGCCATCGAGTAGATGATGGTACTAGCGCGTTGGGATCTATACGTCCACTTCTTCATCGAGAACGTGATTATGTGCGTTGCAGAACGTGTATTCATGGCTCGCCCCGAGTCCGTGAAACTATTTCGTACGTGGTCTTACGTAGTCACTATCGATGCGACCTACAAGACGAACATGTACGATATCAAGTTAGTGGAGATGGTTGGGGTGACACCCGTTGGGAAACCTTTTCTGATAGCCTACACCCTACTTCGATTTGAGGACACGTTGTCCTATACTTGGGTGCTTGATAAGTTGAAGTTGCTCCTTGGGGACCGGGCACCGAATGTGATTGTGACGGATAAAGCTCAGGCGTTGATGACGACAGTATCGAATGTCTTTCCGACTCTGCAAACCCAAAATCTGCTCTCCACATGGCACATATCTAACTGTGTGGAATCACGTGCCTCGAAGAGGTTTGATGGTCAGAAAGACCGAGAAGCGACCTTCATGTATGCAGTGTGGTACCCTTTCCTATATTCAACAAGTATCGCAGACCTCCAAAGAAAATGGAACGACATGAAGGTGAAGTGGAAGCTGTCGGGAATTCCTGTGTACATTGGTACCGTTTGGCGTGATTACGGGCGATGGAATCACGCGTACACGGATCGAGTCCTCCACTTCGGCAACACCACCACATCCATCGTCGAATCTGCACAAGCGACTTTGAAGAAGGCTCTTGGCACGTCAACAGCTTCCTTAGATCGATTGTTCGATAGGATTGACAAGCTAATTGGTCGTCAGCAGTTGAAACTGCGGAAGAAGTTGGAGACCTCCCGCAAGAAGCGATCAACTACTCTCCCCTCGATTTTCAGGCACTTGAGACTCCGGGTAAGTCGTAAGGCATTGAAGTTGCTAGGGGTGTTCACTGGTCCGGAACCGGACCGGACCGAAGACCGGTCAAGTGTCATCGCTAGAACCGAAGTCCGGACCGGGACCGGACCTGTCAGACCGGTTTTAACCCGGATCGGACCGGTCGACCCGACTGGCGCGTAAACATGTACGGCTGGTTGTAAGTTGTAACTTGTAAAAATTTCGTTAAGATGCAACGTGCCAACGTATAATGTTTACACATGAGTACGTAATCAAAATTGAGAAGTAAATAGCAGAGTCCTAGGTAAAAATAAAATACGAAACTAATAATGTATGCTTAAAATTTAATAATGATGAGACTAATAAAATCTTCGAATCTTTGAGGTCGTCGGTCATCAAAGTTGGACAACGACATCTTCTTCATCGATTATTGTCGTATTCGTCAAATCTATATAAAATTAAATTGACAACTTATGTTAGGAAAATATTAAGTAAGTCGGCAATAGGAATAATAATGTATAAATTTAATAGAAATAACTAAATAAGCGTTTAAGTTCCGAAATACATTTTTCTAATTTTTCAAGTTCTTCTAACTTCTCTTCCATGTTAAGCCCTTTATCATTTCTTGGCCGAATCCAATTTTGTGCACATAAGAGTGCTTCAACAATCTTAGATGACATAAAATAATAAATTTTCGTGGTTAAAGTATTCAATAGACATTCAAAGAAAATTAAAAGAGAGTAGAAAAAGTAAATAAGAACTAAAATGTCTAAATATATATTACCTTTGGGGTCAATGAGCTTCTAAATGGTGATAGATGTCAACGACCGGCACTAAAAGATGACTCTGAAGCTACAGTAGAAATAGGCACTGCTAAAACATCACGTGCTAAACGTGACAAAATAGGGTACCGAGGAGCGTTCAGTTTCCACCATGTCAACACATCATAATCTTGTTCGTGGTCCCCAAGTATTTCGTCCAAATATCTATCAAGCACGGATTTCGAATACCCACCATCCGATCTTGTCCTCCGAACTTGGCATTCGATAGCTTTTTTGAAATCTAAAGAATCATCATGTCCAACACTACTACCCACACTATGTGTACTCTCATCATTGTGAGGAGCCAAAGGAGCATATAATCTCCTATACTCATCAAATAACCCCATTGCTTTAGCATACACTAGTTTGCTCATTTCTTCATCTTTAGGCGCACCATAAACACTAGTGAAAGCAAATTTCAAACCTACTAACTTAACATGCGGATCTAGAATAGCTCCCATATAAACGAAAGACATTCATCTTCTCAACATCTCCCCAATACTTGTCAAATTTCTTTTTCATAGCACATGACATAGCTTTAAAGTCGTCATCATTGCTAGTACTAAATTTATTTAACTGATGAAGTGCACGAGCAATGAAAAAGAAACTAGAATCACTAGTCACATACAATGAAGCAGAAACTTTTTCAGTCAAAACCTTAAACTCCTTCAAAAATTTCATCAATGATTCAACTACACTCCAATCATGGTCACTAAGAGCACCGGAATGTTCTACCTCAATAGGATTCCCAAACTCATCAACATCATCTGAACCTGGACCAAGTTCATTTCCTAAAGGGTTAGCTGGAACATTTACATCACCAAATACATCCTTAAATTTCAAAGCGGTTTCCAACATATCAAATGTAGAGTTCCATCTAGTAGGCACGTCAAGAGATAATGGCTTCTTAGATTGTGTATACCTCTTTGCAACATCCTTAAAGAATTTCACTCTAGCAGGAAAACTTTTAACAAATTTAACCGCATACCTAACCCTACTGATTGAGTCTTTGTTCTTTTTCAAACCATCCCACACAATAAGGTTGATAATATGCGCAACACACCTCATATGCAAATAATTCGCCTTCCCAACTGTATTAGCCTTATTTTGAAGAATTTTTATAAGTTCCAAACAAGCAGTGTCATTAGAACTAGCATTATCAACGGTCAAAGTAATGACTTTATCATCTAAATCCCATGATTTGAAACAACCATCAAGAAGGTTTGCTATATCCTTACCCTTGTGACTATAGATAGGACAAAAACAAATGATCTTCTTATGCAACTTCCAGTCGTTGTCAATATAATGAGCAGTTACACACATATAGTTTATTTTCTGAATACTAGTCCATGTATCAGTGGTAAAAGATACCCTTTGATATGAAACTCTAAGACACTCGATCAATTTAGTTTTCTCATTACAATAGAGTTGATAACAATCACGAGTTATAGTGACAGGAGATGGGATATGAAATGTAGGGCAAGTCACATACATAAGACGTTTGAAACCAGTTTTCTCAACAAACCGAAAGGGTAACTCGTCCACTATGATCATGTAAACAACTACTTCTCTAACCTCCTCGAGATTTAAAACCCACCCTTTCAATTAACCTTCCCCTTCATTTTCACTCCTATAAAAAATTAACAGAGTTTGTTTCCCTTTAGACTTGTTTGTAGGAGCATCAGGATTACCGGGGCATGCAAGCCAATGATTTTTTACGTTTTTGGAACCATTTATATTACCATCAGCTGCAAAAAATTTATTTTCACAATAGATACATTCACCTCTTCGCTTACCTTCCTCGTCGTCATACTCACGAAAATGCACCCAATTGTGGACGGCCACCCGATTTTTCAATGTATGGCGGCGGCCACCCACGCGGCCCCCTCCCGGTCGGGGGCCGGTCCTATCTCGCGTACGGGGCGATGTTTCAGACTACAATTCGGATGACGATCCGGACATGTACTAGACGGGCGCAGGCGCCCGTGCTTCCGTTTGGAATCGATCGAGTCATGGTTGTAAATGTTTAAAGGTCGTTATGTTTGTTAAGGCGACCTTTTTAGTGAACTGAATTCGTTGCCGATTTGTGGAGTCGCCACCGAGTCAATTATGTGGACTCGGAAACCGTTCAAGTCAACTTCGATCCTTAGCCGGCTCAAAGCGGAGGGGGCACGGGACCTAAAGATAAAGACTTGTACCCTTAAGCACTCAATGCCTGGAATGACTCTTATTGCCAATGGTTTCGGACATCCGGAAACCGTCGATTATGAGTAAGGGGTGAGGGTACGTATTAGGAAGACAACATCCGATAGATGTCAACACCCAATCCTGCTCACACTATAGCGGCCTCTACTAATCAATCGGTGGGCTGATAACTTTGTTCTTTTGTTGTGGCAGAAGTACTGTAACATCCATTGTTTTAATTCTATAACTACCTTTTACTACGTCGGTTATTTATGGACAAGTAGGTTTTGTCGTCGAAGTAGTTGTGTTTACATTCTTTGCATGCGATTTCACGTGACAAGCAGGCCATGAAAAGATTCACGTAAGAGGGTAGAGAGTACTAATATTATACGTATTAGCAAGTCAGTTTTAACGCGATAATACGGATATTAGTCGTTCTCTTGATATACCTTACCTGGTATTCTGCTTAAGATGCGTTGGTTCGGTATTAATAGAGATGCGTCAAACCATACATGGCGAGCACCGGGACTAATACAGAACCCGACCATCGCTTTGTTCAGTTTTAGTTTATTTTCGTTTTGATCTCCGTGTTTGGTGATTTAGCATGCGATTATAAGGTCATAAAAGCAATAAATCGTACGAAAAACTGTAAATGCGAACGTAAGTAAATCACGTAGTGAGGAGTTGCACCCTCGGTGTATACACTAAATGGGACACGATGCATAGATAGTTGAGAACAGATATCGGAATTACTCGGGTCTATTTAGTGTATTTTGGTGTTTATGGTTGAAGTAGGGACGCTAAGTGTTTTAGTATGTGTAGTGGACCTAGTGTCCACGTTTGACATTACCGTAGTGCATATTAAAAGAACAAGAATGTAAAGTTTTGTTTAGATGACAACCTAGTGACGATTCGACTTCGAAAGGCGGATCCTCCTAGCTTGCCTGGCGATTTCGGCAGAGTCCCGTTACCGTTGGCCCCTCCTGTGGGTAATCCGGCAGAACTCAGTTACTAGACTCGGAGTAGCTAGTCGAACACAGGCACCTCGGGATCGAGTTGGGGGCTCGAAGGTGAGGAGTAGCATTGATTTCGTTTATCAAAACTACGATCGAGTGGATCTTTTGCCTCGGGTGTCGGAGTGCGAGCCCTAAGCGAGAAAAAGAAAGGGAAGAACGAGTTGTGTAGAAGTAGGCACGAGCTCGTGATTGTGTGTCGAATGAATAAGGTGCGGGGGGGGGTATTTATAGGTGTTTTTTGTCCTCGTTGCCCATATGGACGCCCAGGGTCCAGGGACTCGGACTTCAGACGCCTGGTGTGAGGCAGTTCAGTCTTCAGGCGCCAGAGCTCAAGCTGTCGAAGTTTTGAAGATCTGATATCAAAACTTTTCAAAACGGAGAAGATGCATATCTTAGTCTTTCTTGGAGGTTAAGGTTTCCCTTTAACCCTAGCGTGGTGAGCGCCAAGTATGCTTTGGGTGCACATCCCGAGGTTCGCTCGACGCGTTGACTCGAATTTGACTTTGCTTATTTCGGGACCGATTCGGGGCCCCGATGTCAAAATTGAACCTAATTAGTGTCGTCGCGACCGTAATGACACGACTAAGGCTACCTTGATGTTAATTTATTTTTTCCGAGTAGTTATTTGATCCGTTCTATAGAAAAACTATCTAAAACATCACGAACACGCGTCGCGTTGCAATCCGATCGTCATCGGGTGTTTGTTGGGAACTTCTGCAGCCACCAGGTCCAAATCTGGGTATCTAAAGAAGCCTCCACTTTGACTGAGGTTTGGACAAGACGAAAGTAAAAGTATAGCCACCCAGGTCAATCGAGGATTACGACCTGGTGGATGTCCGGTTGGGTCGTTTTAAGTCCATTGGACTACGTGTTGAGGCTCGCCAGCCAAGGCTTAGAAATCATACCTGGCGTCTTCGCCTGCGGTTGCTTCCTTGGGCCCGGGCCGGTGCTTGTCATCTTGTTCTCAGTTCTACATCCTCGTGTGTTTTGACTTTTCGAATTGCTTAAAAGTTTGTTCAATTTTGAATGCCTTGTGTGTGGGTGACGCGTTAAGCGTAGGTGCGAAAAATGTTAGTATATGTTGGCTTCCGTTCGAACAAATGTCTTTGGGATGCTTATGAACCCTTGGACTTAATGAAACAAAAGTAAAACGTTCGACGACGTCAGTCTCCACTTGAGCGGTCGTCTTCGGGATGCCTATAACCCCTTGGACAAAATAAAATGAGATAAAATGTTCGAGGGCGTCAGTCTCCACTCGAACACTTGTCTTCGGGATGCCTCTGACCCCTAGGACAAAATAAAACAATATAAAATGTTCGAGGGCGTCGGTCTCCACTCAAATAACTGTCTTTCGGGATGCCTATGACCCCTAGGACAAAACAAAGCAATATAAAACATTCGAGGGCGTCAGTCTCCACTCGAACGAAAAATGCTGTGGAGGTATAAGACTCCTTCGAGGGCGTTGGTCTCCACTCGAATTAAATTGCTGTGGAGGTATAAGACTCCTTCGAGGGCGTTGGTCTCCACTCGAATTAAATTGCTGTGGAGGTATAAGACTACAACGCCTTTCGAATAACTAAGACCCGTTAGGCAAAAAATTGTTGTGGAGGTATAGGACTCCAATGCCTCTCGGATAACTAAGACCCGTTAAGCAAAAATTGTTGTGGAGGTATAGGACTTCAACGCCTCTCGGACAACTAAGACCCGTTAGGCAAAAATTGTTGTGGTTTTAGTTAAGTGGCTTTTGTTTTGAGGTTTGTCTTATTCTGTTCGGGTTTGCTGTTTTAGTAGTTTCGAAGCTTTTGCTTAAGTATTTATTGGTGTCTTAGTTTTGATTTAATCCCTTGTGGGTGATTGCATTAAGTTAGATATGTCCCTTCCGGGTGGCTGCGTTAGATTTATCCCTCTCGGGTAGCTGCGTTATATTTATCCCTCCCAGGTGGCTTCATTAGATTCATCCCTCCCGGGTGACTGCGTTAGATTTATCCCTCCCGGGTGGCGGCGTTAGATTTATCCCTCTCGAGTGGATGCGTTACATTTATCCCTCCCGGGTGGCTGCGTTATCCCTCCCGGGTGGCTGCGTTAGATTTATCCCTTCCGGGTGGCTGCATTAGATTTATCCCTCCCGGGTGGCTGCGTTAGATTTATCCCTCCCGGGTGGCTGCGTTAGATTTATCACTTTCGGGTGGCTGCGTTAGATTTATCCCTCCCGGGTGGCTGCGTTAGATTATCCCTCCCGGGTGGCTGCGTTAGATTTATCCCTCTCGGGTGGCTGCGTTAGATTTATCCCTCCCGGGTGGATGCGTTAGATTTATCCCTCCCGGGTGGATGCGTTAGATTTATCCCTCTCGGGTGGCTGCTTTAGATTTATCCCTCTCGGGTGGCTGTGTTAGATTTATCCCTCTCGGGTGGCTGCGTTAGATTTAGTTTTGTTTTCTTCGGAATAGGATCCCATTCATTCCTTGACTTTTGCTTTCTTTGGGATAGTTTCTGACTATCCCTGGCCTGTTGCTTTCTTCGGGATAGTTTCTGACTATCCCTGGACTACTGCTTTCTTTGGGATAGTTTCTAACTGTCCCTGGACATTGCTTTCTTCGAGATAGTTTCTGACTATCCCTAGTCTGTTGTTTCTTCAGGATAGTTTCTGACTGTCCCTGGACTATTGCTTTCTTCGGAGTAGTTTCTTACTATCCCTGGTCTGTTGTTTTCTTCGGGGTAGTTTCTGACTATCCCTGGTCTGTTGTTTTCTTCGGGGTAGTTTCTGACTATCCCTTGTTCGTTGTTTTCTTCGGGGTAGTTTCTGACTATCCCTGATCTGTTGTTTTCTTCGGGGTAGTTTCTGACTATCCCTGGTCTTTTGATGAGTGGTTGTTTGGATTTAGTGATTGTTTTGCCTTTAAATTACTAATGTTGATGTGTAATCTCTTTGCATTAGTTCGTGGGCTTACATTTGCTTAGTAAATTATTCCGGGAATGTGCTAAAATAATAATTCCCCTGGGATGTTGTGGACGTCCGTCCGCACCGCCCGGTGCCTCGCGCGAGACCGACCCGGTTTTTCAACGTGTGGTGGCGGCCACCCACGCGGCCCCCTCCCGGTCGGGGGCCGGTCCTATCTCGCGTACGGGGCAATGTCTCAGACCTCGATTCGGATGACGATTCGGACTTGTACTAGACGGGTGCGGGCACCCGTGTTTCCGTTTGAAATCGATCGAGTCATGGTTTTAAATGTTTAAAGGCCGATTCATTTGGTAAAGCGACCTTTTTAGTGAACTGAATTCGTCATCGATTTGTGGAGTCGCCACCGAGTCAATTATGGGGACTCGGAAACCGTTCAAGTCAACTTTGATCCTTAGCCGGCTCAAAGCTGAGGGGCACGGGACCTAAAGATAAAGACTTGTAGCCTTAAGCACTCCATGCCTGGAATGACTCTCATTGCCAATGATTTCGGACATCCGGAAACTGTCGATTTTGAGTAAGGGGTGAGGGTACTTATTGGGAAGCCAACATCCGATAGATGTCAACAGCCAATCCCGCCCGCACTATAGCGGCCTCTACTAATCAATCGGTAGGCTGATAACCTAATTCTTTTGTTGTGTTGGAAATACTGTAACATGCGTTGTTTTCACCCTATATCTTTTGCTACGTCGGTTGTTTAAGGACAAGTAAGTATTGTCGTCAAAGTAATTGTGTTTTCAATCTTTGCATACGATTTCACGTGACAAGCAGGCCATGAAAAGATGCACGTAGGAGAGTAGAGAGTACTAGTATTATACGTATTAGCAAGTCAGTTTTAACGCGATAATACGGATATCAATCGTTCTCGTGGTATACCTTACCTGGTATTCTGCTTAAGATGCGCCGGTTCGGTATTAATAGAGATGCGTCGAACCTAATAAGGCGAGCACCCGGACTAATACAGAACCTGGCCATCACTTTGTTCAGTTTTAGTTATTTTACGTTTTGAATTTCGTGTTATGTGATTTAGCATGCGATTATAAGGTCATAAAAGCAATAAATCATACGAAAAACTGTAAATGCGAATGTAAGTAAATCACGTTGTGAGAAGTTGCACCCTCGGAGTATACACTAAACGGCACACGATGCATAGATAGTTGAGAACGGATCTCGGAATTACTCAGATCTATTTAGTGTATTTTAGTATTTGTGGTTGAAGTTGAGACGTTACGTGTTTTAGTAGATGTTGTGGACCTAGTGTCCACATCTAGTGTTGTCGTAGTGCATAATAAAGGAAAGTACGAATATGGAAAGTTTTGTTCAGATGACAACCTAGTGACTACTCGGCTCCAAAGGCGGATCCTCCTAGCTATCCTAGTGATTTCGGAAGAGCTCCGTTACCGTTGACCCTTCCTGCGGCTACTCCGGCAGAGCTTCGTTACTATGGACCGCTTCTGCGGCTAATCCGGCAGAGCTTCGCTACTAGACTTCAGCTAGTCGAACATAGGCACCTTGGTATCGAGTGGGGTTCTCGAAGGTGAGAAGTAGCGTCGATGTCGCTTTTATCGGAACTATGATCGAGTGGATCGTTTGCCTCGAGTATCGGAGTGCGAGCCCTTAGCGAGAATGTGGAGGGGGAGAAGAGAGTTGAGAAGTGTGTCGAATGAATGAGGTGAAGGAGGGTATTTATAGGTGTTTTCAGCCCTAGTCACCCATATGGACGCCTGAGGTGAGGCGCACCAAGACTTAGGCGCCTGGGCTTAGGCGCGGGGAGTCTAAGGCGCGTGAGGTGAGGCGGTTGGAGTTTTGAAGATACGATTTTGATACTTTCCAAAACCGAGAGGGAGGAGTATACTTTATATCTTGGGGCCTAAGGTTTCCCCGTGTAACCCTAGCGCCGTGAGCTTGGTGAGCCTCGGGTGTGCATCCCGAGGTTCACTTGGCGCGGTGCTGACTCGGTTTGAGTTTCGAGACCGACCCGGGGTCCCGGTGTCAGAATTGACTCTAATTAGTGTCTATGCGACCGTAATGACACGACTAAGGCTGCCATCATATTAGTTTAATTTTTCTGAGTAATTTATTTGATCCTTTCTATAGAAAAACTACCTAAAGCATCGCGAACCCGCGTCGCATTGCAGTCCTATCGTCATCGGGTATTTGTTGGGCACTTCTGCAGGTACCAGGTCCAAATCTGGGTGTCTACAGAAGCCCCCACTTTGACTGAGGCTTGGACAAGGCGAAAGTCAAAGTATAGCCACCCAGGTCAATCAAGGATTACGACCTGGTGGCTGTCCGGTCGGGTCGTTTTAAGTCCATTGGACTACATGTTAAGGCTCGCCAGTCAAGGCTTAGAGATCGTACCTGACGTCATCGCTTGCGGTTGCTTGCTTGGGTCCGGGCCGTTGCTTGTCATCTTGTTCTTCAATTCTTCATGTTCGAGCGCTTGTCTTTTCGGATTGTTTAAGTTTGTTCAATTTTAAAATGTTTTCTGTGTAGGTGACGCGTCAAGCGTTAATGCGAAGAACGTTCATATGTGTTGGCTTTTATTTGAACAAATGTTTTTGGGATGCTTGTGAACCCTTGATAAAATAAAACGTTTGAGGATGTCAGTCTCCACTTGAGCGGTCGTCTTCGGGATGCTTGTGACCCCCTGGGCGAAATAAAGTGAAACAGAAATGTTCGAGGGCATCAGTCTTCACTCGAACACTTGTCTTTGGGATGACTCTGACCCCTAGGACAAAACAAAACAAGATAAACTACTCGAGGGCGTCAGTCTCCACTCGAGTAGCTGTCTTTCGGGATGCCTCTGACCCCTAAGACAAAACAAAATTATATAAACTACTCGAGGGCGTCAGTCTCCACTCAAGTAGTTGTCTTTCGGGATGCCTCTGACCCCTAGGACAAAACAAAATGATATAAACTACTCGAGGGCGTCAATCTCCACTCGAGTAGCTATCTTTCGGGATGCCTCTGACCCCTAGGACAAAACGAAATGAGATGAAACTATTCGAGGGCGTCGGTCTCCACTCGAATAGCTGTCTTTCGGGATGCCTCTGACCTCTAGGACAAAACAAGATGATATAAACTACTCGAGGGCTTCAGTCTCCACTCGAGTAGCTGTCTTTAGGGATGCCTCTGACCCCTAGGACAAAACAAGGTGAGATAAAACTATTCGAGGGCGTCAGTCTCCACTCGAATAGTTGTCTTTCATGATGCCTCTGACCCCTAGGACAAAACAAGATGATATAAACTACTCGAGAGCGTCAGTCTCCACTCGAGTAGCTGTCTTTCGGGATGCTTCTTACCCCTAGGACAAAATAAACCATTCGAGGGCGTCGGTCTCCTCTCGAATGAAAAATGCTGTGGAGGTATCAGACTCCTTCGAGGGCGTTGGTATCCCTCGAAAAATTGTTGTGGAGGTTTCAGACTCTTTCGAGGGCGTTGGTATCCACTTGAAAAATTGTTGTGGAGGTTTCAGACTTCTTCGAGGACGGTGGTATCCACTCGAAAAATTGTTGTGGAGGTTTCAGACTCTTTGGAGGGTGTTGGTATCCACTCGAAAATTTGCTGTGGAGGTTTCAGACTCCTTCGAGGGCGTTGGTAGCCACTCGAAAAATTGTTGTGGAGGTTTCAGACTCCAATGCCTCTCGGATAACTGAGACTTGTTAGGCGAAAAATTGATGTTTGTTTATTTGTTTTAGTTAAGTGTTTTTGTTTTGTGGGTTTGTCTTATTACGTTCGGGTTTGTTCTTGCTTTGTTTTGGTTTGTTATGCATTTGAGATTTGTTTAGAGTTTGTTTAGATTAGTTCGGCTTAGATTGCTTTATTATTACGCGTTCGGGTTCAGCGTTCATGTTAAGTGCGGCTCTTACGCTTGTTTCATTATCGAGTGTTATTTATCAATTTCGATTAGTAATTGTTCCATTATTGTTATTTTGCTTTTGTGTATCGAGTGTTGAGCTTCGTTTGTTTCTGTTTTAATTCGTGTCAGGCTATTCGGACGCGCGCCTATCTGACCCTAACCTTCAGGCGCCTAACCCCCAGCGGTTCAGGATCCGAGCGCGTCACCTGAGGCGGTCGGACTCTCGTAGACCGGGTCTGCTTAAGTAAACGAAGGTTGGGGCGATCATTTATTTCGATATAAAATTCAAACGCGTCGCCCCCTTCGCCCCTGAATCAATTCCTCGATTTCTTTAGCCAACTTTCGTCTCGATTTCCGTCATACGCGACAATGTCGACTCCGGGTAAGCGTTCTTTACTGGTTTATTGTCAGTTTTGCTTGATTTGATTGATTGTGAGCTAGTTTTGTTGAAAACCCTAGAAAATTGATTTGGGTGTTTTTTATTTGTTAAATTTCGATGCTTGTGCTTAATCCCATTGTTAAATTAGGGTCGATTAGAGCTTGTTAGGGTAGTTATAAGCTTGAAGGTGTTTTCGAGGTGCGACAATGGCTCCCTAGGGTGATTAGGTTCTGAAAGCTAAGGTTAGGGATCGTTTTCCCGACTATTCCCGCATTTGTTTTGCGTAGTCTTGCTCAAATAGTGTTTGTGAGGATGTGGGTAGCTCCCTTGTCGATTTTTATGGGCTATGATGGCTTTTAGGGCTCTCCGTGAGGTTTTGTGTGCCTTAAAACGGACCAAAAGATATCGTAACGATGCCCAATTTTCCCGAAACCACTTCCATCGTGACCGGGATCGAAAATGGGTGCTAGCGGCCTTTTCGGAATTTTAATATCCTTATCCAAAATTTTGACCCTATTTTGACCTGTTTAAGTTGTTTTAGCTTGACCTGAGGTATGGGTTTTTCGTTTTTTGTTTGATTTTATAGTTAGAGGTAACACCGAGCATCCCGAGAGACCTCCTAGTGGCGAGACTGCAGGGATGAGTTCACAGACTCCCCGAGGGATTCGTAGGAGACAACGGAGTATCTCGTCTTAGCGTCGCGACCCTGAGGCCATAAATGAGGCCGATTTCGATAGGTTGAGGATGCGCAGGCTTCCGGAGATGGTTGCTAGGAGGGCTCATGTTCCGGTTCCTGTACTAGAGAATGAAGAGATTGGTTACGATGATCCCGAGTGGGCTCAGGACTGGGATGGTCATCAGTTGCTGTTTCACGTTGACCTTCACGTTTCTCACCGCATCGTGCGTGGTCTGGTGAGTGTCCAATTCGTGCTTATTACTTATGTCTTAGATTTTTGGCTCGGGTTAGGTTAGGTTTGTTTTGTTTATACTTGTATTGTTTTGGTTTGCAGCCCCTAGGTCCGATGAGGACTTTCTCGGGGTTTACTACGTGTCTCGAGATTTATTCTCAGAAGCTGACCCCCGCGGTAAAGGGGATTATCACGAGAACTGCTCTAGGTCCCGTGATTGAGCAGTGGGTTCGGTTGGTGGGTTGCAAGACTAAGTGCAACCTTATGGTGATTAGAGCGATGATAGATCGCTTCCATGATACTACCTCGACTTTCCACATGACTTTCGGGGAGGTCGGGATGACCCTAGAGGATTTAGGGATGATTACCGGTTTGCTCTGGGGTCCGGATTGGATTAGGTGGGCCGCCGAAGGCCCTAGGCTAGATAGTGATGAGGTGCGGGGCCTCATGGGGAATTGTTTGGTGCGTGAGGCATATAGTGCGCCTCATGCTCTGGTGAGCTCATACATCACCGATCACTTCGAGCGGGTGACGGTGTTAGAGGGTCGAGAACCCAACACGCCGGAGCAGGATGCCCGGTTGTGGTACTTCCTAGGGTCGACCCACTTCTCGGATAAAGGTTTAGCACTAGGATTATGCCTCTCCTAGTTGACCTGGCTCAGCTAGGACATGATTGGGTAACCGCGACTTTTGCGGAGATGACTCGCTACCTACAAGTCATGGTGAGGCCGTTGGCGATAGAGTCGGCCTCAGCTGTGCCCATCGTGGGTCCGGGCCTTATATTAGAGGTTTGTTGCTATTCTCACTTTTGAATCTCAAGTTCTACTTAATTTTGGCTTAGTGTTGCTAAAGGTATTTTGGGTTTTTGCAGGCTTGGATCTATTCCTATTTTCCTTGTTTGACACCTAAAACAGTGCGAGTTCATCCGAAGAGATTCCCAGCGGGGATCGAGTGGAGGCTGGCTCAGCCTAAGAGTTCCACTAGTCACTACCCGTCGGAGAATGCGCTGGTCAACCAGCTAAGCCTAGGGGATGTAAGTTTTCTTTGTTTATGTCCTTTTTAGTTTAGCAGCCCCCAACATTTAGGATTTATTGAGGTGTTGGTTTTATTCGTGTAGTTTGTGGCCCGCCCTTGGACTGATTATGAGGGCGTGCCTGGGTACGTGGCCACGGAGCTGAGGCCTCGGAGTTATTGAAGGATGCTCCTCCCTGCGTTGTTTCGCCCGGTTTGGTATCTAGGCGAGCGGTTGGTGCGTCAGTGCTTGTATGACGATTTCAGGGTGCCGATTGATCCTCCCCGGACCATGTTCAGACCACCGACCACCGCAGAGGTCCTTGAGGATAGGGATGGAGAAGGAGGCGATGCGCTCTTGGTGCCTCCTATCTATCTCATGTCACCCGGTGGCTAGCTTGGTACCGCCTTGTGGTAATGTTCTAATTTTTGGTTCTAAGGTTTATTTCGTGGTTTAGCATTTTCTTGCCCTCTGACCGACCAATTTGTTGCTTTCTCAGTTGGCCGATCCGGCAGGTGAAATCCAGCCCCAAGACTTTCCCCTGACACTGCTGAGGGTGGACGCGGCCGGGATACCTTTCACCGAGCCTCTCCCCCCGTTTTCCGCCGAGGAGATGGATGTCGGGATTGAGTGGTGTGATCGGGTATACCAGTTGAGTTTCGGCTTTCATTCTTTTTTCGGGTCTTAAGAATTAGGGTCGGTTTGTCTAACTTCTATGGTTTCAACTCTCAGGTTTCGTCAGCTTGCCATCAGCGGTTGTGGCAGGCCGCCAACTGCTTCCGGGTCTACGCTTCGAAGGTTTCCCATGACACTTCGGGACCTCTATCGGTGAGTTTACGTGACTAGGGTGGTTTTCTAGGCTGTTTGTGTGTTTTCCTAAAGTTTAAGTGTATTTGTAGGATGTCCCGAATATGGTGGGGCAGCTGGAGACTTGGGTGACCGAGCTCGAGGCGGAGGCGGCTGAGGCGCAATAGCTCCTGCAATCCCGGACCGACGAGATTTCTCACCTTAAGAAGTAGCTAGCTCGGTCTCAAGGCGAGACCTCTGCGCAGAGTGAAGCTAGGCATCGGATCGTGAGGGAGGCTGAGGCTGAGGCTGAGGCTACGGGTGCTACCGAGGAGGCTGGAGGGGTCCATGAGACGGCTACCTTAGACATGTTTTCGGGGATGGACGGTAGTGAGTCTCCTCTTCTAGACTTAGAGAATCTAGGTTTGGATGACGACATTTGTGAGGTCGTGACAGCCATTGGCGCGGCTTCTAGGGGTCCTCCCTAGCCTCGATTTGTTTATGGATTTGTATGTTTTGTATATTTGCTTTAAATTTTAGTATTTGAATTAGTTGGGTTAGTATTGCGTTTTCATTTGGCAAATTGTTTACCTAGATTGACAAGTAATCACTTTTGCATTTTTTCATTTGTGATCTGACCTAGTTTAGGGTGCGTTGACGTTACATGGGAGTACGAAAACAGTTCCTTTTGGATATTTTGAAATGCGTTAGTTTGAGCCGGGAATCGGACCAGGTAGTACGTCGATTAAAATGTTTTGACATGAGATGGACAAGATGTAAACATTAACGTAAAACATTAACGTGTCAAAGTTAAAATTAACGTAAAACATTAACGAGTATATTAGGAAATGAGTGTGGTTGTTTTGACAATCAGAATGAATTTTTCTGGGTAATGCGGAATCAATTTTTCTATTTTTGGGGTTGCTCTAAATGGTGTTTTCCTGGGTATAGGCGTCTGGGCCAAGGCTCTCGGGTTCTGGGTCGCCTGGGCTCGGGCGACTAGAGACTCGGGCGCCTGGGCCAGGGCGGTTCGAGTCTGGATTATGGAAATTTCGTTGTTTTCTAATTCTTGTGGGATTAGGGCTATATATACGGGTTGTGGGTGCTCGTTTTAGACATACTAGAATATCCATAGGGTCTAGAACATCAATATTTAGGGTAATGTTGGTTTTCGGGAATATCCTAACCGAGTGGGCGGGTTCTTTTAAGAAATGTGGCCTTGAGGTTTGTTCAAATGATGGTTTGTCAACGGTTGTTTTGCTGAGTCGAGTCAAGATACAGGATGACTTTTTATTGGCATGTTCTAAGTTTTGGGACTCAAAAAGCCATGTTTTTGCTTTCCCCGGGGGTAAAATTTGTCCTCTGCCCGAAGAGATAGATGCTATAGGTGGGTGGAGTTCGGTTTGACCTTGCGTGCCTTGTGGGGATGATGCTTACGTGGAGCATTTTTATCATTTTTTAGACCTTTCTTCATTAGAGAAGGTTAAATGTTTCTTTGGGAGGGATGACATTAACTTAGAGTTGCTTTCTAGGACATTCTCACGGGCTGGTTCTCATCATGTTTCGGCCTTAGCATGTAGGCACGCTTTTAATGTTGCGATCGCTTGCTATTATCTTTTCGAAGATGCGTGGGCGCGTGAAGGTTGGGGTAACCATCGAGTTTTGGATGTGGTGATGGGAATGGAACATGGACAATCACCCTCTTTGCTTATTTTGGGTGAGCTCATTCTAGGTCTCGATGCTCGTGCTCGACTCCACAAGACATCTTTTCGGGGTTCCCGGATTATTTTACAAGTGTTTTTGGTGCCATGTTTCTTCGTAGCTTGGTTTTTTTGTTTTATTTTTGCTTTGGTTTGGAGGTGTGATGTTTTGTCATGGTTTGTGCAGGTTTGGTTACAGGAGCAGCTTGGTTTGGTCGACCATACCCGGGGCATCAAAGGTTATAACTACAGAGGTTTCACGGGCCGGAAGACGGTGCAGGTGTGGAGTAAAGGCCACAAGGAAAAGGACTGGCTTTCCTATTTGGCTAAAGGGGAGGTGGTCATCAGGTGGTCCATCCCATGGTGGAATATTAGTAGGCGTACCGGGTTTCCATTTTCATCTCCAGCTGAGGCTTTGTTGATACTATCCATGAGGGATCAGGTTTGTATTTATCCGGACACGTTGTCGAATCAAATGGGTGTCAAACCCCCATTTCGAAGGATGCTAAAGTTACTCCTAGTTCTGACCCATGGACAGAGGATTTGCTCTGGGAATTTAGGGCGTCTTGGGAATAGAGGTTCTTGCGTTTCGTTGTTATTGAGAATGTTTGACCGACCGACACCGCTTCCGTCCGGCGGAGGGTTTGATAACACCCATCAGGACAAAGCAACTTAAAAGTTAGGAAGACAGCACCGCAAAGGGGCGAGGAGGTGACTCGAAGGACTATCACTGAGTGCCTGATCAAAGACAGTGTTACCTATCCTAGTTCCGTCAGTTCATCTAAGCGGGCCAAGATTAACGAGACCCATATTGAAAATGTAAGAGAGGAAGGAAAGTGGGATTGGTTGGGCTCGCCTTTGGCTTGGGCGGTAGAAGATTGTATTCAGAAGATCGAGGACGAGAAACAGAAGCGGGTGCACCCGAATGGCAAGGGGAAGAAAAGGTTGGACCGGTAGAGCTGAGCCATTTTGTATTATGTCTTATTAGTTGATATTATGTGGCGTATTAGTACTAGTTTTTTGTGGAGTTTTGGCACGTTGTTGCTTTCCGGGATATCCGGGCTTCAGATGCTTGATGTAAATGCCTCGACAAAGGCTCGATTTAACCAAGTTTTATTATTAATGAGAAGCACATTGTTATTATTTTTTCCTCTTTTTTCTTTTTTTTGTGGTGGCTCGCAACTCGATTTTTCTTTTTTACCCGGAGCGCCCTTTCGGGTTTTCACTCCGTATTCAGCTCACCCCCTTTTTCTTAGTTTTTTTGTTTTTGTTTTTGCTTTTTTTATGACTCGCAACTCGATTCTTCATTTTGCCCGGGGCGCCCTTTCGGGTTTTCACCCCGTCCTCGGCTCGTCGTTTGTACTTCGTCATTTTAAATCACTCGTTGGCTGGGACGTGGAAAGAGTCCCGGTTTGTACATGAATCGAGTAATCGATTTTTCTTATTTATTTGTTTGTTTGCTTGTTTGGTTGTACCCGGAGGAGGGTTGCCTACGTATCCGCTTTTAGACGGAAGCAAACCATGTTCGTAGTTCTCTTTCAAAAATGTGAGTGATTTTGCTTTAGACTCGTTTATGCCATTTATCGATGCAAACTTGATATTTTTTTGTGTTTTTATGGCTTCCTCCTAAGTCGGAGGTCGGGACGCGGTTGTCAGGGTGTCTATGGGTAGTATAGTTTGAGTTGATCCATGTTGGTTGGGGTTGAGAACTCTTGACCGTCGAGGTCGGTGAGGATCACAGCGCCCCCCGAGAGTATTTTCTTAACGAGGTAGGGGCCCGCCCAGTTTGGTTTGAATTTCCCTCTAGGGTCAACGGGAAGAGGTGCCCTAATGGATTTGATTACAAAATCTCCCTCGTGTATGTTTCGAGATTTCACTCGTTTATTAAAGGCTCGTTGGATGCATTGCTGGTAAGCTTGCACGTTGGATAAGGCATGTATCCTACGCTCGTCTAAGAGTTCTAGCTCGTCATATCGTTTTTGGTTCCATTCTTCTTCGGGAATACTGTTCTCGGCTAATATCCTTAATGACGTTATTTCTAGCTCTACGGGTTGGATGGCTTCCGAACCGTAGGTTAGGTAATTTGGTGTGGCTCTGGTGGGTGTTCGATAGGATATTCGGTATCCCCATAAGGCGAAAGGGATTTTGTTTGGCCAATCCTGATAGTTGTCTATCATTTTCTTAAGGATTGTGGTTATGGTTTTGTTGGCTGCTTCTACGGCCCCGTTTGTTTGTGGTCTATAGGGTGAGGATTTGTGTCTTTGGATTTTGTATTTGTCTAGGAGTTTTTGGGTGTCGGCTCTGAAGTGAGCCCCATGGTCACTGATGATTTCGTGAGGTATACCGTAGCGGCAGATGATGTTATTTTGTAAGAATTTGACTACTTGTTTTGAGGTAAGTACGGTGTAAGAGGCGGCTTCTACCCATTTGGTGAAGTAATCGACGACCACTAATATAAAGCAGTGTCCGCCAGTCCCGGATGGATGTACTTTTCTTATGATGTCTATTACTCAAGTAGAAAAAGGCCAGGGTGTGGCTATAGTGTGGAGAGGATATGGAGGTAGGTGTTGGATGTTGGCAAATAATTTGGCAATTGTGGCAGTGACGAACGTAACGTCGACAGTCTGCCTCTAAGGTAATCCAGTAATAGACCAGTCTCATTATTTTTCGGGCTAGTAGGTGTGCGCTCATGTGGGGTCCACACTCTCCGTCATATACCTCTTCCATGACTCTCTCGGATTGGTTCTTGTTTATGCATCTAAGGAGGACTCCTTGTGGGGTTCGTTTGTATAGTAGTCCTTGATTCAGGACGTAGTAGGTGGCTTGCATTCGTAGGGCTCTTTTGTTCATGGTGTTAGTGTTGGGTGAGTATGACCCGTGGGTTTTAAAGTCTAGGATTGCTTTGTACCAAGGTTCTTCGGGGGTATCATCGGTTTCGAGGTTATGGATGTGGGCTGGTTGTTCGCTTCTCTCTACACAGATAGGCATAGAGAAGAGGTGATCGGGCCTGTTTATTAGTGAGGCTAGTTTGGATAACGCATCAGCGAATTGGTTTTCCTCGCGGGTTACGTGTTTGAAGTCGATTTCGGTGAATTCTCGAGATATTATTTCCACTTTGGTTTGGTATGGGTTAGGCTTTCGCTATAAACCTTCCAGGTTCCCGTGGCTCGGTTGACTACTAAGGATGAATCTCCGTGTACTCTAAGGTTTTTAATTCCTAGAGATATGGCTGTTTTTAGACCTATTAGGCAGGTTTTGTATTTGACTGCGTTGGGGAAGTCTAGTTGGATGGAGGTTTGTTCGTTGCAAGTTTATTGTTGTTTGGCTAGGGGGTCAGTGATGGGTTGAACCTAGGGTTGTTGTTCCCGATCTCTTTTTAGGGTGAAGTTAAGTGGGCCGTTCGTGGTAGCCCTTGCGTTTTAGTCAATTGTCATCGATAAGTGGCATAGAGTCGAGTCTTTAATCGTTAAAGTGAACTGTTGAAAGAAGTTAAGCGATTGTCGAGGCATGTTTGTAAAGAAAAGAGAGTAGTTTTATTAATAGATAGTAAAGCGGGCTAGATGCCCGTGATTAAATTTGTTTTTGGGGGAGGTGGAGGACATGTTCCCTCGTACCTCCCTAGACTCGATAGAAAGGAAAAAAACGTTATTATTATTATTATTATTAGTAAACCTAGGCCCTAAGACGAACTGGACTCCGACTAAGACCGGTCATGCCTCTAGAAGAACCTCCGCTGGTTGGACTCTCGGTGCTCACGAGGGTCGCCCTCTGGATGGGCTTGATACCTGGAGCTAGCCCTTCTTCAAAGACACCCTACAGGTACGTAGATTCCTTTGTCGATCAGGTCCTGTACCTCATGCTTAAGCTCGGTGCACACTTGGGTCTCATGCCCCCGTCTCTGATAGTATAGGTACTAGGATAATCTTGATTTGGTAATACGACTTTAGCCACATCAGGGGCCGGTCCGATCTCGCGTAAGGGGCAATGTTTCGGACCTCGATTCGGATGACGATCCGAACTTGTACTAGACGGGCATAGGCGCCCGTGTTTCTGTTTGGAATCGATCGAGTCGTGGTTCTAAATGTTTAAAGGTCGTTATGTTTGGTAAGGCGACCTTTTTAGTGAACTGAATTCGTTGCCGATTTGTGGAGGCGCCACCGAGTCAATTATGGGGACTCGGAAACCGTTCAAGTCAACTTTGATCCTTAGCCGGCTCAAAGCTGAGGGGCACGGGACCTAAAGATAAAGACTTGTACCCTTAAGCACTCCATGCCTGGAATGAATCTCATTGCCAATGGTTTCGGACATCCGGAAACCGTCGATTCTGAGTAAGGGGTGAGGGTACGTATTGGGAAGCCAACATCCGATAGATGTCAACACCCAATCCCGCCCGCACTATAGCGGCCTCTACTAATGAATCGGTGGGCTGATAACTTTGTTCTTTTGTTGTGGCGGAAGTACTGTAACATCCATCGTTTTCACCTTATACCTTTTACTATGTCGGTTATTTAAGGACAAGTAGGTTTTGTCGTCGAAGTAGTTGTGTTTACATTCTTTGCATGCGATTTCACGTGACAAGCAGGCCATGAAAAGATGCACGTAAGAGGGTAAAGAGTACTAATATTATAGGTATTAGCAAATCAGTTTTAACGCGATAATACGGATATTAATCGTTCTCGTGATATACCTTACGTGGTATTCTGCTTCAGATGCGTCGGTTTGGTATTAATAGAGATGCGTCGAACCATACATGGCGAGCACCGGGACTAATACGGAACCCGACCATCGCTTTGTCCAGTTTTAGTTTATTTACGTTTTGATCTCCGTGTTAGGTGATTTAGCATGCGATTATAAGGTCTTAAAAGCAATAAATCATACGAAAAACTGTAAATGCAATCGTAAGTAAATCACGTAGTGAGGAGTTGCACCCTCGGTGTATACACTAAACGGGACACGATGCATAGATAGTTGAGAAAGGATCTCGGAATTACTCGGGTCTATTTAGTGTATATTGGTGTTTATGATTGAAGTAGGGACGTTACGTGTTTTAGTATGTGTAGTGGACCTAGTGTCCACGTTTGACATTATCCTAGTGCATATTAAAAGTACAAGAATGTAAAGTTTTGTTTAGATGACAACCTAGTGACGTTCGAAAGGCGGATCCTCCTTGCTTTCTTGGCAATTTTGGCAGAGTCCCGTTACCGTTGGCCCCTCCTGTGGCTAATCCGACAGAACTTCGTTACTACTTGCTAGTTCTGCGGCTAATCTAGCAGAACTTCGTTACTAGACTCGGAGTAGCTAGTCGAACACAGGCACCTCGGGATCGAGTAGGGTGCTCGAAGGTGAGGAGTAGCGTCGATTTCGCTTATCGAAACTACGATCGAGTGGATCATTTGCCTCGGGTGTCGGAGTGCGAGCCCTAAGCGAGAAAAAGAGAGGGAAGAACGAGTTGTGTAGAAGTAGGCACGAACTCGTGATTGTGTGTCGAATGAATGAAGTGAGGGGGGTATTTATAGGTGTTTTTGGTCCTCGTTGCCCATATGGATGCCCGCGTTAAGCGACTCGGACTTCAGACGCCTGGTGTGAGGCAGTTCAGTCTTCAGGTGCCAGAGCTCAAGTTGTCGAAGTTTTGAAGATCTGATATCAAAACTTTCCAAAACGGACAAGATGCATATCTTAGTCTTTCTTGGAGGTTAAGGCTTCTCTTTAACCCTAGCGTGTTGAGCGCCGAGTGGGCTTCGGGTGTGCGTCTCGGCCCGACGCATTGACTCGGGTTTGACTTTGTATATTTCGGGACCGATTTGAGGCCCCAGTGTCGGAATTGACCCTAATTAGTGTCGACGCGACCGTAATGACACGACTAAGGCTACCTTGATGTTAATTTAATTTTTCTGAGTAGTTCTTTGATCCTTTCTATAGAAAAACTATCTAAACATCGCGAACCCGCGTCGCGTTGCAGTCCGATCGTCATCGGGTGTTTGTTGGGCACTCCTGCAGCCACCAGGTCCAAATCTGGGTGTCTACACCAATAAGCAGCTCGCCTAGTTTTAACATCGACGTATTGGCGTCCTGTGACTTTAGGCCTGACAGGGAATAAGACTGTTTCTGGTTTTTTCTGAGAAACATTTATATTCTCGTCAACACCGACGTCAAAGTCTGATGTGAGGGATGCACAAGTTCGTGGCGACTCTTGCGTTAAGGCCTCTTCCAAATCAGGTTCAAGCCGTTTGTTTTTTTCGAAACCGAGCTCCTCGTTATTCTAAAATAATAAATAAAGGAATAATTAAAATAATATTCAAATAATTACAAATTAAAACTATTAAAAAGGTAAATAACTAAAGTGTAATGCAAATATACAAATAACTAAAGTGTAATGTAAATAACTATCATCTCATCATTATTCATTGTATATTTGTCATGCAAATTGTCAAATTGACAGAGAAGTAGAGAACATGAGAGTAGGAGACTTAGAAATTAGAATAATAAATTAATAACTACAAGTAACAAGTCTATAAAGGCAATAAAGCAGTAGACATATACCTAACCGGCTAACCCTACGTCCCTACTTACTACTTAGACACAACACACAACTGACACAAGTACACAACTCAGAACAAATAAAACTCAGCAGTTAGCACAAAACAAAATACAAATAAAACTCAGCACGATTTACAGGACAAGAATCAAACAAAATACAAAATATATACAACAGTTCAACATTCAGTAACTTAGGTTACGACTTTCAGCCAAAAAAATCAAACATTCAACAGGAATCAACACTGCTTACGAATTACGAGTTACGATTTACAAACAAAATAAAAAATACTTGTTCCTGTTTTGCCGTTTCGAAAATTCGAAGTACTGATATAGATGAATTGATGATGATTGATGAATGATGATAGCTAGTAACGACTTAGCGAGTATAGCGACCCAGCGAGGAGCCGAGGAAGCCTTCAGGGCATTTACATCAAGAACTTGGTTTGCCCTCAAGATTCAAGAACTAAGGTATTTAAGGGGACGTTAATGTATTAATAGTATTACGTAAAATAGTAGTATATTAGTAAGTAATAACTTAGTAATTAGTATAGTATTTTGAAATTTGAATTATTTAGAAAATAGAAATTATTTAGGAAATAGGAATTACTAGGATTTAGAATGATTGAGTTATGGGAAGTTAGGATTTGAGAATATTACGATTTACAAAGTTAGTATTAGAGAATATTAGGAATTTTCAAACTCTGGAGAAGTAGTTGAATAGACGATAGTTACTCAATTCCAGTCTTCCGGTCTACTCGGGTTTTTTTTGGGTTTTAGCCCGGAGCGGACCGGAAACTGGATCATGAATGAAAGAGGAACCGGGGATCAGACCGGTTATGGGTAGGTCCGGGTCGATCTGGACCGGTCGGTCCGGTTCGGTCTGGTTCAGTCCGGTAGGTCGGTCTGGACCAATTTTTGAACAGCCCTAGAAGTTGCTGACTAGGGAACTGACGAGGATGCACGAGTTGGTTGATCGGGTTTTTGAGGACTGCCGGTGTGTATTGAGGACGTCCATGGGTTTGCCGTGCGCATGTGAACTTGCCCGGCTGATGGCGCAGAATTTCGTAGTGCAGTTGACCGACGTGCATGTGTTTTGGAGGACGCTCAAGTTCGCCGGGGAGGAAGCTATGCCCGTCAGCGACAAATTTCAGCTCGACGGGTTGATTGAGGAAATACGTCAGAGCAATCCAAGTATGTGGGGACATTACATTGATGTGTTGAATTCAGCATTACGTCCCGAGGAATCAGGCCTAGTTGATCCTTCTCCAAACTCGAACCCCAAAAAATCATCGGGGACAGGGAGGATGTTTATCGGAGTCAAACATGCGAGGAGGAGGTACGGCACCATCGACACGGGAGCCACCCCGAGTAAGTCGGCCAAGACTACGCGCACGTCAGCGCCAGGGAGTAGTAAGTCGACCCGGAGCACCGAACCGCCCACTCCGACCGCCAGCCAGTCCACGACAGGCACATGGCAAGGGGTACCAAACGCACCCCTGGAGCTGAACTACATGAGGGGGCCCTTTCGGTACAGTCGCGATCTTGTCAGTTTCATGTGTCCGTACCTCGTCAACTTGATAGATGTTATTGGGGACGGTCACTGCGGATTCCGTGTCATGACTCATGCGGTATACGGTGACCAGTCCAGTTTTACTCGCCAAAGAATGGCGTTGTGGGAGCATATCCAGTCCCCCATGTACGACCGTGTGTACTTGTCCTACGATGACGGAGGTCTCGAAGGCGCCATGCGTCGTATAGGTACGACGACACCCTATCCGGTAGGCACCAAGAAGTATCACCACGACTGCGATTTATACGGTTTTGCCACAGTAAACAACTGGGTTATATGTCGAGTATCCCAATCCCTTGAATGCGCTACCTAATACCCATTGCGGGCCATGCCAGGTAACCGTGTACCGTTTGGCGTAATGTGGATAATGCACGTTGAACACGGGGGAGGTCACTAGATTAGGTTGAGAATGGAGGACGATTGTCCGATGCCTCCTACACATTTCCTTTGGGGAGGCGCTCAGGACGGTACGACGGTACATTATCCTTACATTTTCCAGGATCGTCGCTACAGGTGGGTCACGCAGTGGAATGAGTACTTCCCGAGGGCTCAGATTGACCCCAATGAGCTAGGTGGTGTAAACAACCGTTTTACCTTCGAGGAACCCCCAAAGTACTAGAACTTATTTGTGTGCAGTGTCGAGTGTTTATGTACAAATTTTAAACGAGTATTGTAATTTGTTATCAACTTATCGTAGGTACTTGCCATATTTTTTCCGATTTTAGTAAGCATGCACGTTGACGCTGTTGTTGGGGCGAATACAAATCTCGTAACGAAAGTCCAAGCTTACTAATAAGAAACAAGCAAATGTCCAAATCATCCGAAACAGAAAAATAAACGAGTATTCAAGAAGACATGAAATCCACAACACTCCAAACATAAACAAATTACAAATAAAAGTTAATCACTCAACGGCGACCTCGTTTCCCTTGGGATCGTGGTGGGCGCTCACCCGGGTGGGGGAGAACGGGATGGAACAACTCCAATAGCTGGTCAAGGTACGCATGTCGGGCTTCCGGGTCGTCCATATAGTGCTGAATTGCAGAAAAGCGCTCAATCAACGAAATTGCGACCTGAAAGAAAAAAAGTGGATGAGGTTAATATACATAAACCCGCAATTAAATATTTTTACACACCAAAATACAAACGTAATACCTGCTGTGATCCCCCAGCGAGTCTCGCATGCTCCTGTAATCCTGAGCCACTTCCCCCGGGTAGTCCATGGGCCGCGAGAGCCTCCTCGGGTCAGCACGATTAACCCTCAAAACTTCTCCAAGGGTGGTCCTCCCCCACCGAACTCAACAAGGTATACCCAACCCCCATTCATCAGTCGGTGCTCCCTAACCGGGGTGGGCATCAACTTGGGGACTGTCTGGACGTAGCCTAACCGTCTGATGACCCGGTCTGCCTGATATGGCTCGACAATGTCCATAAAGCGCAGTACCCCAAAGAAGGTAGTAGTACGGTGCAACGTGTGAGCATTCCTCATGAAAGGCTCCCAGGTGACCCGATCTGCTGTCAGTCTGTCTAGTGAATGTCGGTACGCCAACAGCTTGCTCTTATGCGTCGATGGTTTCCCGACGCCGACCCAAGCTTTCCCACGTGGAGAAGTCGGTAGAATCGGGATCGGTGCCCTTGGCCTGAAGTCGGGGAAGTACTCGTAGATCCAGACCTGCATCAACGTCAAACACCCGGCAATCCCTGTGGACCCCGCCCTCGTAGCCGTTCCCAACTGCCTGTGCAGGTACGCCAACGTACCAGCACCCTATGCAAAATGACCAACCGAAGGCAAGCTGTTCGTCAGTGGGAAGACTGACAGACGAATACGGTCGCTCGACTTATCCAAGAAGAGAAACTCCCCCAGCAACGTGATCAAGTAACCCTGCACAGTCTGCTCCCGGGTCCCAGTGCACATCGTCCCATGCATGGACCTCGCTAGTACCCCCCGCCCCTGTAAATGGGAGCGCCCCCTCCCTCCGCGGGTGCCTTCAGCTGCCCATCACTCATCCCGAAGAAGTTCCCCACAGTGGTCATCCTATCAGCTAGACCCCAGTGGCGTTACGAACCACGCACGGCTCACCTCGATAGGGAGCCCTAAGATTCTAGCGACATCGTGCAGCATAATACTCATCTCCCCGAACGGCATGTGGAATGTGTTCGTATCCGGCTGCCACCTCTTGACGAATGTTGTAATGAGCGGTACGTCCAAATGGGGTAGAATGCACGCCCGTAGATACATCAGCCCAAATTGTCGGACAGCATTCACTACCTCATGTCGGACGTCGAACGAATCCAACTCCCTCTGAATCATAGAACGGTTGTAGGTCTTCAACAGCGTCGGTGTGTTATCTGTCTCTGACCACAGCAAACGCGTAACATGACCCTCAAAGCTCGAGATCACCGATGGATCGATAGGACCTCCGGAACTAGGTCCCTGCAGACGCCACGAACAGTCGCTCCGTGGACGCCAGGGGGCGCCCGAGCCCGAAACATCTACACTCCCCTGGAACGTACCTCCAGCCCCCTTCTTGTAGACAACGACCTTACCCCTCCGCTGTGTCTCGATGTCCGTCTCCTGCTCCCTCTCCTCGGCGTGCTCTGAGAAGTCGTCCGGAAAAGCGTGTTGCCTCTCCGTCTCATCGAACTCCATGTCTAGGTTGGCAGACTGCAACGACCTAGATGGCTCGGGGACACCACCGCTCTCGGTTCCGTCCGAAGAACCATCACGTGTACCGCTCGTGATACGGAAACGTGGAACAGAAGATTGTCCCCCCCCCCCCCCCCCGAGACGTAGACTCACCCTCCCCATGCGCATCAGGTGTCTGCAGTGGCTCTATGGTAAACGATGGCTCTGGTGGGCCGGTAGGTGGCGGCCGCGCCCTACCCCTAGCACGAGTGGAAGCGGTGACAACCCTACCGTCGACCCGGCTACTCTTCCCCTTATCAGCCATCTAATTTTAGAAATTCGACACGGTGATAAAATGAAACTATGTTACTTGTTAATAATAATAATAAATTAATTTAACGTTCTCGTACTATTTTGTAAATAAAATCGTGTTCGAACAACCGATATTGGAGTTGAAATTCATATATATAAATTATTGGAAAATTCAAATTAATGATAACGTATATTCTTCTCAGCTAAATTATTTTCAAATTATTTCGTTACCTATGTTCTTCTCAGCTAAATTGGAACTAATTTAAACTCATGATAACATTTACTAGTTTAAAAAATATTTTAAATTTCACACGGTGATAAAAGAAAAATATATTAGTTGTTAATAATAATAATAATAATAATAATAAAATTTAAAAGTAGTAATTTTTAGCTAATTTCTTTCAATTAATGTTATCTTCAATTTGTTATCTCGATGCGGGTCGTCGATTACTTAGTTTTTTAGCTAAAAGTAGCCTTCAAAGGAAGGCTAGTTCTTTAGTAAACACTAGTAACCTTAAAATTAGTACTCTTCGTTACCTCAATTGTGTAGCCGAATTTAGATAAAGATAGAAAAATATTAACCTTCAAAGGAGAGCCGATTTTAGCTAAAGATAACGATTACAAGTTTTTCACCTAAATTGAAATTTTTTAGCTAATCCAATATTTTTTTGATTAAACAACTTTTTGGGATTTTCAATTCATTAACTAATACTGACTACCTACATAATCATTGTAAATCGTACTTATGAACATAATAATAATAATAATAATAATAATAATAATAATAACAACAACATTTCGTATAATAGTAATTGATTAACTATAGTAAATCTATTTTCGTATCATAATAATTCCAAACATTCATAGTAATAAAAACATTCAATTGAATGATCCTCTCAAATAAAACAAAAATCAAAGAATGAAGTAAATGGTCAGTTTGTACTAATATATTGTCTTATTCTAACATGGCAAAAAACATCAAAACGAATCTCACATATAAACATTTATCGAAAAACAAAAACAAACGAGACGGATATCGTAGCGTATATCGTCAAAAAGAACACGATAAATAGGCCCAGGCGCCACGAAGAGGCCCCCCAGGCGTCCAAAACTGGCGCCTAGGAGACCCCCCAGGTGCTAGTTTTGGGCGCCCAAGAGACCCCCCAGGCGCCAGTTTTGGGCGCCCAAGAGATCCCATAGCAACCCAAAACCGATGCCCAACCCAGAATTCGCCCCCCTCTTCGCGGAAATCGATCCCAAAATCAAGAAAACCGAAACCAAAATCCAATACAACAAACCATAACTACTCAAATTGGGTTAATCAAGCAAATAATAGCTACGGGAAACCTAAACTATCAACTTAATACTAATTATAATAAAACTAATCGACCTAAAATAATCAAATACAAACTAAACAGTAATACAAAATAGATAGATGTACTTACTTGACTACAGATTTGGAGTGGAAGTGGAAGCGGTTTTTTAAGGAATTATTTTAGAGAGAGAGAGAAGTGAAAGTGAATTATGAGGAGAAGGGGGGTTTATATAGAAATTTCCTAAACATATTCCCGGGTTACATTGAGACACATGTCCCAAAAACCGTTCAAAAATACAAAAACTGTAATTTAAATGAGTCGGGAAATAATAATTACATTAATTAAGAAACTTAATTAATATCATTAATCACAATTACAGAAGGGTAAAAGAGTTACGTTGAGACGTGTGTCTCAAAAACCGTTCAAAAGTACAAAAACCGTAATTTTAAATTAGTCGGGAAATAATAATTACATTATTTAAGAAACTTAATTAATATCATTAATCACAATTATAGAAGGGTAAAAGAGTAAATTCACGTATAAAGCGTCGATGACCTGGCTGAAATGCCGACGACCAAATGTAGTAGGGATTTCAATTTGGGGAACCTATGGGCAATTAACATTCTAACTACACTAAATACTCCAACAACAACAACAACAACAACACTACACTATAAAACATCTAACTAAATAACTAATTTATTTTTATCAATAAATACAAAAATTAACAAATAATTTAAATTAAGTATAGATATAAAACATACCGTAACTAAGAAAAATGGAAAAAAGAATAAGGAATGAAGAGGAAGGATGATGAAGGGCGCGGGTAGAGAGAAGGGGAAGGCAAGGTAGAGAGAGAGTGAAATGAAGGTTGTGCGAGGGGAAGGGAGGGTGTTCGCTGATTTAAAAAAAAATCAGACCCGTTAACGACCGACAGCGGTCGCGCGTTTTTTTTAATTCAGTCGCTACTTAGCGACCGACGTCGGTCGCTAAATCACTGAACATAGCGACCGATATCGGTCGCACGCTTTTTTTTAAGCGACTAATTTCGGTCGCTAACGGGAATTGATTTTTCCCCCCAATCTGTCTTTTTGTCCAGCGACTTATATCGGTCGCGCGGGTTACTTTCAGTCGCTAAATGAGCGACTGAAAGTTTCAGTCGCGCGTGTATGGTAGCTACTTTAAGTATTTCTTGTAGTGAGTGTTTGGTTGATTACTTTTGGATTAGAGTTAGAAATCTAAAAGGTTCTAATTCAATCCTAAGCTCGCTTCTACTCATGATTCTCATTCCATCCCCCTCTCATTTATCATGAAACACATTTTACAATCCATTTCGAGATCAAACCAAACAAGTATTAATAAGTCTTGGGTTCTAACTTCATATCTCCCTGGTTTTAGAATTCATCTCACTCCGTTCCTATTGTTTGAACCAAACGATCCCTTAATGTTGTTCAAAGAGTTATTATTAGTATCATGATAGTGAGTAATTTATTTAAAACATTTTCTTAAGGTTGCGTTTGGGTACTCAGTATTTGAATTGCTAGAATTCAAATCCAAGATATTGTTTAAGTACCCTTTGATTTGGAATTCGAGTGGGTGGAATCGGGTCAAGGTCACCATTTTTTATTTTTATTTTTGAAAACTTTTTATTAGAAAAATGTAAATTTTCAAATACGAGAAAAAATAAATAAATAGTATATATACTAATAAGATTATGTGGAAAAACAAACAAACGATAAGTGACAGAATTGAAATGACTATCCATATACCAGGAATTTGAGAGAACCAAATTTGTATCAGGTTGGATTTGGTCACAATTTCAAATCCAAATCTAAAGGTCCCCAAACGCTCCTAATATTTAAAATCCAAAATTTAATTTCAAATTCATGTTCCCAAACATGTCAGTGATGAATTTGGACATTAATTAGGGATATCCTTCATTATTAGGAGTATGAACTGTAATTATTCAGGATCTTAAATTCTTAATTAGCTTGTTGTACTCCTGTGTCATGTGAGGCAAGACCAAGGGGGCATAAAGAGAGTTGAAAGTCAAAATAGGACGTTGTATTAAATGGTTACGTACTTAACTTCCTTTGATATTAGTCAATTCATGAGCTTCTTACGAAATCATGTGTTTGGCTATGAAGTTATCGTTTTCTATTCCATGAGCAAGAGATTGGATCCAAAGTTCAAAGAACCAGCAGTTTGACGCGTACGGCTTATATATATACTCCCTTCGAGTTTCTAACATTCTCCCATTTTTCTTTTTGAGCTGAGTTCAATTTTTTACCCACTTTTCACTTTAGGCTATAAATGTGTGGTTCACATTCACCCACCCGTTTATCTCTCTTCCTTTTTTTTTTTTAACCACTCATTTTTCTTTCCTTATTTTCCACCCAAAAAGAAACGGAGCAATCATAGGAACTCGGAGGGAGTATATATGATTAACTTATATAAAAAGGGGGAGAATGGCTATAAGAAGTTTTGCGTAATTTTCTTTTCCTAAAATGCCCCCCTCATTCATGATATTTACAAGCTTGCCATTAAACTTGGTTACTTATAGTTTTATTATTGTCTTCTATATCATTCTCTTTGTTAAATTTTTTATTTCTTACTCCATAGTTGTATATTAAGAACCTTTTTAAATTGGATTTGTCTCAACCTGATTGTAATAAAGAGCGAATTATACAAATTACGAGTTGGATTAATGTCAGAACACATAACTAAGATAGTTTCTTCCGTCTGTTTTTATTACCATATTTTAATTAAGCTGAAAAATATAAGTATATTTTAACGATGTTTTTAACGCGTGTCTACTAGATACTCCTACAAATTAATACTCGTATGTATTTTATACTTAGAGTATTTGTTGAGGGATTGATTTTGGATTTCGACAATAAATAACATAAAGGAGTGTTTTACAAACCGTGATAAAAAAAATAGTTCAAAAATGAAAGATGAATGTATTAATAAATACTCCGTTGTAGTGTAGTACATTATGATGGTAAATAATGGTTGGTTTTTGTATGAAACTTGAAAGACGTCTATATCATAGAAGCATTAGTGAATACACATACAAAGTACTCAATGTGGTTGGTAAAAATATAACCGTAATCATTTACGCCATTTTAAAACTTTGCGTCTTAAAAAATACTGTACTGGAATATCAAGGCCCGCTGGCCCGGGCATCGCCGGGCCCTTAACTAGTATATATAAACACCAAATATCGTTATTTCTTACTCGTATAAGTTTTTAGAAATCTTACATTAATGTGCCTGCTTTTTAGTTTTGAAATGTTAGTTTTTAGAAAATATTAACCTTATTCTATTAGACAACAAATGATACGGAGTATTAAAATATATGTTAGATATACGGAGTAATGTTGACCACCCAGTCCATATATAATGAGTAACTATTGTTAACCCAAACTTTCTCTCATCCATTCAATTCTTTATGTGAACGCATTTTTGTGAGGGAAAATGATGAGTTTAGGTAAAGAATTGAAAGACCTGGACGGGAAGGGTATAAAGCGGCATGGATTGTAGGTAAAAATTTCGTTACAACAAAATGTATAAATAAGTGGTAATAATCCGCTAACTTGCTAATTGCTATTATATTTTACGAATATTCATTGATTAATTTTTCGTAAATAATGGTAAGTTTTATAAATTATTCTATAAACCGTACGTATCTTGGCTTCGTGATTATCAATTACGGCGTATTATTTTAGTTGAGTGTTTCACGTTTAATAGTAATGGGTAATTTGTGTTTTTACCAGATAAATAAAAAAGATGGGTAGTCCCATTATTTTGTTGGATAATATTTAAAGTAATTTATATGAGTGTACCATTTATAATTTTGATTTAGATATTTTTAGATGATATTTCTAATATTGTACCAGTACTACTTTTTAAAGATTTGTGATTTGTGAGGATTATAATTTTAAAAAAGGAAAAATTTGTTTTGCATGACTATTTAAACCATCTACGTCTACTTAACCAAAATCTTGATAGTTTTGAATTCTGGATTCGTCACGGAGTAACAGTAACTAAAATGTGAGACATAGCAGCATGCCACCACGCAGCATCAATGTTCCAAGTTGAAGAGGAAATGAGCCAATGAGAGGCAGCTACCGCTGAAAGTTCTTTGTGTTGGTTGCAAGGCTAGCGTGGAGGCATTGGTACGGTCAGACTCAGAATGTAATTTCATGCATTAAATATGTTAAAGCTTCCCCTCAATTTTACACGTTACGCATAAAAACACCATGCATCGCTCAAGGGCTGTTGTTTATGGCACGTTATAGTACCTATAGGTGGTAATCGGACGGGCGGGTAGGGCTCGGATCGTATCATATCGGAACAGGTTATCGTCGAGTTGGATCGTGACTGTCGTCGGATCGGGTTTGGGTCGGATTCGAACCACTTAACGGGTCGGGTTAGTCGGGTCAACTTTTGTGTCGGGTTCGGGTCGAGTCGGATCGGGTCATTCGGGTTGAGCTGTCGTGTCATTCCCGGGTCCGGTCATGTTCGGGTCAGACTAGATTTTGTTATGTCTGATTTAGTTTAAAACATCAGTTCATTATATGGTTTTTTTTATTATTATTTATCATTTATTACAAGAACTAGTGCAAAACCCGTGCATGGTTGTTTAATTAAAATTTCGTGATGATATAAAAAATCTTGACAGTATGACATAATAAGATTGTTATATTATTAAGATAACGATATTGCGTTGAATCAATCCCATACGATAATATGTATGATGTTTTTTTCGTCCTCTCCTTATGGAGGACATTTTTAGGGTGACTATTTCTATGTAACAGCTAGTAGTAAATTCTCGGAATTTGTCCCCTTTTTCACACCAAAAATAAAATAAGTATGATATTTTTTTTTCACTATCATCTAATATGAAACGTTTGATTGTGAAATATTTTTAAAAAAAATGTAAGACTTATTTTATGGCAAAGTTAATTTAAATAAAAATTAAACATTTACTTTAGAAATTTAGAGCATAGTTTTCTTTGATAGAAAATAAGTAATTTGATTTTAAATATAAATGTTGAGCTATTGAGATGAAGTGATAAAGATTAAATTAGGAGAAAGTAAAAGAAATGAGATCATGATTATACGGTTAGACCTGATAAAATTAACCCGACCTGACACTCGAATTGAAAATCCAAGTTTGAATCGTGATTCGAATTGACTCGCCTAATCGATTAACTGATATGAATTGTTTATTATGCTTTAAATTGTTGAAAATAACCATCCTTAAAATGATCTGAGTCCAAAATAATCTGGTCCAACCTGAAGTTGACCCAATTTACTGATCCAAATATAACTCGACGCGACCGGTTGACCCGAACATAAAATAACGCTATTTACAAATATTAATAGAAAATAAAATATAAAAAGCTTATAGTAACTGCTAAATATAAGTTGACATATTGGGAGATTCTTTTTGGAGGGAAAGTTGAATAGCCAAATTGTCCCTTGGTTTTTGTTTTAGCGAATAAGGAATTTGATTGTTTATTATCTACAGAGTATATGATTATATCATCTGATACAAATTATTTCCAACTTTCATTGTGTTTTTCAATATTTTTGGTAGACACAGAGTAATTTTAGGGTCGTGTTTTTTTTCCTAACGAGCTTTTACTCAATTTTAACAACATTTTACCATTTTGTCGTTGTCATTTCCTTCTCATCCTCAATGATGATTGTTTGATTTCTCTTTAAACAAATCTCAAAATTGAACCACCACCACAAACACCAATAATCAACACCCAAAACACAATTAATTGAATTTAAAAATTTCAACTTATAATTATTATTATTAAAAAATGATACTATTACTTAATCGATGATTGAATTAAAATTCGGTTTTAAATAAATTTTTGTAATAACTAATAATGATAAATACGGTAATTATAATTTACTAATTGAATAAATTCAGAAAATTATTAACAAATCAAAACAAAATTGGTTTGATTCATTGAAATACACTAACAATTTAAAGAAAAAAAGAGCATTAATGGCGGCAGTACAGAACCACCTTCCACCCATGAAACCCCAAGCACCAACCATCCATGATCCATCCCCGTTATCCACCTTCCTTGCCTCACACACCACACCCACCGACCTCCCCTGCCGCCGCCGACCCACCTCCAATCCCACCCACGCCTCCCTACGTCCCTCACGCCAACCCGCATCACATGTAACCCCGACCCACCACCTGCGACGACCTAACATCGTCTACCACGTCAATCATGATGACTCTTAAAAAAAATCTATTAAACACTAATAATCAAACCCTAAACAATTCAATTAAGTGAATAAATAAAAAACGATATTGTTTATCGATAATTGAATTCGTAATTGTTTAATTGATTAACGAATTGCAGAGGTAAATTGAAAAAAAGCATAAACATAAACCGGTAAAGAGAGAAAGGAGGCAATTTGATTGTACAAGTTAGGTTAATTGTAAAGGGTAAAGTCGGAAAATCTTAGTAAAATTTCTTAGAATTGAGAAAATGCTCGTCAGGAAAAAGTAATTTCGTAATTTTATATGAAATCATAGGTAAATAATTTTATATAAAATAATTAGTTGTGATTGAAGATTAAAACTGCAAATACTACGAATGATAGAATTTTATAAAAATATGTCTTGGAGTGAAAATTGGACGGGTCAGGTCGAGTTTGGGTCGGGTCCGGGTCCGGTCCGGTCATGTCTTGTCAGATCAATAATTAGCGAGTTGACTTAGTGTGATTAATACATTTTATAATATTTTTTATTTAATACTCCGTATTTGAAAGTTAGTTTTTTTGTTTTTTTAACGAGGTTTAGTTAAGAATATATGTAGAAAAAAGTAAATAATATTTTAATTTTTTTTTTATCTGCATTGGATCACATCAGGTTACCTTTTGGGTCGGGTCATTTTCGGGTCGGGTCAGCTTTTGGGTCTAGTCAGGTCGGGTCAGATAATTTATCGAGTCATTTCGGCTTACGGACGGGTCCGGATTCGGGTCAACCTGAAGCGGACCGTACCAAATTATGGGTCATCATCGGATCAGGTCGGGTCAGATCATATTACTACATTTTCGGATCAGATCGGGTCAATTTTACTTGAGTTTTGGGTCAGAACGAGTCTGGCTTGCCACTACTAAAGTAGTAGGTAAACCAGATTTAGCTCAATGGACTAACGAGGTGGTATACTGTGCACTAGTTAATTTCAACTGATTATCTGAAATGATTGATTCATCATGAAAAGAGTTTTTTTATTTACTACTTCCTCCTATATGAGTATTCTTTCCCTTTTCTTTTTGAGCTTAATTTGATTTTCTTCTCACTTTCCTTTTTCGGATGTACTTTTAATCATTATTTATTCTTCATTCAATTCTTTATTCTTTTCCTCCACATCTAAACCCAACACTTTTTCACATTATATCCCACCTTTTACACTTCATACCCCACCACTTTTTACCCATTTCTTAATTTCTCCCCCAAAAATATTGGGGAAGAATACTCATAATAGGAGGGAGTACTAGTTTAGATATAGTAAAAATACAAAGGTATATTTAAAAGAAATTTAAAAGAACTCATTATTTCTTTGTTTGAGGACACCAATGCAAAACCCAAATTCCGTTAAAAAAGTTATATTTAATGGTTGTTTCATTTTTATTCCTCTTAATCTCCTTCATTCCTTAATCAAACTCAATTAATCCATTCATCCCCTTTATTCATTCAGCATAATACTCAATTTTTTCCTCCAAGAACTCTTTTATCTCTCTACTTAATTTAACCTCACATTTATGAGGTGGATTCATTCCAAAGCTGATCATTTTTGTATGAAGTGGGTCAATTTTATCTATATAAAAGGAAATTATTTGTTTACTTACTTATCAACTTTCTCAGACTACTAGCTAAACCTGGTCGGAGGAAGATATGTAAAGGTAATGAGGAAATCAAGCCCCCGGTAGGCAAATGCCTTAATTAGGATACTGAATATACTATACAGTCATGCTAGCTATAATTGATTGGTTAGCAGGAGTTAAAAGATAGAGTGAAATGGAGCGAGACATCAGATTTGGTGTAGATCGAGCGACATATCCTAATCACTAATTCATTGGATGGCTATCAAAGATTACTAACTAAAGATAGATTGAAAATGTATATGTATGATGTTCCACATAATGAGATAAAAGAGTTTTTGGAGTGAAAATTGAGTATTATGAGTAATGAATAAAGGAGATAAATGAATTAATTGAGTTTGATCAAGGAATGAAGTGATTAATAGAAATAAAAATGAAACAACCGTTAAATCTAACTTTTTTCAACGGGATTGGGGCTTTGGTGCCTTCAAACAAAGAAATGGAAACTTAAGGTGCTTTTGGGCAAAAAAAAAAACTTAGCCTTTTTTACAGAAGACATAAATGTTAGGCATATTCCGACAAAAAAACCCTAATTATTATTCTGACGGTTATTCTAAAATATATTAACTATTCTTTTTATATTTTTGTTTTTATTATAAGGTCAATGGTTCATTGAAATATAAGATTATGATAATTAAAAGGGTTATTTAACAAGAATAATTCCAACTTTGGGTGATATTCCATAAATAAAACCAACTTTAATTAGTCTGGGAATAAATCCATGTACGAGACACATCAAACACGAATGGATTCGGGTTACCTCCTACCTTCTACGCTTGTACATTATTCCATTATGGTTTAATTGATGTTACTAAACTAACTGATAACAACCATAATCGTAATTATTGAGTTTACCGGCCATAATGGACGTCTATAAAACTTCTTCCCAATGTTTTCTCCCTTCTTGATAGTCCCAACTGCCCGTAACTTGTGGTTGCAGAAAATATCTTTCGAGATATTAGATCATCATGAATTCAAAGAACATGAATTTGATGAATTATTACCCATGAATTTCGAGAACTGTTGCGCAAAATTAGGGTTTAAAATTAGGGTTTAGGGGAGAGAATTTGGGTTTAGGGAATACAACATTGATGTGGTAAGAAAGAAGATGTAACTGCGTTAATTGGTGACTATAGGACCCACATAAACCTGCTGCATCCGGTCATTAATGAGTCAATTCCATTTGTGTTTGATGCGTCTCATACATGAGTTTATTCCCAGATTAATTGAAGTTGGTTTTATTTATAGAATTATCACCCAAAGTTGGGATTATTCCTGTTAAATAACTCGATATAAAATTCAAAGTAACTTCAGTTTTTTCCAACATAAATATGAAAAATAAAGTATAGACTAACACACCATATAAGATTAGATAAATTAAAAACTTATACACCATCACTGAGTGCATTATCTTCTAGGCTCATAGCGGATATGTACCATGCTCTAATAATTGACAGACTTACGCAACACATTTAGCATCGGACTTCCAAATTTCTGTCTTATGCAGGTCGCATCCAGCTCATTAATTCGGTCCTGTTTGGTATTGATAACTATTATTGGTATGTGGTTTTCCTCCTTCCAAAGGGAAATGCAAAATTAGAAACAAATTTATGCAATGATTTCCTTTGGAACATTAGCATGGTCGCACGGAGCACTTAAAATGACCCTAAGGGTCCGTTTGGATGGGAGGAAATTGAGCGAAGGGGAGGGGAGGGAAAGGGAGGGGTTCGAATTCCTTTGTTTGGATACAAATTAGGGAGGGAGGGAAATGGAAGGGGAAGAGGGAATTGAAGGATTTGATTTCCTTCCTCTAGACCAAAATGAAATCTTGCCTAAGTTGTCAAGATTTGGAAGGAAAAGTATCATTGCTTGATCTTTCAAGTTGCTACAACTATTGAGTTTATGATATATGTGTTTGCACAAGTTGAGATCATTAATATTGCATCACTACTACGGAGTATATCGTTATATGACGAATGTATTAGGATTGGAACGTGAATATATTGAATTGTATAAACAGAATTACAACCTATGACTATATATATATATATACTGAATACACAATATCCCTAAGTATGTAAAGAGAGTAAGAATAAACTACCTAAGGATAAAAAATATGAGACATGAAATAATATACAAAGATAGAAAAATATATGCAAAGAATACAATAGAAATACGAAATTACTTTTTCCTAACAAGCCGTTACTCAATCCTAACGAATTTTCTTAAAACTTTGAATTTTCCCATTCTACCCTCTCCACAAAATTTAGGTTGTTGAGATTCAATCAAGTTTCTCACCGTTTAATCAATTTACATGATCAATCAAGGATTCCGAATTCGATTATGAATTTTAATTTAATTATCGATCACGTAGTACAAATTACTTATTTACGGAGTACTTAATTATTTTTATATTTTATTATAACATTATTATTTGATTAATTATTTAGGCTTAAATATTTAATTGGGGTTTATTTATAAATTTGAAAAATACTTAATAATAATAATAATAATAATAATAATAATAAAGGTTGTTGCTTCGGTAGAATCGGTTTTCTCCTTGACTCGGCGACAGGTGGTATTGTGGAAGTCTCTGGAGGGTGCTCACACGTCTGACTGGTTACGCGCTGTACCCATCTCCGGGCTGGGGCAGACCATGAATGGGAGGCCCTACCGCTCTGTCCTTAGCTATCGGTTGGGTGTCCCTTTGTTCTCGGTACCTAAGCCTTGTTCTGCTTGCTCCCGGGTTTGTGTTGGAGACATTTTTGGGGATCATGCTGTGTCGTGTGCTGGTACCGTTGGTATTAAGCATAGACATAACCTGGTTCGCGACACCCTTTTGGATATCTGCTTCCGATCTGGTATTTCGGCCGGTAATAAAGAGGTGGATGTCGGCTTGATTGATGGGCACGACAAGCCCCTTCGCCCGGTGGATTTACTTCTGTATTCCTGGGATAGGGGGCGCGATGTGTGTGTCGATCTGACAGGGTCGTCCCCATTGACTCAGTCCGCGATGTCTGATTTTCTGCCTGGTCGCGCGGTCGCTGATGCTGCTCACCGCAAGTGTGCCAAGTATGGAGATTTGTGCACCAAGACTGGGTATGGGTTCCTACCTTTCTCTTTCTCTTCTCTAGGGGAGCTCGACGCGGAGGCCGCTGCTTTACTCAAGCGGATTCAGAAATTCTCTATCTCTCAGGACGCGGGAGCTCGCGCAGCTGCTTTTATTTTTACTCGTCTTAGTTTTTCTATTGCTAAGGGAGTGGGTGCCCAGATAGTATCTCGGCTACCCACTAACTTCTTGTAATTTGTTTCGTTATTAATGCAAGCTCCGATTTTATTTAAAAAAAAATAAAAAATAAAAAATAATAATAATAAAACAAAACAAAAAAGAAATTTACTTAAAGAAAAAAAATATCTTAAAAAAAAGGAAATTAAAATAAAGGGAAAAAAACAAAAAAAAACCAAAACTTACGACTACTGCCATTCCTCAACCTTCACCACTCCAACCACCAACCACCCCAACCACTGTCACCCCAGACCGTCCCACCACCCACCCGACCGTCGCCCACCATACTTAACACCGTCACCCATTCATCACCATTCCGACTCTCACCCACCCACAGCTCAGACCAACACCGACATCCACCGCCCAAGCCACCCATCCCTACCGACCCCATCAATTCCTCCTCACTAATCCGGACAATTTCAATACTTGTGGTGATTCGTGGTGTATTTATGGGTGGATGGAATTTGGGGATTTTAGAGAGAAAAACATAGAAATAAAATTTTGGTTGAATGAAATGACAAGGGTAAAATAGTAAAATGTCGTTAGGATTGAGTAAAAGGTCGCTAGAAAAAAGTACGACCCTAGAAATAATATCAGGAATATTTTATGAGATATCAAGAGATATCCTTAACATGCTCTCGCAAGATGGACGATCCTCCGAAGAGTCCAATCTTGGTAACTAGATCGATGAAGCGCGACCGAGAGAGGGGTTTGGTGAGTGCATCGGCAAGTTGATCATCACTTGCTATGTGTTGGACAAGGAGAGCACCGTTGGTGACCAATTCGCGTACAAAATGAAAAGCGAGTGCAAGATGTTTCATTCTGGAGTGGAATATAGGGTTAGCAAAGTAGTTGGTAGCACTTAGATTGTCACAATAAATGACGGGTGAAGCTATTTTTGGAAGTTGTAATTCTTTGAGAAGGTTTTGTAACCATAATAATTCAGAAATTGTAGTAGCTACAGCTTGACATTCAGTTTCGGTGGTGGACTGAGCAAGTGCTGATTGTTTCTTAGATGACCATGAAAGTGAATTTTTACCGAGGTAAGTAACAAATCCTGTGGCGGAGCGGTAGGTGTTGCGATCACCTGCCCAATCTGCATCTCTGTATGCGTGTAGACTGGTGGGTGAATCGCGGTGTAGTAATAATCCGACTTGGGCCGTACCTTGAAGGTAACGTAGGAGTCGTTTTAGTGCAGACCAATGCAAATCGGTAGGGTGTTGCATAAACTGGGCAAGTCGGTTGACCGAGAATGCCAAGTCTGGTCTGGTGAAGGATAAGTATTGCAGACTTCCTATAATGGCGCGGTAGTCTTTGTCATTGGTAACTGGTGACGATTCGTCCTTGTGAAGGAGTGGAAAAAGTGTCATTGGCGTGATCATGGGTTTAGCCTCAAGCATGTGGTGACGGTGCAATAAGTCATGAATGTATTTAGATTGTGTGAGAAGTAGTCCCCGATTTGGTGAGTAACAACCTGGTTCTTCCAATGACATTAATTAACAAGGCAGAAAATAATTAAGTCGTAAAAAGTGGTAAAAATTAAAAACTGTCGACTCAAGTGAGTCTTTTACCGATAAATGAACCGTTTGTTAAAATACAACAACTGAAAATCGAATTACAAATTTCTAAATACAATAGTCTGACAAAATTTGTGTTACAAGATTTATAGTTTGACACTCTCATCTGCTACACTGTATCTCTTGCACTCGTGCGTGCTCCCATGCCCAGCCTTGAGGGTTCATCAACCTGAATGCATATTTAAATATATATACATGTCCCACTTAGTGGGAGTAACCTAACCGTCCTTCTAACACGGCTCCGAATAATCAATGTAGTATAACGTTTAGGTTATCTAATTAACAGATAACCAGGCATGTCACATTACAAATCGACATGTATACAATGTGAGATACACATAAAGTGATTTCAGTTAACATGCTAATCAATTAAAATATATCAGACATGTAGGTTATATATAAATAAGTAATACATACATCATATGAGTATCATGTGAATAATACAGTAAATCATAGATCATGGATTCATAGAAGTGTCATGTGAAAATAGAGTAAGACATACACAATACAAATCATATGAAACATAATATCAATCATAATCAATATTCAAGCAAGACATATAACAAAACATCACTTCCCATTATCAAGCATTTCAATCACATCTTTAGTCATAAGAGTACAGAACAGTAACAAAGCATACAAGCACATGTGATTTAGAAAACTGTAGTCATTTACTTTTAAAAACAATGGTTTCCTTTCACATAATGCACGGGACGTGACTACTAATGTCTCATGCACACTTAAGTCTTGCATCTCACCATAAGTGCGGATGGGAACATCAATCCCATCAATCATATCAATACTAGGAGGTTTACATCTCACCCCTAGTGCTCAATAGGATTGAACAACAGCTATGATTTGATTTAGAACTCTAATCGCGGGGGAGAACAGACTGCTGATGATGTAGACGACAACTCGCAGAAGCCTACCCACACCACCTCGAGGCCCACTGACAACACGCAGAAGCAGGTAAAAGAATCACGTACACAACCGTGAATAAAGTGCCAAGATATCAGAAAGAGAGTAAAGCTGATCAGACCCTTGTCAAATACATGGGCACGTACCCGCTAATACAACTCTTGGACTCCCGCAGGTCCGCAGTGATAGCCGGTGACTACTACTCTAACGACAATCCATCCACACGCAGCTTCAGGATGTGCTGTCCGTACTCTCATAGCAAAAGCTCTCTGAGCAATCACCCATCACGTCGATCTCTAAAACTCGGCATAATATTGCCCAACACGTAACGATACTACTATAGATTGTCTATAGGAGACGTATAATGATGCTGAACACTTAGACTCCCGTAGGATCATTGGTTCAGACAACCAGAATGATCGCATACCGTCCCAAAGGTACAGTTGCTACATATGGGCAACTTGGTAACGAACGGTCAGACTCCCGTAGGACCTTAGTTCAGATAACCGGAAGGATGCACACTGTCCCGTAGGTACAGAAGCTCCAAGAAATGGAACACTAGGAAGGTCCACTGATTCATATAGGACACTGACTGACCCGGAGGTACAACAGTTCCTTAAGCTAATTTAGAAACGATTTACTAAACGATCATAACAATTATATTAACTGTATTTTACTTGACTGAATATCTTAAGTATATTTGATGTTAGAGATTTGGTACCTTTTATTTGATGTATATTATTTGAAGCGTTCATTAGTTGAGATTTGATTAAAATTCAATTATTTCTAAGTACATTATTTAAGATGGGTTCCTTTATCTTGACTTGGTCTATGTTGACTTAAAAAGCCAAAGTTTGACCAAGATAGACTAGTCAACCTTTAGTATTTAGTACATTTATTGTTCAAGTGTACGTATTTAGTATTTTTATACGGTTTCGTATTTGTACAAGTATACTTATCTCTTAAAACCTATTTATACTTAGTAAAATATTCTAAAAATGAAATAAATTTATAATAATCATAAAAATCATTTTAACCTTATAATGTATCATATTTCTCAAAACTTAGAGTTTTACAAAAATAATTTTAAGTAATAATGAAATCGGTAATATTATTAAGGATACTAAATGAGACATTTTTCAAATGTTATTTTTAACTTTCGATTTTTGTACTCAACATACTTTTATGAGTTAGGTTTCCAGATATAAAGTCATTTTTCAAAAATAATAAGGTTTATTATTTTTAACAAATTAAAAACGAAAACAGTACTGTTTTCAACACTTTCTTTTAAATCGTTTAAAATACTTAAACATCATAAAAGTGAACCAAAGTTTTATTTCGGATACCTATACTTTCACGTAACTTATCCCCAGAAATTTAGATTAAAAGACTTTATAAATATTCTTAAATAAAATCTTCTTTCCAGATCTGACCCATTGTAGTATAAATTTTATAAATGAAAATATATATGATGGATTTATATGAAATTTGACTTACACATAATAGACATCAACAGGAACATAATAAAAGTTTTCCAAGTGCAAAAGAAACGTTTAACATCAGGAAACACATTATTTTCTCAGACAGTACATAAAATCATACAGTACCATTTTACGAAATAAATCATTAATAAATATATATTTTCATAAAGACTTACTTTTAATATTTTTAATATGTACTAAACATTCAGATCTACAACTTTCATGAAGGAACCTAAGGCTAATTCAAAATATATTTTACACATAAAAATCGTAAACATACATCATACATCACAGAATCCATTTTACGGTATGTATTGTTAAGTGATAAATCAACAAATAGTTAACTTTAAACTTGGTGATCTAATGATTTGGTCCTAAACATGATGTTATATATTATTTAGATTCTAAACACTATACTACGAGATGTAAGGGCGAAGAAAATTTAGGTTACCTTAAGCATAAGTAATTGATTCTACAACATATATGAAAACGAAGATCGATGCTCCTTTTCTCTTGCTCCTCTTCATAAATTAGTTAGAATGACACAAAAACAAACTAAGTTAGTAGTTATATTATTAAATAAACTTGAAAATAAGTAGTATAAGATAAGAGAAAAAGGGATTAGAGCTCTTCAAAAATGGTGGTTGAAACACCTTAAGAACTTATGAAAACTTATGTTGTTTTCTTTGGTTTTTTGAAGGGAGTTGAAGGAGGGTAAAATATGGATGAATAAGTAATCTAAATGGGCATATGAGGCTGTTTATAATGGGTCTTGGTCGTCCAAATGATGGGGGAGCAAAGGGTGGACAAGAATTTGACAATTACTCAAAGTAGCTAATCATACTTTAAGAGGTACATTACCCTATTTGGTGTTTTTGATTAGAAAAGCATATTTTGAGGCTTGGACTTCAAAGTGACGGTATGACATGCCTTAGGGTGATATTTTTGAGTTTATTTGGTCACACAATGGTTAGGAAAGAAGTACGGAAATAAAATGTCGAGAAACGATTCGTTGGGTGACGATTTTCGTAGTAAAGGAGATGTCCAGTACAATATTTTTATGATGAACTTATAAATTGTAATTTTGAATATCATCATTATGTAGATTTTGGGAATTAATAAAGTTAGGCTTTTGAAACGCCTCAATCGGAGTCCGTATGAGAAACTAGGAACCGTTTTACGAAATCGCGCAGAATTGTGCTAACGATAGAAATTTCAGTCTTGCAAACAATGAAGTGAAATAGAAAGGTTCCAAAGGCACAAGAATTGAATATTACTATATAAAATAGTTTGTCGAGACTCGATTTATTAATATTAACCGTTATTATAAATAACTAAAATGGTAAAAAATACGGGGTGTTACATGGTGGGTGTGACTTCGACCCCTAAGAAATAAGATAATGCACCAAGATCTTTGAGTGAAAATCGGGACGCTAATTTTGACATAAAAGCCGTGAAAACATTTTGGTTAGGACCAGTGATGATAATATGTGGCATGACATTGGTCCACCCCGACGCGGCCACGCACGGGTTTGGGCGGCGAAATATTTCCCATGTGAGATAGTTCTCGGGTTGAAATTTAAATCGAAATAGGAGTCGTCACCGAACTTTGTGGGAATTCGGGCCTATTCGAACCCACTCTATATTTTGGTGGACTGTGCACAAAGTACGACCCATTTCGTTACTAGAGCTTGTGGGGTTCGTCCCTTTGTATTACGATACCGATGTCGAGTTTTCGGGTATCGTATATCGAATGACTCTCGTGCGCCAACGGTTTCGGGCATCCGGAAACCTAGGTTCTGAGTAAGGGGTGAAGGTACGTGTTGGGAAGCCCAAAAAGGACACCCAACCCCGCCCGCACTTAGCGGCCTCTACTAAGATATCGTTCGAGTTTTTAATACGCGCTAGTGATTCGGTGGAATGCTATGCAAACAACATTTTTTGAGATACATAGAAAAATCGAATAGGTTGCTACGTCGTTTTAATGCATTTAATTCACGTCAAAGTGGTTTAGCATGCGAGGTTCATTTGTAAAACGGTAAAACGCAAACAAATAAAATCAAAATGAATTGAGAATAAATTATAAGTTACACGGGCGGAAATACAACCCGGACAAAACAAAATAACAATCAAAGTCAAAATAATGATATAGTAACGGTAACGTAAACGGATTAAACGACTCGAAGACGATAAGATGATGCATGATTTTTTTTAAAAAGGACACGTGATTGCCTTTACACGTGACTACCAAGGTCGTAAAAATATTTGACGAGGCTAACACGATGCAGGAAGCTCGCGCTTTAACATAAAAGAGACCACTAGATCGAGTCATAGAAGGGACTCGATCGAGTGACCCTATTAAAAACTCCTTGTCTCTGTTTTGGAGGGCTACTCGATCGAGTGGGCTATGACACTCGATCGAGTGCCCCCTGTTCGAGGTGCAACTCGAAATTAGTAAAGGGTTGTAATTACAAATTTAGTGATTTTAAAATTGATAGTTAGCCGAGCCAAATAAAAATATGACATGATTTATATTCAACTCAGTTTTCGGTACTCGTAACATGTATTTTATGATTACGAGACCGGTATCGGGAATTTTGAAAAAGCGTTATGAAATTGTTTTGAATTTGATTAGGACGAAATTAATTTCCTCCGCGTCACGACATCGTTACCAATCCTTACGGATTACGTGATGTTCGATTTCGCATCAACGGGTTTCGTACTATCCTTGAAAATGGCGTCGAACGTGTTTAACTACGTATTACCACGATCGCGTTACGCCCTTAAGTGTTTAGCTATAGGGCGGTGCGCCTCGAAAGGGCGCCACCACTGTTACGACTTGTAAAAAGATTAAACGGGCTTGAAGCTGAAATTGTAGTTAAACATGCTCGATCCGAAAACGGTTTATATATTTATATATACGCGGTATTATTTGATAGCGACGATGATAAAATGCTAGACTAGGTTAACAATGCGATGATAAAACGAAAAAAAAACGTTCTTTTAAGGGTTCATTCGCTTCAACAACCAAATATTCGGGGTAATAGGACAAGCAACCGGCAACATCGAGTGCAATACTCTCGTATTCGTGTTTCCTTATCCCGTCATCCCTCGTATTCAATACGTATAGGTGAATATTTTATAACTTTACGATAATACAATACTAGTGACGAAAAGAATAAAATAAAAAAAGCAAAAAAAATAATAAAAAATGGAGAGGAGAAGAGAGAAAAGGAGATGTCGGGATTTTGAATTAACACCCTCAACCTACATGGTTTGGCTTCTCGGAAATCGGCTCGTCTAGTAGTGGCTTTGGCACAGGAACGTCGAGATATATAGGAGAGTTATGGCGTGTATGATTTGTAGAGATGAATTTGATGATTTTTTATCTCGAGATTAGGGACGTATGTGTGTGTATGTCGGTGTCGAGATGATGATGATTGTGGCTGAAAATATGAAGGCTTGAAGGTAGGAGAAAAGTTGTAAAAAGTTATGAAATGAGTTGGGGTGACGGGGTATTTATAGGGAAAAACCCCGGTTTAGTGCCACTCGATCGAATGGTGTAAGTGCACTCGATCGAGTGCCCGTTTCAAGGCCGGTTCATCCGGTTCACAGGCTTACTCGACCGAGCGGCATGAACCACTTGATCGAGTAGGTCAAAACGGACAGAGAGAATATAAGAAAGAATTTTGATCTTATTTTGAAAAGATTTGGTTGTTGGGCTTGCTTCTAGAAGCGCACTTGACTGGTTTTTTGTATCGGATTCGACTTTGATCGGGTTTTGACTCGGTCGCTAAAAGACGGTTTCATTTCCAGTGATGGTTTTGGCTCAAATTAGTCTTATTTTATTGGAAACGACCCACTAGGCCTGAATTTGAGGTCGGTTTTGTGAGATTTCTGCTCCGCTAAAAGCCCATGCCAGATACTATTGATTCTGAGCCCATATTCGAACGCGTTAAAGCACGTTTACGTCCGATCATTATCGAGTGTTTTGTCAGAAGCTGCTATAGACACTAGTAGGCAAAATGCGGGTGTCTACATAATATCATTGACATAAACAAGTAAATAAATTTTGTCGTGTGGTGTCGTGGTGATAAATAGTGATGGGTCAGTTTTTGACCCAGTGAACTCATTATCGAGCAGGTACTGCTTGGGGGTGGTATACCAGGCTCGAGGGGCTTGTTTGAGGCCATAGATGGCCTTTGTGAGTTTACAAACGTGAGAAGGATTGTGGGAGTCCACAAACCCGGGTGGTTGTGTCATATAGACAGTTTCAGTGAGATTGCCTTGCAAAAAGGCATTATTTATATAAAGTTGGCGTAATTTCCAATTATTAGTGAGAGCTAAAATGATTAAAATACGAATTGGTGGTGGGTTTACCAACGAGACTAAAGGTGTCGAAGTAATCAATACCGGGTCTTTGGAGAAATCCCTTTGCGACAAGACGAGTTTTGTATCTATCAATAGTGTTATCCGGGTTGTATTTAATACGATATATCCATTTGCAACTAATTACATTGATACTTTGTTGTCGTGGGACAAGGGTCCATGTTTTGTTTATACACAATGCATCATATTGGGCTAGCATGGCCTTCTTCCATTCCGGGATGGAGAGGGCTTGTTTGGTGGTGTTGGGTAATTGGGATGGTGGGGTTAGGGAAGCAAGGTTTACGTATTTGGAGTTTGGTTTTCGGATGTTGTTTGATAGGCGTGTTGTGGGCCGGTTTGTGGGGGGCTGAGATGGTGGTGGGTGGTTCGGGTTTAAGTTGGGCGGGGGTTACGTTGGGTGGGCCGGCTGAGTCGGGGGTGGCGGGTGTAGGGGGCTGGTCGTGGTGGAGTTCAGGGGTCGACGGGGAGAGGACGGTGGCGTGAGGGAGTTGGCGGGCGTGTGGGCAGGCGTGAGGGGGTCTAGGTCGTGGGTTTGTGTGGGTATCAAAGTGGGTGAGTCAGGAATAGTGGAGTGAAATAACCATTGAATCGGTGTCCGGGTGTTGGGGAGGGGGGTCCATTTTGAGTCGAGGTCCGGAAAGGGGAAACAGTTTTCAATAAACTTGACATGACGTGAGACAAAGATTTTGTAGGTGGTAGGGTCGAGACAATAATACGCACTTTGGGTTGGTGAGTATCCTAAGAAGACACATCGGGTGGAGCGTGGTTGTAATTTGTTAGTTGTATATGGACGGAGCCAAGGGTAGCAAAGACATCCAAAACTGCGTAGTTTGGTGTAGTTAGGATGAGAACCAAAAGGCGCTAGGTAGGGTGACGCATGTTGTAGAGTGGGAGTGGCCTGGGAAGACGATTTATGAGGTAGACCGTGGTGAAGGCATGAGTCCAAAAGGAGGTTGGAAGATGCGCATGGGTTAGGGGTGCTAACCCGGTTTCTACAATGTAACGGTGGCGACGCTCGACATACCCATTAAGTTTGGGGGTGTGAGGTGGAGTGGTGAGATGTCCTATTCCATTGTTTGTAAGGGTGTGTGACATTTTTATATATTCACCACCGTTATTGGAATAGATTTGACAAATAGGAGTATTGAAAAAAATTTCAACCAAAAGTTTAAATCTAGTGAAGACTATGGTGGAGTCGGACTTGTTCTTAAGTGGATATAACCAAATATACTTGGTGAAGTGGTCAACAAAAATAATATAATACTTGAAGTTATCATACGATAAATGAAGTGAGGACCAAACATCGGTAAAATTAAGTTCAAGAGGAGTAGTAGTACGTATAGTAGATATAACAACTCTAGTTTGTGACTCTTGTGAATATTACAAAAGTTACATGTTTGTGTAGCAAGATTATTAGTGAAAAAATTAAATTTAGTACGTAAGTAATTACAAATCTTGATTGACGGGTTAAAGACAAATGAAAAAAAATTGATGAAAAAATTACTAATAATTTAATTAATAAAATTTTAATAAACTAATTAATAATATGTTACTCCGTATTTAATAGAGACAAATGAAAAGTTTTTGATGAAATAATTAATAATTTAATTAATAAAAAGGGTAAAAATAATAATAAACAATGTAATTAAGGTGCCATGTGGCACAAAAATTAATATGGAGAAAGTCTTTTAATTATTATTATTATTATTATTATTATTATTATTATTATTATTATTATTATTATTATTATTATTATTATTATTATTATTATTATTATTATTATTATTATTATTATTATTATTATTATTATTATTATTATTATTATTATTATTATTATTATTATTATTATTATTATTATTATTATTGTTATTATTATAGATTTAGGATCCCGTCCGAACCACAACTTCGGTGCTAACTATTGCTTACGGTCCGAACCCCACTTACACTTCTTTAATGCTCTACTTAAACTTTTAATGGCTCCATTTACACTTTAAAAATAGTAAAAAAAAATCCGACCAGTGGGGGCAAGGGGGCCAGCCGGTAGGCCACTGGTGCACAGGGGGCCGATCAGCCGGCTTGACCACCCTTTTTTTATTTTTATTTTCTTTTATTTTTTTTGTATTTTTTTAAAGTGTAAGTGAAAGTTCAAAGAAGTGTAAGTGAGGTTCGCACCGTAAGGAGAAGTTAACACCGAACATTGGTTCGCACCGGATCCCACCCCTATATATATAGAGAGAGAGAGAGGGGAGGGGGGGTTCTAATGAGTCCCTCATCTATATTGAGTCCCTAAGTTCTCATCTCATCCGTTGGATGAGAGATGGATGGAGGGACAAGATCCATCATTATATTAAAAAAAAGAGAAGATACTGCTTCCATCAAAATAAGAAGAAATATATTTGAGTAACGTATCATTTATACTGTCATTCATTCATTCATTCTCTACCATTCATTCATTCATTCTCTCGTTCATCATTCTCTCATTCAACCACAATCATCATTCTCTCATTCATAACAAAAATCATTTATCATTCTCTCATTCAACCATTAAAATTCTTCTTCGCGCCGCTGCCATTTACTTCCAATCAACATAATCAAGAACACATTCAATCATTCATCGTCTTCTTTGCGCTGCTATAGCTTACGTTCGATCAATCCGGCTTACAATTTTCATTCAATGACGCATATGCAAATCGTAGAACACACAAACGGTGAGTATATGCTTTGTAATTTATACTGGAATCGCCATGGAAGTCATTAAGATGCTACTCAATTATTAGTTTTTACGCTTACAATATGGGAAACTGCATACTGTTAGATGTCTGATTCATCATATGAAATTTGCGCACACACAATACATTGAGTTATTTTAGTTCATATACTGCGTTACTTTAATGTAGAGCATCTGTTACTTTAATGTCTACCATCTGTTACTTTATATGCCGTGTTAATTTAATACACTTCAGTCGTTACTTTAGTGCTTTTCATCTGTTATTGTAGTACATTGGAGTGTCCTGAGAATTTAGGAAACCGCCATATTAAAAAAAATAATAAAAAAAAGATATTGTTTCCTATAATAATGGGACGTGATTGCCATCAAAATAGGAAACAATATCAAAGAGTAACGTCATATAAAAAAAAGATACTGCATCCTATAATTATGGGACGTGATGACTTCAAAATAGGAAACAATATCAAAGAGTAAGATACTGCGTCATACTCTCATTTCTGATCATTATATGAATTTTTTGCACAAACCTATACCTGGTGTTATTTTAATGAACATTATCTGTTACTTTAATTCACACTATCTGTTACTTTAATGTCTGACATCTGTTGCTTTATACCTGGTGTATAAGCATCCTCTGTTAATTTAATCCAATGTTACTTTAATGCACTTCATCTGTTACTTTAATTCTTGTTATCTGTTACTTTAATCCATATTTCAAGTTTTGATTGTTTTTTTGCCACTTTTATTGGCACTGTTATTGTTTTTCAGTAAACGCAAAAGCACATGAATGATGCAGGAATGTGGGTGAAAGTTTCCTCCATTATGCGGTGGTGAGATTAAATCAAAGCTTCTGAGATGATGATGAAGAAGAAGAAAAAGAAAAAGAAGAGGACGAGAAGGATGAAGAAGAAGCCTAAGTAGGACATTATATTGTTAGAGTAGCCTACATTATTCGTTAGAGTAACATACTTAATGAGTTACAGTAACACAGATTATGAGTAACAAATGTGAAACATTGGAATTGTAATGGAATTGATTTAGTTGGAATCCTGTACCACTTTTTGTTTTGGAGTATCTTAATAAAAACAAACATTATTCTTTTTGTTAATTGAAACTCTTGTTTTTGCAAGAGACTATTATGCAACGTAACAGATTTTGGCCCTGTTTGGTAAACAGCGGATTCATATTGGCAGAAGCAGATTTAGAAAGCAGATTTTACTAGCAGAATCAATTGACAGTTTTGACTGGCAGATTTAATTAGCATAATTGTTTTAATAGTGTTTGGTAATTAGATGTTACAGATTAGCAGATTGATTAATTGATTTGTAAAATGACAAAAAAGGACATAAGCAAATATTTGATTAAACATATGCCAAACCATTTTACAACTAGTTTCTTCTGTTTTTAGGGGTAGTGCTTAATACAAAGAATTGGTCCAAGTAGTTCATGATTTATCGTAATGCAAAGCAATTCAAATCATCAAAGATAGATCAACATCCAATTGAAAAATATTGATTCATAGAATCGTATAAAATACGGAAAATTGAATCAATTGAAAAATAAACCAAACATAAATTAATTAGTGCAAAAAAATCAATGAAAACGTATCTTGTAAGATGAATTATGAAAGTGAAAAGTTGTAAATGAAGAGAATGATGAAGGTAGGGTTTGATTGGCAAAGGGTTAAGGAGGTAAAAAAAATAAAAATGCTAATCTGCTAATTGAATATGCTGCTACTAGCAGCATATTGCAAATTGGCGGATTAGACTCGAATATGCCATTTCAATCTACCATTTACCAAACACCTATATTAGCGGATTTTGTGGTCAAACATGTTAATACATCCAAATATGCTATTTTTTGGCGGATCCGCCGATAACCAAACACCCCCTTTATGAGTTAAAGTAACACAGTTCATGAATTAAAGTAACACATTGTATGAGTTAGAGTAACAGTTTTTGAAAGAGACTATGCAACGTAACAGATTTTATGAGTTAAAGTAACACAGCTCATGAATTAGAGTAACACATCGTATGAGTTACAGTAACATATTTTATGGGTTATGGCAGTAACATAGTAACATACATACAATGGCAGTACGAAACAAATGATTTTTTTGCTGAAGATGAAACAAAACATAATTTTAAATAAACTTAAAAAAACTTAATTGTAAATAAACTTGTTGTGTAAAAGAAAGAGACAGTTAAAAATTTGATAGAAGAGAGAAAATTTGTATTGAAATAATTGAGGAGGGGAGAGAGAATTGATATATTTACCAAAATTTGTTAGTTATTTCCTTAATTAACAAAACAAATCATACCCATTAATCTATCTATAATCTAAGGGTTGAGGTGAAGACTCACGAACTCAAATTTGATAAGTGGACTCACCTGATCCCTCTTCCGGGATTGGAAGAAGCATTTCAATTTTATTCCAAGTATGCAACTGCTGGTGGCTTCATTGCTAGGAAGAGCACTGGACGCACTAGTCGTGGTATCGTTAAAACAAAGTACATTGTCTGCAATAAAGAAGGTGAATATGAACATAAGGGACAACAACAAAGAAGGGAGATAACAAGAATTCGTTGTATGGCCAGAATCATCTTAGACAGAAAATCTGATGGGCGATATGAAATCACATAATTTAATGAAGGACATAACCATTATTTGAACACCTCTTCCACGATGATGCACCTTAAAAAGGCAAGGAAACTCAGCATTTTGCACAAAAAGATGATCATTAACAACTCCATGGTGAACGAAGGTGCCGTTAAAACTTTCAGAATGTTCAAGCAGTTCGTAAAGGGTTATAAATATGTAGGTGCATCAAAGGTTGATTTTAAAATTTTTGGTAGAGATACAAAGAAGTTCATCAAGGATTCTGATGGACAGATGTTCATTGAGATCCTTATGAAAAAGAAATCCCTATGTCACTCTTTTTATTTTGACTTTGATCTTGATGATAAACAAAGGATCACTCATTTATTTTGGGCTGACCCTATAATGATAAAGAACTACATGTTATTTGGTAATATGGTGTCTTTCGACACTACATATAACATGAATAAGTAAAAGATTGTCTTTGCTCCCTTCACGGGTATAGATCATCACAAGAAATGTGTCACATTTGCCGTTGGCCTTGTTGGGAGAGAGAATGGTAAGAGCTTTTCTTATTGCTATCTTTGTCATTATTTGTGTTCTAAAGATAATACGTGATGCACATAAGGAATTTTATTATACTGTCTCCTCAATGCATATGCAGGTAATGACTTTACTTGGCTGTTTAAAAACTTTATAAAGGCAATGGGAGGTACTTTTCCTTCCTTCATTATCACTGATCAGGATTTGGGAATCAAAGCTGGGGTAAAGGAGGTTTTTGGAAGCCACACATTTCACAGATTGTGCATGTGGCACATAATGAAGAAAGTAGCAGATAAAGTGGGTTCGAAAATATGCACTGAAACAGATTTTCTTATGGATCTAAATGCTGCTGTCTGGGGTGAGGATGTAAACCCGACTCAGTTTGAACAAATGTGGCAAGATCTTATTACTAAGTACAATCTTGAGGATAATGAGTGGCTTCAGGAGATATTTGAGATGCGAGAGAAGTGGATACCAGCTTACCACCGTGACCTGTTTCTTTCAGGGTTAATAAGGATAACTTCAAGGTCTGAGTCTGAGAATAACTTCTTCAACAACTTCACGAATCCTCATCTGAAACTTGTTGAGTTTTAATGAGGTTTGACAGTGCCATTGATGCCCAAAGGTGGGAGCAGTCCAAGCTGATTGCTGACTGTAAGAGCACTTCTGCTGCTCTGATCAGTCCATTTTCACTTGAAAAACATGCTTCTGAAATCTACACATGAACTGTCTTCTATGAGTTGCAGGAAGAGTTAAAGGCATCCATGTACAATTGTGGTGTTGATGAGATTATAAAGGAGGATGGTGTTGAACATATCTCTATACTGGACAACTTCAGAGACAGGGTACATGTAGTTGACTATACCCCTCAGAAGAGAAAATTGTCTGTGTCTGCAAGATGTTCGAGCAGCGTGGTCTGTTGTGTCGTCATGTTCTTTGGGTCCTGAAAGAAAGAGGTGCCAAAAGGATACCTAATTCATATCTACTTCCTCGTTGGAAAAAGTTTGCAACATCCAGGGAAATGTTTGATGCAAATGTCACACTTTTTTCTGATTGTCGGTCATCTGATGGAATAAAAACAAAGGTCGCAGAATTATGGACTGAAATTTTTGATTGTGTGACTGTGGTTGAGGAAAAGGAAGAGAAGGTGGATGAGCTCTTAGAATTAGTGAGAGCATTCAAGGAGAAGGTTGTGGAAGAAGGAACAAACCTGCGAAAAGACAAGAGGTCTGAGATCGAGTTTTTTATGGGTGCCACTATTCCAACTAACATTAAGATCTTGCCTCCAAACCAGTCTAAAACTAAAAGCTCTGGAAGGCGACTTATTTCGTCTAAAGAAAAAGCCATGAAAGAACATAAGAAGCCTCCTCGGAATTGCAATGCTTGTGGAGAGATGGGATACCATGATTCTAGGAGTTGTCCTGGCAAAGTTTAATCATCATACATTCTCTTATTTTTACTTAATTTTAATATATCTTAAATATAATAAATTATCCAGGGATACATTAAGTACATTATACTTTTATCAAGTACACTTGATTTTCATTTGAAAATTATTCATATGAACATCTCTATTTGATTTTATGTGCAGCAATTCTACTTATTTTTTCTTTTGACGTTGATAATTTACCATATATTGTATATGTGTGAAGTTTGTACATACTTATGTAGATAACTTACATTTTATTGTATATAACTCATACAACAGATATACATGGTTAAAACAGTGTTTGTTTTGATGTACATAAGTAGATATCTGTTGTGCATGTCGATATTTTTACATAGTTAAAACAATGTCTGTTTTGATGTACATAAGTTGATATCTGTTGAACATGTTCACAATTTGTTCATTGTCAAAGCAATGTCTGTTTTGATGTACATAAGTTAACATCTGTTGTACATATCGATATTTTTACATAGTTAAAATAGTGTCTGTTTTGATGTACATAAGTAGACATCTGTTGCACATGTTCACAATTTGTTCATTGTCAAAGCAATTTCTGTTTTGATGTACATAAGTTAATATCTGTTGTATATATCGATATTTTTACAAAGTTAAAACAGTGTCTGTTTTGATGTACATAAGTAGATATTTGTTGCACATGTTCACAATTTGTTCATTGTCAAAGCAATTTCTGTTTTGATGTACATAAGTTAATATCTGTTGCGCATGTTCAAAATTTATGCATAGTTATAAAAGTGTATGTTTTGATGTACATAACATAATATTTGTTGTACATGTTCAAATTTGTACATTACTAAAGCACTGTCTATTTTGATGTACATAAGTTAATATCTGTTTGTACATGTTCAAAATTTGTAATAGTTAAAACAGTGTCTGTTTTGATGTACATAACTTAATATCTGTTGTACATGTCGATATTTGTACATATTTAAAGTAGTGTCTGTTTTGATGTACATAAGTTAACATCTGTTCAAATTTGTACATTATCAAAGCACTGTCTATTTTCATGTACATAAGTTAATATCTATTGCACATGTTCAAAATTTATGCATAGTTATAACGGTGTACGTTTTGATGTACATAACATAATATCTGTTGCACATGTTCAAATTTGTACATTATCAAAGCACTGTCTATTTTAATGTACATAAGTTAATATCTGTTATACATGTTCAAAATTAGTAAATAGTTAAAACAGTGTCTGTTTTGATGTACATAACTTGATATCTGTTGTACATGTCGATATTTTTACATATTTAAAGTACTATCTGTTTTGATGTACATAAGTTAACATCTGTTGTACATATTGATATTTTTACATAGTTAAAACAGTGTCTGTTTTGACGTACATAGGTTTCTATGTGTTGCACATATTCAAAATTTGTACATAGTTAATACAGTGTCTGTTTTGATGTACATAAGTTAATATGTCGATATTTTTACATATTTAAAGCACTGTCTGTTTTGATGTACATAAGGTTATATCTGTTGTACAATTCGAAAATTTTACAAATTTAAAGCACTGTCTATATTAATGTACATAAATTTCTATGTGTTGCTCATGTTCAAAATTTGTACAGTAATCAAAGCACTGCATGTTTGACACCTGCCAGATTTAATCGATTTAAAGAATAAATAAATAGTAGTACAATAAATGTAGTAGTTTAATTTCACTCTTATCATCTACTTACTCCCATCTTATTCACATCATCTACTTATTTTCACATCCATCTCACTCAATTTATTTTTATTTCGTTAATTAAATTTACATTATGATATTTTTATGCAAGGGGTGGTTGATAAACGGTTTTTCTAACGTGTGCCCAGTGGGCACACGTTAATAACTTAATTAAGGCAACATTAATCAGGATATCGTATAAGTATGGTAATTAAAGCTTAATATTTCTACTTCTCATGATAATATCTTGACTAATGTTGCTTTAATTAAATTATTAACATGTGCCCACTGGGCACATGTTAGAAAAACCGGTTGATAAATAATGAGGTTGGTGATAGATTAACAACTATAAACAACTCAAGGCAGCAGAAGATGCATGATCTTTCCTTCATTTTCAATCAGTATCATCAATTTGACACATATGATAAACGATCTTCGTCAACAACCGAAGTTATGTGCAACGAAGATTGCATGTGGAAAATTTTCGAAAAACTTCAATCTTACGTTGATAAGGCTAACACGGCGATTGTCTGTAAAAGATGGGCGCAGATGTTCCTATTACACTTCGATGCACCTCGATGGATTGTGGATTACAATAGAAGCTTGACAACATTGATCTGTGATGGAATGAATATTGTACTTAGGGGTGGAATAATTGTTTCAAAGAGATGCAGATGCTATCTGACAGATAATGTACATGCAAAAACATTATTGCACACTTATCATTTCGAAACTATTGATTGTAAGGAAAATGAACACTTGGAAACTATTGAGTGTGCTAAAGAAGAAAGTGATCTATATAGATTGAAATTAATTACATTAGAAGAGTGGAAAGAGTTGGATGAAATATGTAAAACGTTGCACAATGGAAATGAATTTTAATGGAAATGAAATTTTAATTATGATAGATATTAATTACCTTAATTTTTCTATTAATTTGTATGTTTTGTTATACATAAGTTACTTTGTACTGAACATAAAGCATGCATATAAGTTGATAAATGGGTGTACATAAGTTACTTTCTGAATAAACGGGAGTTCCTACCACAACCATAAGTAGATATTACTAAAGTCGCAATACAAACAATATGAATGAAAATCCCAAAACATACAAGTGGTTGGCTAATTAATCACTCCATAGAATAGATCATTCAATCATGAAAATTTCTTCTTCGCTATAGAGCATTTTACTTAATCTACATCCTTTTAAATAATCTTTTAATGAAACATGTGATCAGTAATCTTCCTATTCCGTAGATTCAATAATTTTCAAATGTACATTTTCTTCATATCCAAATTGAAAGATGTGCAATAATCTTCTAGCATGCATATTGTTCGTCAAATAACATCTACATCTCTTGAAAACTTCAATTCCATCCCTACGAACAGTAGTCATTCCTTTAATATGAGTTGTTCCCAATCTTCTATTATAATCTATATTCCATCTAGGTGCATCAGATCATAATAGAAACATTTGGGACCAAGCCACCTCTTGCAAACAATAGACATGTTCGCTTTGTCATAATCAGAGGGAAGCTTTTAAAAGATTTTTTCCATAAAATCTTCATTGCACATTACTTTAATTGTTGATGAAAATCGTCTTCCATATATTTCAACTTCATGATGATGATTATAAATGAAAGATAGATGATCAATCTTCTGTTCCTTGTTCTTATTAATGGTTGTTACTCTATCTTCAATTTCATTATTCTTCGCCCATCCCTTACACAATATTTTCATGGTGTTATTAATGAAGTGCAGTGAAAAAGGTGAAATAGAAGGGTGTTATTAGTATACCCTTTTAAACAAGTAACTAAACCCTAAGAGTCAAAGATACACATATACTGACTTTGAATATAAAGTACTGTAATAGTTAATTAAATAAATTTCGAGTCCGTATTAACTGCTTATACCTACTCCAGTAATACCTTCCTAAACTAGACCTTATGATGTCTTTAGATGGAATATGAATAGGTGAAATTTAAATATAAACGTAATTCAGCCCACTGTAATATGTCCTTGAATGATTATGTACATCTGGTATTTACATATGTACTTTAAATATTGACCTATATACAGTATACCTACCCTAAACCCTTTTCCTTATGCAAGGTCAGTAATCCCGCAAGAAATTGAACCCTAAGAGGGTATTGGTGAACCCTGTCGTGGATGTGATTCAAATAAGGGGTACTGCATAAGACGGGACGGAAAAGGGTTTAAGGTTGGATTAGGCGAACTCGCTTCGCGGCTCCACCTAATCCAAACCTAAACCGTTTTCCGTATTCAAGGTCAGTTATCCCGCAAGAAACTGAACCCTAAGAGGGTATTGGTGAACCCTGTCGTGGATGTGATTCAAAGATGGGGTACTGCATAAGACGGGACGGAAAAGGTTATAGGGTTGGATTAGGTGTACCCGCTTCGCGGCTCTGCGTTATTCAACCCTAAACCCTTTTCCTTATTCAAGGTCAGTAATTCCGCAAGAAACTAAACCCTAAGAGGGTATTGGTGAACCCTGTCGTGGATGTGATTCAAAGATGGGGTATTGCATAAGACGGGACGGAAAAGAGTTTAGGGTTGGATTAGGTGCACCCGCTTCGCGGCTCCGCCTAATCCAACCCTAAACCCTTTTCCTTATTCAAGGTCAGTAATCCCGCAAGAAACTGAACCCTAAGAGGGTATTGGTGAACCTTGTCGAGGATAAGATTCAAAGATGGGGTACTGCATAAGACGGGACGGAAAAGGGTTTAGGGTTGGAATAGACGTACCCGCTTCGCGGCTCCGCCTAATACAACCCTAAACCCTTTTCCTTATTTAAGGTCAGTAATCCCGCAAGAAACTGAACCCTAAGAGGGTATTGGTGAAACCTGTCGTAGATGTGATTCAAAGATGCGGTATTGCGTAAGATGGGACGGAAAAGGATTTAGGGTTGGATTAGGCGTACCCGCTTCGCGGCTCCGCCTAATCCAACCCTAAACCCCTTTTCTTATTCAAAGTCAATAATCCCACAAGAAATTGAACCCTAAGAAGGTATTGGTGAACCCTGTCGTGGATGTGATTCAAAGATGGGGTGCTGCATAAGACGGGAAGGAAAAGGGTTTAGGGTTGGATTAGGCGTACCCGCTTCCCAGCTCCGCCTAATCCAACCCTAAACCCTTTTCCTTATTCAAGGTCAGTAATCCCGCAAGAATTTGAACCCTAAGAGGGTATTGGTGAACCCTGTCGTGGATGTGATTCAAAGATGGGGTACTGCATAAGACGGAACGGAAAAGGATTTAGGGTTGGATTTGGCGTACCCGCTTCGCGGCTCCGCCTAATCCAACCCTAAACCCTTTTTCTTATTCAAGGTCAGTAATCCCGCAAGAAACTGAACCCTAAGAGGGTATTGCTGAACCTTGTCGTGGATGTGATTCAAAGATGGAGTACTGCATAAGACGGGACGGAAAAGGGTTTAGGGTTGTATTTGATGTTTTTGAATGATTATGTACATCTCTTATTTATTTATGTACGCTATATATTGACCTTTACAGCAAAGCTACACATATACTGACTTTGAATATAAGATAATTTCTTGTCCGTATTTAATGCCTATACCTACCCCAGCTTGGTTTTTGACGAACGAAGATACATTACTTTACCAGCCCAAGCTTATACCTACCTTAGTTATACCTTTCCCACCTAGACCTTTTTGATGTCTTTAGATGATTATGTACCTCTGGTATTTATATATACACTCTACATATTGACATATATACAGTATAGCTACACAATATATTATATTTGTATAGATGGCTTGTGTACAACTAATATAGAAATATGTATACTGTTGTCCTCAGTTGTATTATGTACATTTCTTCTTTAAATATGTACATCACCTAGTGATCTATATTCTGTACTTTCTATTTTTCAAGTAAAAATATGATAAACTCCGTACATAATTAATAATATAGTGTATATAATTTATGATTTAACATGGATAACTAGTTGAAATATGAACATCTAATATAGAATTATGTATAATAATGTCCTTAGATGGATTATGTACAAGTGATATTTACATATGTACATTACATCAAGAATTATTAATATAATTCAGCCAATGGTAATATGTCCCTGAACGATTATGTACATCTGTTATCTATATACGGAGTATATACTTTACATATATACAATTGATTCAAAATTATTCAACCACTGTAAGATACAATGTATAGTAAGATACAGTATACAATGTACTTGGACAACTTTGTTATTATTGGAAATAATGCTTTTTACGCGCGAAGCATTTAAGAAAATACATTCCCCAGTTATACAAAGGAATGACATACCTTCCCCAGAAAATACCTTCCCCAGTAAAAATTAATGACAGTATAATGCGTGGAGCATTTCAAATTAATGACAGTTTTCACATTGACAGTATAAAAACACATCCACACACACACGCAAACACCTACACCCACATCCATAATCCTTCCGTCTATGCGTTAAAAAGTATTTATTATTTAATTTAATGAGAAATAAAGATGTTCATGGAGTTATTTCATCACGCACTATTCAAAAAAAATCTTTAGTTGATTCGTCTTTAGTATCTCAGATGAATTGGTGCAAGTTCAAGTTTTGTGTTGATCTGTTATCAACACAGGGGTATGTGATACTGTTATAGTCCCTTGAATGGTACAAAGCCGTGAGGGTATAACGTGTCGAATATACCCGGGTTGAGTTCCCAAGATACTTCCTTTATCGAGGGAGTGCAACTGAAATAAATAACTGAGATTAACAAAAAACTGGAGGAAGATAGAGCCTGTTTGTCAACTAGGATCCCTTTTCCAGTGGATGAGGTCATTGATCTTGATGCTACCCTTGGAGACGGGATCTATCTTCAAAGGATGAAGTATAGAAATAGTGATCCCGTTCGTGCGTTCCCAACTATGTCGTATTGGACACAAGAGACAATAACAAAAAGGATAAAGGAGGAAGCTAAACTCTCTGGAACATTTGGGAAGGGTTATGTGATACCGTTACAGACATATTACAGTGGTTTAGTTGTACTTGTAATCTTTCGTCTTTGTTTTAGATGCTGAAAAAGGGTTATGTGCAAGTAATATAGAAATATGTACAATGAACCATTGTAATATGTCCTACATAGTCAAAACATAAAATGTATGGAGTAGTATTTCAGATGGTTTATGTTCAACTTTTATCGAAATATGTACAATGATGTCCTCAGATGTATTATGCACAATTGTTAATTAAATATGTACATCACCCAGTGACCTATATACTGTACCTTTTGTTTTTTAATTAAAAATATGACAATACATACGAAGTAATTAATACGGAGTAATATAGTGTATACTCTATATAAGTTATGATTTGACACTAGTAAAATGGCCACTCGAATATGTATAACTAGTCGAGATATGTACATCTAATATGGAATTATGTATACTGATGTCCTTAGAAGGATTATGTACATGTGATATTTACATATATATACATTACGTAGTGCAAATTTGTTCATCAACAGTTATTAACGTAATTCAGCAAGAAATATGATTCAATCACTGTAAGTTGTCATTGAATGATTATGTACATATGGTATTTATATATGTACTTTACATAAAAAGAGATATATATTTATTAATTTTTTATATTACGTAATTATTCAAAAACATAAAATGTACGTAGTAAATACTTTAGATGAGTTATGAACATGTAATATTTACATATATACATTATGTACTAGAAATATGTACATCAAGAATTATTAACGCAATTCAGCATAAAATTTGATTCAATCACTGTATGTATAGTAAAGCTACAAATGTGTTAAATTTGTATAGATGGGTTATGTACAACTAATATAGAAATATATACAATGATGTCCTCGGTTGTATATACAGATGATATGCAAATATATAAAATTGTAATGTCAAATTTGTATATAAATCACGAATTATTATTAATGTAATTCAAAATGATTCAAAATGATTCAACCATTGTAAGATACAATATACAGTGGAGATACATTGTACAGTGTACTTGGACACGTTTGTCATTTTGGGAAAGGTTGCTTTTGACGCGTGGATACCTTCCCCATTTACAGTATAAATTGACGAAAGCACACCTACAACCACACCCAAACCCACAATCCATTCCTCTTTGCATTATTTAATTAGAAATAATTATAATTATTCATCAAGTACCATGCAAATAAATTCTTTAGTTGATTTGTCTTTCGTACCTTAAATGAATTAGTGCAAGTTAATGAACACATAATTTGCACCAATTCATCGGAGGTACTAAGGACAAATTTGCTAAAGATTTTATTGGAAATGGAGTTGAGGTATTAAATACTCACAAAAGGACTTTAGTCTTCTATGTTTTGTCGTTTTACTGTTGTGGACATGACATAGGTCCACCCCGACGCGGCCACGCGCGGGTTTGGGGAGGCGAATGAATCTCCATATGAGATGGATCGAATTGAAATTTAAATCGAAGTGGAGTCGCCACCGAACTTTGTGGGAGTTCGGGCCCGTTCGAACCCACTCTATATCTTAGTGGGCCATGGACAAAGTATGGCCCATTCGGATGTCAGAGTTTATTGGGCTCCTCCCTTTGCATTTGATACCGATACCGACATTATCGGATACCGTGTATTGAATGACTCTCGTGCGCCAACGGTTTCGGGTATCCGGAAACCGAGGTTCTGAGTAAGGGGAGACTGGGTGAGGGTAAGTGTTGGGAAGTTCACAAAGAAAACCCAACCCCGCCTGCACATTAGCAGCCTCTACTAAGATATCATTTGACTTTCGAATATGCGCGTTAGTAATACAATGAGATGATATGCAAACAACGTTTTACCTAAACATGCGAAAATTTGAATGGGTTGCTAAGTCGATTTAATGCATCTAAAATTAACGTTAAAGTTATATTTAGCATGCAAGATTCATTTTAGTACAATAAAACGAATAACGGAAATAAATCGAAAAGACATAAGCAAACAAGTTAGTAACGGTAATAACGATAATAACGGTTTGCAAATAACATAAAAATACTATAGAATGATGTGAACGACACGATGCATGATTTTTAGAAAGAGTAGTATGACACGTGATTGACTTGACACGTGTTGACCGAAGTCATTGAAAATATTTAATCGGGAATTAAAGGCTGTTGAAAGACTCAAGTGGGCTAGACACTCGATCGAGTGGTACCTGTAAGAATCAAGATTCGTTTCGATTTTGTTTTCAAAAGTTACTTTCATGTTTGAAAATCAACGATTCGCTAGGTTGCGTACAAATACAACGGGATTTATACTCGACCTGAATCTTTCGATACTCGCCATATTCCATACTCGATTATGAGATCGGTATCGAATATTTTGAGTGTGCCTTAAGAAGAAGATGTCGGAAGAATTGTTGTTAACTGAATTAAGACAAAATAATTTCTTTTGTGTCACGGTTTTCTGGGATCCGTGCGACCCGCGCGAGAGTGATGCGACTCGCGCGCGCAGCCATGCGACTCGCACGAAACCCATGTGACTCGCGTGGCCGGCTGTTCTCGATCCCGATTTTTGATGCTCATTGTACCCGGTGTTTGATTATTGGACCAATACCGAATACTTAGAGTGAAGTCTAAAAAAATATGTTGTGTCGCCTAAATCGAACTAGAACGAAATAGATTTTCTTCGCGTTTATAGTGTCGTAATTAATTCTTTCGAATTATGTGATCACTATTTTTAGCATCAATGAATTCGTGTTAGTTAGATTTATTAACTAAATCGTTTAGATCCAACATCCAACTATTGAGTTGGTATCTGTAGACACCCAAATTTGGACCTGGTGGCTGCAGAAGTGCCCAGCAAACACCCGATGACAATAGGACTGCATGTACATGCATATTTATATAGAAAAATCGTTGCATATCTTAGGATTTAAAATATTAATATTAATAATAATAATAAAGTAATAAGTACTCCATATTAGACACATTATTTTGAAATATAGTGAGTAGTAATTACTCAGTATTCTACTACCCTAGGTGAATTTTATGACGTATTAAGACTTTTTTTTGTTTTGTTTTTTGAAGCTATGACGTATTAAGACTTTGGGAATAAGTACTGAGAATTCCGATAGAAACTTCAACAGTCACTTCACAAATATTGCATGAGTATAGAAACCTAGGAAGTTGAAAAATCAAGTACGGAGTAATTTCTGAAGTAATTTCTGTCGATCATCTTCGATAATTCTTTGTTCATAATTTCTGAAGTAAGTTCTTGGTTCTGTGAAATTTACATTAAAGTAAAATTGCAATCTTTTATTCTTTTCACTCTGCATTTTCCGGCAACTAGTAAAATGGAGATTAGGTTTATTATTATATAAATAATATTTACAGTCTAAAGTTATTATTATATATTTATGTGTATTCACGTTATTTACAGCCATGTTCATCTTCTCCAACTATCTTCAACATTTCAGTATTGTGTGTTCTATTTTTGATTTCTAGAGTGATTTTGTTGAAAATTAGGGTTAAGTAATTCACGACACAAACATGAATTCAAATCAGGACAAGACTGCACGAAAGAGGAATGCTGATGAGAAGGAGAAAGGTATTAGAATCTTACATTAAATTTGAATTATGTACAATTTAAGGTATTAGTGTATAGCTATTAAAACGAGGATGAAATTACATTGATTTGGTATTCTTTATTCGTAGCTGAATGCAAAAAGAGACGAATTGAAGAAAAGGATGAAGAAACATCAGACACACAATTATATTTGATAGTAAAAGATGCAGATAAAGGTATATTCATTAAATAGATTACTAATTTTCAAAATTGTTTGAAAATAGCTTTTTTTACTTAGTATAGCTTTAAAATTACTAATGTTGACTCTGTGTTTGAAGTTATGTGCATTATGTAATGCCTTATGAACAATAAATAAATCCTTATAACTTTAATAGGGACTATTGTTAGATTTAATCTGACCCAAGACTGAAACTTCATACTAAATTAATTGGTATATACCGAATAGCGGAAGCGTACCTGACTCAATTGGATTGGAGAAGGGAGGTGGATTGGGAATCACCCGATTATAGTCTTCTAACAGACACACTCGCCTTTTGGGTTTCTCCATACCGATGGGATATATGTGAGATTAGGTCTAAAGTGTGCTGTCAGGGACCATAACCCTGACTATATATAGGGAGGGATATGAAACCCTGGTGACCTATATTAGTCGCCTTTAGTGGATAAGCCCATCATATATCCCATAAAGGCCTAACGAGTCTCTACACTATTATAGTATCTGACCCATACTTTATAAGACGTAAATAAGCCCGTATCATTTGTATTATGACGGATCACATATTTGGGCTTAACTTTAATGATAGCTAATAAATACAATAGGTCCAAATAATGTTGTCCACATATATTATATTAGACCCATAATTCTTACAATCTCCCACTTGGGTCATATACTAGTATATGTAGAACACTGAAAGTTGTATTCATTATAACCGTATGAGCTCAATAATGCTATCAAACATTCTAACCGTCTTATGCAATTCGGTCCATCAATCACATGTACATAGAACCAAAGCGGCCTTTGCCACAGTTTGTCGTAACAGGACCCATCAATGATCACATATGCAAACATGACTAACGACATGAATCTAGTATAGGAGTGTAGCATGGAAACAGCAACAGAATGTGATCCAGTATGCATATTTCCAACTGGTCCACCTTAAACCTTAGTGAGATCAACCAAATAAGACAGAGTGAAACTGAAAACTGTAAACCTTATTTCTGCAGAACTGAATAACCGTATATCATAATGTGTCTAATGTGACAAACTCCCACTTAATCTGAATATCCTTAGAACTGAAACACCCATTTGAGCAATATGCTCAAGAAAGACCGTGGGTGGTAATTCCTTAATAAGCGGATCCGCAAAAATGGAGTTTGTTCAGACATATCTTAGACGTCTTTCACTCTGAATCGTTTCTATAACAACACATCACTTGCATTGTTATTTGAAACTATAATAACTATCATTTTGTCACAAATAACTTAAATGGTCTTTCAATACCGAACTTAATTTGCAGCCTTGTGACAAATAAGCATGACCAAATAGGAGTCGAAATACCGAATGATCTCAACCTGAATCGATCTCCTTTACATGATAACTTTGTTTTGCTCCAAATATAAATGACAAACAATATTTGGCTGCCCTTAGTGGATCTCAATATCCTACTGCATTCCCTTAATATCTGTCAATTAAACTATAGAATGTATACGATATCCAAATATGTACAAACTAAGTTTAATTATACCTTATTACTCAAACACATGAAAGATTTCTGAAATACATGGATTTAAGTAAACTGTACTTTCTGGATATGAACATTTCTTTAAGGACATTAATGAAACTGCATTGGTCCCATTTACTGAAAGGGTATAAAACTTGATATATTTTCATACTCCCACTGAATCTTGAGTATCTACAATCATGTACCACATTCATACAAAACTAAATGAGATGATATCATTGTAGATTGATGTACTCTTTGACGGAAAACCTTATTTGAGTTTTCATTAGATGATTATTAACCTTAATTTGCAAAAAGTTTACCTTGAATCTATCGAGTCAAGATTTTCAATATCTGCAACAATGAGTTTGTCAATGTCTCCATTGAAAAAACTTGTATTTACCATTCATCCAATGTAACTTCATATAAAACTGAATATGCCAACTGTCTTTATAGCCATTAATGACAAGACGAACCTTACTGTCTTATTACCGAATAAGTCTGTCTTGGTAACAAATAACCATTTGAAACCAATGTACTTAATACTTTTAGGTAATGAAACAATTTCAAAGTGTCTTTATCAGTCAAATGACTTAATACTTTATTGATGAAATATATAAATTCACATGTATTAGTTAGAACTTTCAATGATTCGGCAAGATGCTGAATGAATAGTTTTCTACCGTTTCATCATCTAACTCTTACTCTTGAATGTATGCAATATATAAATCTGTTATTACACCGCAATATGTCAGGCATGACATGAAAACAATGTAATCCTCTGAATCTGCATTCATTCTTTACTTAGTGAATTTCTTTAATAACAATTGTTCTTGAGGTATTTAAGTTTGTTTTACTAAAATGATCTTACGATCCTGTATAATGAGACAGAAGATCATTTCCATAAGTCCCATTTCTTCCCCCCCCAAACTCAATAACCTCAATGAACTCATATTATCCGTCTTAAAGTAACTTGCATGTGGGATGATTACTTTATTATCCTTAACCTTATAAAGTTATTATACAACAAAATAATTATTGATTATCCTTAAGTTCAACTATTACCTTACAAAAAAAAAATATTCTTAATTAGTTGGACATACCTTAGGTGTAAATAATTTACACTATAATCAATCAATAGGATTGTTGTATCTTTATCCAAAAGAAACAAGCTGCAATTCAAAAATTACTTCTAGAGCAGTTATCTAGGAAAGAGTGTGAATAATCATACTGCTACCAAGCCTCATGATCTTACTTTGCACACATAATACACCATACATAGGTAAACCTTCATATGGTGCAATCTTTAATGTAAGATCAAACTTCTCTAGAAAGTATCCGAAATGACGTTAACGTTCTTATCTCGAATAGTCAAATATTGTCAAAGTGTTTCTACTTATGATCAATTGACATCTTTAGTAATCTTTTACCGAGAATATATCTCAGTCAAATATGTGATTAAAACGTCTAGGAACTTGAAACTTCTCAAGATCGAGATATAAATATCATACATAATTTTGTCTACAAATTAATATAGTGATGTGAACAAATACAACTTAAAACATAAAATAATTCACATACCCTTATATATCAATTATAAGGCATCCAAAGTACTTTTGATATCTATTTTCTCTTTTCGTCTTTATTCCCCTTCAATATAAGAATCCAAAGTAGAAGGGTCAATAATTTCATTTTGACACAACTTTAATAATCCTTTTAATGTGTCATACGGAAAAGATATTATTGTCCTTAATTATTTATATCCACTGGAGTTTTAATGCAAGTCTTTAAATAATATTTCAATCTAAGCTATATAAAATTATCAAAAATGACACTTTACCATTATTTGAATTAGGAAAATAAAAAATTAATTATTTCTCAATGGACAATGAACCAAATTTGACCAAACGAAAAATAATTGAACTCCACCAAAAGGCAGTACCGAAAATTTTCCAGATCCAAATAGAATAACAAGTCAATAGTGATAACTAAATTAGCCGATTGTCTCAAACTCAGATGATGTCATGCCCCAAATAGATGAATCTTTCATCACCAATTGACCTACAACATCTTAGATTCTTACTTCTACTTGCATTAATGTACTTATGTGAATGAAAAACCAAATTCACCCACAAAACATAATTGGATATAATGAATAACTTTAGACGACAAGTCTTAAATGAGAAGTGTACCCTTACCGTCACGCGATGAGGCGTACAAACTGGTACTATATTCCTTATGTGTCCATACTCGTAACAAGCCACCAACCTATAACTTTACCCTTATCTTGTTATTCTTTGAGTTGGACACTTGCAGCTTATTACAGAAACAATGCCCTTAAATATGTCATTGATGCCGCATTAAACAATCATTAAACACATGCATTAAATTTTCTACTCCAGAAAAACACGTGAGTCCACACGATATTTTCATCCTTATGAGTAGTACAATCATACATTCCTAATGCTGTATAAAGATTGCGATGACACAAAATAAATATTTACATTCTCTTACCATTTATTTAAATAAATAGCGTTATCCGAATTGATAATGTAACCTGAATATGGCAGATATAATGAACAGTAATGTCAATTTGATGAACAAAACAATATTCTCATATTTTGAATAAATTCAAACAGTATATAGTGTTTTTGCATATTTAAAATTTAGCCGTTGGGCATAAATAATTAACTAAGCATTGACACTATAATTAAATAATTGTGATCAAATATTGACGATAAACTCATGTCGAACACTAAGCCTTCCTTTGGGCCGACTTAGCATACACATGAAAATACCGGATAATCGTCACATATTTATCACCCGAAATGGTATATGTATTCGGCCAAATAATGGTTTTCCTTTGGGCCGATCATTATCCGTATGATTACACATACTACTTTAAAACCGAATGTTTGAATTTACTCTCCATATTCTTATAATGGCCTTATGAGTGTCATAAACTTAAGAACACTCCCTTTACTTGTATTTCAGATTCGAATATTAGCATTCCCATCATAACAAGATACCTAACACAACATCTAATCTCATCTTTGGACGAGAATTAGACTTGTAAGTGGTACTCTTGGTGTAGTAATCAAATATTAACAGTAAGATCATGTCAAATGTCAAGTCTTCCTTTGGGCCGACTTAACATCTACACGAGAACCGAATAACCGTTACATATTTATCACCACAAGTATGATTGGATTTCGGCCAAATAATGGCCTTCCTTTGGGCCGACCATTACCCGCATGAAATTCAATCACACACAACCGTCTAATTATTTAAACTATCTAATCTACGCAATAGAGGTTACTTTGGCAACGTATTGTTTCGATCAAACAATCCAAAATATTAGACGTCTTATAAAAAAATCAAATAGCCAATATTATTGAAACTGAATCAAGTTATTTTAATAAAACCATAATTAACAAGTGACTGAAACCTTAAATGATAAAAGAAATTATAACCCAAATTAGTTCTTTCATCATATAAGTCAACTTGTCAATTATAAATACGCGACAATAATCGCAACCGAAATTCCGAACAGGTCCCAATTCATACATAAAAACTTAATATACGACAATAATCAAATATACGAGACCACGTATTATACAACATATGACTGAATACCAAACAAAATAATGAACCACATGCAATCGATTTAAAAATAGAGACCTTACAAACTGAATAGCCAATTATGAGAATCTGAAACTTAATATCCCAAATGTAATACTTTAATCTTTATATAACTTTATCGATTGCATACAAAAATAAATCATCCAAACATATACTCCGTACTTAAACAAACATACGAAAACAATATTGTGAATCATATAACGAAAAATTAAATTATGATCCAATTTAATTCAACCAATACGACATGCGGAGTACTATCGTCAAGGTTAACAAAAAAAAGAAAAAATTACCCATACAAAATTCCACATGGCCCGAGAGAAACATCTCAATTCATAATGATGTGGTAAACCCATATAACACACAATTGCACTGATATGACCATATGTATAAGGAATGAATAACACGACATCACCAATGCATCATCAATAGGTTAATCTCAATCCACAAAAATATGTTCCGAATTATGCGTAAATCATCCAGATTAACAAAATCCTAAACATAATGAATTACCTAAAACAAAATCTACGAGTAAGACGAAACAATATTTCTAACCCAAATAATTCAATATGAAGACGGCTCTGATACCACTTGTTAGATTTAATCTGACCCAAGACTGAAACTTCATACTAAATTAATTGGTATATACCGAATAGCGGAAGCGTACCTGACTCAATTGGATTGGAGAAGGGAGGTGGATTGGGAATCACCCGATTATAGTCTTCTAACAGACACACTCGCCTTTTGGGTTTCTCCATACCGATGGGATATATGTGAGATTAGGTCTAAAGTGTGCTGTCAGGGACCATAACCCTGACTATATATAGGGAGGGATATGAAACCCTGGTGACCTATATTAGTCGCCTTTAGTGGATAAGCCCATCATATATCCCATAAAGCCATAACGGGTCTCTACACTATTATAGTATCTGACCCATACTTTATAAGACGTAAATAAGCCCGTATCATTTGTATTATGACGGATCACATATTTGGGCTTAACTTTAATGATAGCTAATAAATACAATAGGTCCAAATAATGTTGTCCACATATATTATATTAGACCCATAATTCTTACAACTATGTCTTATGAATGCCTTATGTCTAAAACATACAATCTTATGTACTTTAAAATATGACATTAAGGTAAAAGTAGTCATTTAAATTCTTTCTGTTCATTTTAATTTACGGCTATTACTGGTAAAACTACAAAGACCAGAAGGAAGAGAATTGTACATGCCACGAATGACCTGCCATCATTGAAGACACGCATGTCCCCTAATGGTTTGGTTAAACTTCTTAATGACATGTCAAAGAAGCAGATTGCAGATATAAAGGAATTAGGGTTTGGAGATTTATTTGATCTAAAAGTACAAGAAGTCCCATCCAAGCTTGCTCATTAGCTTGTTTCGAATTTCAACCCTGATTCAGCAACATTTAAGGATAGTACATTTGATGTGACAAATTTAGATGTACATATTACAACTGGGTTTCCTATGGGACCAAAGGAAATTATCCTTGCATCATATGACGACCAATACCCGGAATACAGACATCTTCTTAATGAATGTAAGAATCAATTTGAAGGTTCAAAGATTACAGCCCCTACATTGAAATCCATCCTAGCTCATCAAACGGATGGAGGGGATCTATTCAAACGAAACTTTATAGTTTATCTCTGCTCTTATTTTATAGAAGGTACCTATTCTGCAACTCCAAGTTTTAAGATATTGAAGTCTTTGGTCGACTTGTCATTGGTACCTACATTTAATTGGTGCCAATTGTGCCTTGATGCCTTCATTGAGGCCGTTGATTTGTGGAAAATGAATACAGCAGAGAAAGACAAGTTCTTTGATGGACCTATAATGGTCTTTGTTTTTATATATCTGCAATGAATGCGTTACAGAAACAGTCAACCTGTTTGTGCATTCCCCACAATGTGTTTTTGGACACAAGACTCCATTTCAAAGAGAATATTGGAGGAAGCAAAGAAATCGGGTACGTTTGGTAATGGTCTGGTTATCCCATTACAGTCCCTTGATTGGTACAAGGAGGAAGAAGTAAAGGAAAGTGTGAAGATGGGGTTGAAAGATGGGAAGGGAAAGAAAAATGACAAAGTTAACAAAGAGGGCAAGGAAGAAGGGGATTGGTGTTAATATCATATTAATTCATGTTAGAGATAGAGAGAGAAAAATTCCCAACAAATTAGGAGAAACCCTACGTGACCTACAGCCAACCAGTGGCCATGGTAATATCCAAGAAGAATGATCATAGGACTAATTCTTCGTTATCAGTCAAAACATTACGTGAGAAAATTCAGCAACAAAAAAATTCACAAAAACCTAATAATGAAGATTCAGAGGACATTTCTGAGTCAGATCTCCTCCCATTTAACTTGGAGACGGATATGGATGAGGAGGTTGAAGATGAAGTGGAGGAGTTGACGGAACGTCCTTGGGCTAAAGTAGGAAGGAATGAACTCTTACAGCTTACTATGGAGGACATGGCAGAGGAGGTGGAATTCTGGTCGACTGCAATATATGGGTATGTTATTGGAGCTAATCCGCCATGGGCGGTTCTATCTGGGTTCATACGTCGAGTGTGGAAGGCGTTAGCGGTGGATAAGGTTTCAGTTCTGGAGAATGGTGTGTTTCTAATCAGATTTAAGAATCAGGAAGATAAAGAGAAGGCTTTGGTGAATGGATTCCTGATGTTTGATAACAAACCTCTCATACTAAAAGAGTGGACAAAAGAGGCTCAACTGGTGAAAGAGGAATGCAAAACTTTGCTGATTTGGATTAAGATACATGGTCTTGATCTAAAATTCTGGGGGCAAGGGACTATTGCTAAGATCGCTGGACTGGTAGGCAAGTTCATTCGGTGTGATGAAGTTACAGCTACAAAGACATTTCTTAGTTATGCTAAGATTTTGGTAGAGGTGGAACTGAATCAGGCCTTTCCCGATAAGCTTCGATTTCTGGATGAGAAAGGTGATGAGCAACAAGTTCGGGTGTCTAATGACTGGCTTCCAGTTGAATGTTCAAGCTGTAAAGAAATTGGGCATTTAGCGGAGAAGTGCAGGAAGCAAAAAGAGGCAGACAGCAGAAAAAGCAGGTGCCAGGGGACAAACCAGTGTTACAGTGGAAACAAAAGGTGATGGAGAAGCCTGGTGGTATACAGAATGGAGTGGAGAATGGGTTGATAACCCCTCGTGCTCCTCCAGATCCTCCTGAGTCTTCTAACAGAATTATAACAAGGGTTCAGCGGGAAGCGGGGGAGAAGGTGTATAATCCAGAACCAGTTTCTTTCTTGCAAGCACTTTTGAGGTCTAAATCTAGAAAAAAGGGTGAGGGAACTGATTCTCGTCCACTTGAATATGGTTAATGTTGGATTCTGGAATATTAGAGGGCTAAATAACCCAACAAAGCAACAAGAAATTAAATGGTTCTTGGCTAATAATAAGGTTTGTAACACCCGTTATTTTTCCTAACCTTTTTATCCTTTCCGTTATGACTCTTTCACATTTCGGTCTTGCGTTTCCTCTTTTTCCAAGCTTTATTTTAATTTTTGAGTTTAAAGATATTTATTTTTATTTTAAAAGATTTTAATTCTTTTAAATCTATTTAATTGATTTTCTTCGTAAATTATTTATTTTTCCGCGAGGAATTTTATTTGTCTACGAATTAACGTATTTAAGCTCGGATTTAAGTTATTCCTTTTTCTACAAATGTCCAAACATATTTTTATAATATTTTCAACTAGTAAATATTTTTATTTACAAAAACTTAGCCATTAATGATTTTATTACGAAGCTTCGCGAATAATTATTTTCTTACGAGAGGTTTACTCGAATTGCTTTGAAATGCCTCTAACTTATAAATCATTTGAGACCTTTTCCCCATATTTTGGACCGACAAAGCTCCTTGTCACAATTTTACTACGTTTTATTAATACGATTCATTTTATTACGTAAAAGCGAAAAGATATGATTATTTTCCCTCTCATTTAATTGTTGCATTTTTGCTCAAACTCTTCACACTCCCTCATTGGATTCCACATTGATGATACCACATTGGATTCTTCATCCATTTTAATTCCGTTTATGCTTAAAACCATTCCTCTCTCCCTTACATTCATTTGTGCATTAAAAAAATTGTTACAACATCATCTTCCTCATCATCCTTTGGCCGTGTTACTCCTCATCTTCTCTTGGCTGATTTTCGTTCAATTCGAGTCCTAATCGTCTCATTTTTAGCATCGAATTAATCCTCTTTCCAATTCCTTCGTTAAGGTAATAATCGACGTCGTTTTTGATCATTATTTACCTTGATTTTTATTAGTTTTCTCATGCTATTTTTCTACCATGAATTTCGTGTTTGGTAGGATTTGTGGACGATCCCGAGGCCGACGAATATATAATCGATTCAGACTTTGAGTAGAGGTAACGTCGATGTTACTCGGTATTTCATGATTTTAATTGAGTATTTGCATGTATATATTTTTATGTTTTATTTTGGCAATATACGTATGTCATAAAATCTGGAAAATTTTTAAAAGTTGAAAATTTGCATGTTTCGGTATTTTTATCGCGTTTACGAGATTAACGATCAAATCGTCATATTAATTTGTAAAATCGTAATATTCGGCCTAAACATGTAATATATGTTTATATTCTGTAAAAATGTTGATTTTGATGATTTTTAATAATTTAGTATTTTTCTGATATTTTAGTTATCGATTATTGAATTATTACCGTTTACGGACAAAAACAATTAAAAGCCGATTTTAGTTCTAGTACTTAAACATTTTATTTTAATCTTATTTTTGACGTGGTGAAACTTTCTAATGAAATAGAATTTTATGAATTCTTTCATAATTTTTCGGAATTGTTAAGTGGATGAAATAATTAATCACTTTAAATCATCGTTTATCGATAAAACCACGTTTGTCGTTTAAATTCTCGATTTCTGGTTCTATGATTAAATCTGGAAAAAAAATATGATTCTGATGATTTCATAATAAAATGTAACTTTATTATTTTAGTGATTTAATAAAATGTTAGGAACGATAAGTTTTATTAATGGAATCGTTAATTGTGAAAACGGATTTAAAAGACGGTTTTAACGGGATTTATTAAATCTGGAATTTTTGAAAATATGGAAAAATAGTAGTTTCTGGAAAATAATAATTTTTAAGTTTAATAATAAATTTTGGATATTAATACGTAAATCGTTTTGTAATTACTATTTTTATTGATCGTTATTGTCGGGATTAGACGATTAACGAGAAAATGCTTTAAAAACCGAGTTTTAATATTCTGGAAAATTTTACTTTCTGGACAGAATGTCCATGAATATATTTTAACTATTTTATGTAATTTTTGTACTATTTATTAAAATCTTTAATTAATAGTATTAATTTTTGGACAAATTACGATTTATCGTTAAAATGCTCCGTCTTACCTAAAAGAATTATTTTTCCAGCAATTTTGAAAATATTTAAATCTGAAACTTTAAGAATTAAATCATCCCTTAACATACTCTAAATATATTCATTGGTTTAATTAAATTAAAGACGTTAAAAGATTTAATTTAACATTTGCCGTAAAATCCTATTTATAATCGTATTGTCGAAACTAATAATAATTAGGGAATTTTAGCTTTATAAATTTTGAAAACACCCTAATTAGTAGTATTAAAATGTTTAAGACATTTTTAATCATTTTATAAACACTTGTATGATATTTCAATAATTTCATAAACTCAAATGTTCTCACTTTAACAATTAATATCGTTAAGGCCGAAAATATTAGTTTTATAAATCGATATCTTTTACTAAAAATGTTTTATTAGTATGAACTAATATTTTCACTATTTTGATATGATGCTATCTTTTTAAAGTTTCTAAATATAGAAGTTTCCTAAAATAGAAAGTTTCATCTTTTGGAAGGCGATCCGTTTTCCCTTTTGTTCTCTTATTGTTTACAATGATTATATCTTTTAAGTATCGATAATGACCCTGTTTTGGAGTTATGGAATATGGACAAGTGTGGGTTTAGAGTAATATTGTCTGGGATGTACGTTTTGCCATCAACTGTAAGGCTGGTGTGTCTTTATGTGGCACATTGGTTGTTGAACTGAGCATGATTTGTGTTCAGGAGAGTGTATATTTACCTTAAACTTAGATATCGCATCGTGTAAGTCGCGTCGGATGGAACTGGATATGGTTTGTATCCAGGAGGGGTGTATACTACTTAAACCAGGACCTCGCTGCACGCAGTCCTGTTATAGTTGAGTTGCCTAGTTAGAGACTGGATTCTGTTATGAGTTAAGTCTACAGTTCTCGAAGCTAGTTTCTAGTATTGTTCTAGTGAAAGTCAAGGTTCTACATTAACCCTATCCATAACGCCACATTGATTATTTTATTTATTATCGATATAAATTGGTTGCAGGTTGGCAAATATTTTATGTTTCTTCGGAAACCCATTTTAATATTTTGGTTTTGCGCTGAAAGCTTATTTTTATGAATAATGTTTTACTGTTTTCCGTTTTTTTTACTATTTTCATATAATAGTAATTACAGTTTTAAAATCATGTTTTACGGCTGGGAGAACGTTGGCGTTGCTCCCCACTGATTGTGGCTGTTATGTTTTTAACATGGCAGGTATATGTGTTTCTCTTCGGGTGGGCTAGCGAGCAGTTATGGATCCTGCTTATTTATTTTAATAATTATGTCTTATGGATTGTTCAAACCTCCTTTTGTGGATTGTTTTAAATTTTGGCCATTTTAGTTAAGGCCTATTGTTTGACTTTACCATTTTAATTATACCAAGACATAGTTACAGTGTGTTTTAATCCCAACTCTATAGTGTTTCCGCCACTGTATCGCGTTAGATTTTCTAGGGGATTACAGTTGGTATTAGAGCATCACTGCTCCCAACGCTTACACCTGAAAATAATGAAAATACCAGTAAATTATTTAAACAGTAAATAAAAATATTATTAGAGATGGGTAGAAACAAATAAGAACTTATTTGTTTAGTCTTCGTGTTCCTGAAACTCAATGGTTAGCATTGAATATTTGTTTTATTTGTCCAAGAAGAAGATAAGTGGACAAGAGGTTGACATGATGCTGCTCCAGATCGGGACAAGACCTGCTTCGAACTTTCAACGCCTGCTGACTTGAGTGGATAACTTGGTGCTCCAAGAAAGATGCCAATGGTGACTCTTCAGCTCCGGTTTAGTTCGCTTAAGCCACTGGCCAGATGATCAAGAGTAGACTCTAGTTTCGTGACGGTGCAACAGACTCAAATGTGAAATCACTTTGGATCCAGACGGAGAGACCCAATTCTAGTATGTTCGTATCTCTATGAGATGATGAAGATATCCCGCGATTTCCTTTGTGGAACCTTAGAGGTCCGAACATTCCCGTCTCGTTTTAGATCTTAGTTATCTAGGATCATCGATTCTTTTCCCTCTTCCTCCACTTCTTTCAACTCTTCTTTTATAAATTCTCGCCTTCATTCTTGAGGCAAATCTTCGACTAATTTTCTTACTTTACCATCTTTCCTCTTGAGATTCTTGGTTTGACCAATTTCCGTCTCAGTGGACCCCGTGAAAAGTCATAGATGTTTGAGGTTTAGTAAACCCTTGTTACATGGTTTGAGGATTGTGAGTTGTGCCATGTTATCTAATCTAGTGAGCTTTTGAGGAATTGATTTGAATGGTATTGGTTGATTAATGGAATTAGAATTGTACCATAGAGATTGCTCAAGCTTGAGTCAAGAATTACTTGATCGTAGAGAGGACTAAGAGTTGAGTAAAATTTTGGGTAGTGAGAATTATATCATATTTTGATGGATACTTAGTACCTAACCTAGAACCGAACTAAGTGTAACCGATAATATTACCTTGGGGTTCTTACCTAATGCTTATTTTTGATGGATGCATCGCAAATATTTGGGATCATAGAGTATTGTTTAAAGTACTAGCCTGAGTGTTGTAGTACCATTAAAGGTTTCCATTATTGTTGTTAGAAATTTCGCTGACATTGATTTCCCGTGTTTCTTTTGGACTAAATCGTTGATTGTTGTCTAAGGTTGTAACCAACGAGCTTTGGAATTGAGTGATCTAACTTGGATGAATTACTTTTAACCTTGAAGAAGAGAAATATCTTGCACAATCATAATTTGGGTTTATTGTGTTGTTTTGAGGAATACTATAATACAGATCATCTTATTGGGACTTTCATGTTAGAACTCTTTGACCAACGAGATTGTGCCTTCGTTGAGTTATTAAATATATTGTGGATGCACCGTGGTGATTTAAAATTTGATGGACTCCTAGAAACATTAGTCGAATGACATATTTGAAGATGTGAGTGTTCGCTATTACCTATAGATTTGAGCGTGTTTGAGGATTTGTTATACGTTCCTAACTCCTGTACTTGCGGCATTATAAATATGTTGATGATCATTTTTGAGGATTTCGTACCCGAGCCTTGTTAAATTGGTGGACCTTGTTAGTGTTCCTTACTCGAGAAAGTTGGAGTATACTTCGAGTTCAAACCTTATGATCTTCGAGTTTAGAAACCTTATCGATTGCGAGTTTGGGCGTGTTTTGATGACCGTTGGAATTTTAATTGATGAGTTTAGAATTTAAATCATTTGTGGATTCTTACCATACTAATTGAAAGATTATATAAGTATGTAAGACTTAATTTTGGAGGTTGTAGATTCAGTGGGACCACCTAGTACCGATATTGGACTTAGTATTGTTTTGATGGAATTAGGAACCTTTTTGTGCGAGTCGTACTAGGAATCTCGAGATGGTTAATTTCTTCTGTAATCCTTGAGAGCTTTTTCTGACTCTCAACTCCGTCTTTCTTTTTGCTTCTCTTGAATTCTGTTACCGCATCTGCTGCTAATCCCTTCGACCTTTATCGATTTTGAAAGTTCTTATTTTGATTTATTATTTATCCTTGTTTTACTTACCCGTTAACCATTTTTTTTCAAACTCCCTATTTTATTAAAAGTTTGACTTGTTTAAAAAAATGGATTATCGTAAAATTTTAACATTTTGAGCTATAATTTCTAATTGTGAACTTGCCCGTTTTGTAAAAAGTTTGACTAACTTTAACTTTTTGGATATCGTGAAATCTAACATTTTTGAATTACAATTTAAGAACTTTATACTTCACTTTTGTTTTATCTTTGGTTGATATTTATATTTAGATCTGTTTCAAAATGCTTTAATAATTTATCTTAAATTATTTCGAAATTATTTCAATTTTTGATTTTCAGGCGATCGGAATTTTATGAAGAATTTCATATTTCCAAATACTTCAATTTCTATAGGATTATTATGTTAAGCGTTTTAACATTGTCGAAATTATTTTGTATGTTCAAGTTTGATAACATTTTTGAAAACTTTCATAATTACTTTGATAACATTTTCGAAATTTTAATATTTTGAAAATTGGTTTTCGTTTTATTGTTGGTGGACTTTTGAATCTATTATTGAAAATTTTGACGGCTGGTTCGATTTTTATTGCTAACTACAAAATTTGATTTCTCTAAACTAAATTTTGTTTCTTCATAAAAGTAAATATTATCGTATTTCTTAATCAAACTGTTTAATTTTGTTTTGAAAATATTTTCGGTTACCCTGTTTCCTTCAAGTTTGTTTACAAATGTTATTCAACAATATTATTTTATCAAATGAATTTACTTTACGATTTCATTAACTTAAAAGATTTTAAATTCCGGGTAGCTTAGCCCAATTCCTCTTGGAATAAATATTTGCATTTGATTTCGTATCACTTTAAAAGTTGTAAAATTTTCTTTTATAGCAAAATTTTTATGCGAGATTTGTATCCTCATCTTTTCGAGTAAAATAATCTTGATTTCTTTCAGCTTATTCTTAGTTTCGAGGACGAAACTTTCTTTTAGTGGGGAAGATTGTAACACCCACTATTTTTCCTAACCTTTTTATCCTTTCCGTTATGACTCTTTCACATTTCGGTCTTGCGTTTCCTCTTTTTCCAAGCTTTATTTCAATTTTTGAGTTTAAAGATATTTATTTTTATTTTAAAAGATTTTAATTCTTTTAAATCAATTTATTTGATTTTCTTCGTAAATTATTTATTTTTCTGCGAGGAATTTTATTTGTCTACGAATTAACGTATTTAAGCTCGGATTTAAGTTATTCCTTTTTCTACAAATGTTCAAACATATTTTTATAATATTTTCAACTAGTAAATATTTTTATTTACGAAAACTTAGCCATTAATGATTTTATTACGAAGCTTCGCGAATAATTATTTTCTTACGCGAGGTTTACTCGAATTGCTTTGAAATGCCTCTAAGTTATAAATCATTTGAGACCTTTTCCCCATATTTAGGACCGACAAAGCTCCTTGTCACAATTTTACTACGTTTTATTAATACGATTCATTTTATTACGTAAAACCGAAAAGATATGATTATTTTCCCTCTCATTTAATTGTTGCATTTTTGCTCAAACTCTTCACACTCCCTCTTAACCTCGTTGGATTCCTCATTGGATTCCACATTGATGATACCACATTGGATTCTTCATCCATTTTAATTCCGTTTATGCTTAAAACCATTCCTCTCTCCCTTACATTCATTTGTGCATTAAAAAAATTGTTACAACATCATCTTCCTCATCATCCTTTGGCCGTGTTACTCCTCATCTTCTCTTGGCTGATTTTCGTTCAATTCGAGTCCTAATCGTCTCATTTTTAGCATCGAATTAATCCTCTTTCCAATTCCTTCGTTAAGGTAATAATCGACGTCGTTTTCGATCATTATTTACCTTGATTTTTATTATTTTTCTCATGCTATTTTTCTACCATGAGTTTCGTGTTTGGTAGGATTTGTGGACGATCCCGAGGCCGACGAATATATAATCGATTCAGACTTTGAGTAGAGGTAACGTCGATGTTACTCGGTATTTCATGATTTTAATTGAGTATTTGCATGTATATATTTTTATGTTTTATTTTGGCAATATACGTATGTCATAAAATCTGGAAAATTTTTAAAAGTTGAAAATTTGCATGTTTCGGTATTTTTATCGCGTTTACGAGATTAACGATTAAATCGTCATATTAATTTGTAAAATCGTAATATTCGGCCTAAACATGTAATATATGTTTATATTCTGTAAAAATGTTGATTTTGATGATTTTTAATAATTTAGTATTTTTCTGATATTTTAGTTATCGATTATTGAATTATTACCGTTTACGGACAAAAACAATTAAAAGCCGATTTTAGTTCTAGTACTTAAACATTTTATTTTAATCTGATTTTTGACGTGGTGAAACTTTCTAATGAAATAGAATTTTATGAATTCTTTCATAATTTTTCGGAATTGTTAAGTGGATGAAATAATTAATCACTTTAAATCATCGTTTATCGATAAAACCACGTTTGTCGTTTAAATTCTCGATTTCTGGTTCTATGATTAAATCTGGAAAAAAAAATATGATTCTGATGATTTCATAATAAAATGTAACTTTATTATTTTAGTGATTTAATAAAATGTTAGGAACGATAAGTTTTATTAATGGAATCGTTAATTGTGAAAACGGATTTAAAAGACGGTTTTAACGGGATTTATTAAATCTGGAATTTTTGAAAATCTGGAAAAATAGTAGTTTCTGGAAAATAATAATTTTTAAGTTTAATAATAAATTTTGGATATTAATACGTAAATCGTTTTGTAATTACTATTTTTATTGATCGTTATTGTCGGGATTAGACGATTAACGAGAAAATGCTTTAAAAACCGAGTTTTAATATTCTGGAAAATTTTACTTTCTGGACAGAATGTCCATGAATATATTTTAACTATTTTATGTAATTTTTGTACTATTTATTAAAATCTTTAATTAATAGTATTAATTTTTGGACAAATTACGATTTATCGTTAAAATGCTCCGTCTTACCTAAAAGAATTATTTTTCCAGCAATTTTGAAAATATTTAAATCTGAAACTTTAAGAATTAAATCATCCCTTAACATACTCTAAATATATTCATTGGTTTAATTAAATTAAAGACGTTAAAAGATTTAATTTAACATTTGCCGTAAAATCCTATTTATAATCGTATTGTCGAAACTAATAATAATTAGGGAATTTTAGCTTTATAAATTTTGAAAACACCCTAATTAGTAGTATTAAAATGTTTAAGACATTTTTAATCATTTTATAAACACTTGTATGATATTTCAATAATTTCATAAACTCAAATGTTCTCACTTTAACAATTAATATCGTTAAGGCCGAAAATATTAGTTTTATAAATCGATATCTTTTACTAAAAATGTTTTATTAGTATGAACTAATATTTTCACTATTTTGATATGATGCTATCTTTTTAAAGTTTCTAAATATAGAAGTTTCCTAAAATAGAAAGTTTCATCTTTTGGAAGGCGATCCGTTTTCCCTTTTGTTCTCTTATTGTTTACAATGATTATATCTTTTAAGTATCGATAATGACCCTGTTTTGGAGTTATGGAATATGGACAAGTGTGGGTTTAGAGTAATATAGTCTGGGATGTACGTTTTGCCGTCAACTGTAAGGCTGGTGTGTCTTTATGTGGCACATTGGTTGTTGAACTGAGCATGGTTTGTGTTCCGGAGAGTGTATATTTACCTTAAACTTAGATATCGCATCGTGTAAGTCGCATCGGGTTGAACTGGATATGGTTTGTATCCAGGAGGGGTGTATACTACTTAAACCAGGACCTCGCTGCACGCAGTCCTGTTATAGTTGAGTTGCCTAATTAGAGACTGGATTCTGTTATGAGTTAAGTCTACAGTTCTCGAAGCTAGTTTCTAGTATTGTCCTAGTGAAAGTCTAGATTCTACATTAACCCTATCCATAACGCCACATTGATTATTTTATTTATTATCGATATAAATTGGTTACAGGTTGGCAAATATTTTATGTTTCTTTGGAAACCCATTTTAATATTTTGGTTTTGCGCTGAAAGCTTGTTTTTATGAATAATGTTTTACTGTTTTCCGGTTGTTTTTTTACTATTTTCATATAATAGTAATTACAGTTTTAAAATCATGTTTTACGGCTGGGAGAACGTTGGTGTTGCTCCCCACTGATTGTGGCTGTTATGTTTTTAACATGGCAGGTATATGTGTTTCTCTTTGGGTGAGCTAGCGAGCAGTTATGGATCCTGCTTATTTATTTTAATAATTATGTCTTATGGATTGTTCAAACCTCCTTTTGTGGATTGTTTTAAATTTTGGCCATTTTAGTTAAGGCTTATTGTTTGACTTTACCATTTTAATTATACCAAGACATAGTTACAGAGTGTTTTAATCCCAACTCTACAGTGTTTCCGCCACTGTATCGCGTTAGATTTTCTAGGGGATTACAAGGTTGGTTTATTTAGCCTTCTCGAGACTAGGGTGAAGAGTAGTAATTGGAGTAAGGTTAGCAATAATGTTTGTGGTGATTGGGCTATTGTTACTAATAACTCTAAACATGAAGGTGGTAGGATTTGGTTGCTCTGGCAGCCTCAATTGTTTGGAATTAAAGTTTTGGATACTACTGCTCAAACCATCCTAGTAGAGGTAGAAGATAAAATTTTGAAGAAACACTACTTTCTTACTACTATGTATGGCTTTAATAAGCCGGCTGACAGAAGTAGTCTTTGGGTTACTCTGAAATATTATAAGCAGTTGTGTAAGCGGCCTTGGGTTATTTGGGGAGATTTTAATAATGTGTATGATGTGGGAGATAGAATTGGGAGCGTTATTACCTTGGCAGAATTAAGCTCTTCAAAGAAACTATGGTGGACTGTGATCTTGAAGAGTTGCCTACTGATGGTTCTTTCTTTACTTGGAATAATAAGCATGAAGAGGGCTAAGAGTTTTCAGTAGGATTGATAGGACTTTTCATAATATTGATTGGGGGGAGCTATACCCGGAGGCTAAGGGTCACTATCTTCCGGAAGGATTCTTTGACCATTGCCCTTGTGTTATACAATTGGATGCTGAGGATAATCTCAGGAAAAGTTCTTTTAAGTATTTTAATATGTGGTCTCTTGATGATAAGTTTGATTGAATTATTCGATCAGTGTGGAATAGAAGGGTGGAAGGAAATCACATGTATAGGCTAACTTGTAAGCTGAAGATGGCGAAAAAAGAGCTGCGCAGTCTGAACAGACAACAATTTTCTGACATTGAGCAGAAATATAGCATTCTGAAGTTGGATTTGGAGAGTACTCAGGTGATGATGCATAGACAGCCTGATAATAGAGATATAAGTGTGCAGGAAAGGAGGATGGCTAAGGAGTTGAGCAAATTGGAGAAAGCTAGGTTTTCTTTTCTTAAGCAAAAATCGAAGTGTCATTGGATTGAAGAAGGGGATGATAATACAGCATACTTTCACTCTTGTATTAAGAAGAGGCGTGCTGTTAACAAAGTGCTCAGGATAAAAGATATGAGGGGTAATCTTTGCGTTAATAGTCAAGAGATCAATGCAGCGTTTACTGATTATTATAAAGAACTCTTGGGGTCAAGTACGCAGGTCCAGCAGGTGCATAGAGCTACTGTCATACTTGGGAATACCGTATCTCAAAGTCAAGCGGTGGATCTACTGCAACCTTACACTGATTTGGAGATCAAGAGCTGTTTATTTGCCATTCCCGGTGATAAGGCTCCGGGTCCAGATGGTTATACTAGCCAATTTTATAAGGATGCGTGGAAAATCATTGGTGAAGATGTTCTCAGGGCAGTTCATAATTTTTTTAGATCTGGCAAATTATTGAAACAGGTGAATCATACTCACATTTTTTTATTCCAAAGGTGCCTATGCCTGAATCTGTTACTCAATTTCGACCTATTTCGTGTTGTAACATCATTTATAAATGCATTACTCAAGTGTTATGTCAAAGATTGGGGAAAGTGTTACCTACTATCATTAGTCAGAGTCAAAGCGACTTTATACAAGGAAGGGAAATTGTGGAGAATGTCTTAATTGCTCAGGATCTAGTCCGTCTTTATGGAAGGAAAAACAGTTCTCCTCGATGTCTTGTGAAACTAGATCTCCAGAAGGCGTACGATTTGATTGAGTGGCATTTTTTGGAAGATATGATGTTAGCCATTGGGTTACCCAAAGGTTTTGTTGATTTAGTTATGGAATGTGTCACTTCTCCCTCTTATTCTCTTGTAGTGAACGGGTCGACTTTTGTTTTTTTCAAAGGTAAGAGGGGGTTAAGGCAAGGAGACCCTCTTTCTCCGCTCTCGTTTGCAATTTGTATGGAGTACTTGAGCCGTATCTTGAGTAGGATGCAGCGTATGGATGGCTTTAAATATCATTCAATGTGCAAACAGGTTCAATTAGCTCATTTGTGTTTTGCGAAAAACCTTCTATTGTTTTCTTATGGGAGTGTGGAGGCTGTTACTATCCTCATTCGAGCCTTTAAGACGTTTTCTGTTGCTTTTGGGTTGAGGATGATTAAAGATAAATCAAATATCTACATGAATGGAGTTAGGAATGAGAAGGAAATTGGTAAGTTAACTGGTATTAGAAGAGGAACACTGCCTTTTAAGTACTTAGGCATTCTTATCACTTTCAAAAGGATTAGTGTGTTGGAATGTGAGGTGCTTGTTGAGAAAATTGTTGAAAGAATACGAAGATTGGGGAATAAACATCTTACATATGGAGGAAGACTCACTCTTGTCAAAGCTGTTTTGCAGAATTTACACTCGTATTGGGCCAGGATTTTTATTCTCCCAAAGACGGTGTTGAGGAAAGTTGATGATGTATGTCGAAATTTCTTATGGAAAGGTAATGTGAATTACATTTCTGCTCCTCTGGTGTCGTGGCAGAACTGCTGTACAGAGAAGAAATATGGAGGTTTGGGAATTCGAGACTCTTTTGCTTGGAATTATGCATCTATGGCTAAGTACGTTTGGTGGATTGCTAATAAGGAAGATCATCTTTGGGTTAAATGGATAAATAATAACTTTTTAAAAGGTCATGACTGGAAAGCTATTCAACCCAAAATGCATTCCTCTTGGTCTTGGAAAAGAATTTGCTCGATTCGAGATAAATTTGTTGCATGCTATATTGGGGATAGTTGGTGTAAATTGGAGAATTGTTATACTGTCCAGCAGGGTTATAATTTGATTCTTGGTAACAGGTCTGAAGTGCAGTGGGATGCGTTTGTCTGGCATCGTTGGATTTGTTCTAAACATTCATTCGTCACTTGGATTTCTATGCACGGTAGATTGCAGACTTGCAGCAGGTTGCTGAAGTACGGTTATGCGGGTGACCTGAATTGCAATATTTGTGGTGTTGCGGATGAAAATCAAGAGCACATGTTCTTTGAGTGCTGTTACAGTAGAAAATGTCTGAAATTCATTGAAGAATGGTTGCAGATGAGTATTCCTGTGACCAATACTTATCGATGGTGGTTGGTCCAAAAGTTCCAATGCAAAGAGCAAAAAAGATTTGCTGGTTGTGCTATTATTGCAGCTATGTATCACATTTGGTTTGCGAGAAATAGTGCTCGACATAATATGATGATTCTTACTCCGGAACAGGCGATGAAGAATGCTAAGAAGGAGGTTGTGGTTAAGATTAAATTTGTATGTAATAGTCGTCAATATATTAAGATTGCAAGGCTCCTTGATTAGTTTGGCTTTTAGCAGATTAATTAGGGATAAAGTGTTTGTTTGGTGATTATGATTTGTATATCCTCATTAATTTTAATACAAGCTTACCTTTCACCCAAAAAAAAGAAGGGGATTGGTTACGAAATTTAGTGCTGAAATCTGTTGAATTTACAAAATCTTTCAAGGGGTTGGAAGATGCTATAGAAGTTGCAAAGTGTGCCTCCTCTCAATGCAAACCAATAAAAAAATTGGAAAATTTGATCAGTGACTTTGTTGCAAGACTTGTAACAATAAGAAAAGATGAAGAATCAACATAATTTGGTAAGAATGTTTCTTCAATTTGTTTTGTCCCATTCTTTAATTATAATATGTTGAATATAGTACTTATGTTTCATCTTTTGTTTCGAAATAGGTGAGGAGGAAGAAAATGAGCTGAATCCACAAATAGTGGATATGATACATAACATGGCAAAAGATCTTACTTCTTTGAGAAAGACTGGTCTTGAAAAGAAGAAGAAGCCAAAAAGCAGACAGATCAAATGAAGCCAAAATGCAATCAAATTATTTCTGTGCAAAATGAAGAAGTGATGAATGTTCAAAGTGTGGTAAATGTTGATACTGCAGAAGACATCAATAACATAAATACTCCTATTTCTACTCTTGTCAAGAATGACAGTGAAATTATTTTTGAGGAAAATGAGGATGTTTTGAATGCAGAAAATGTGGAAAATGTCAATGTTGAAAATAATCTACTACTTTTGGAAAATCTTGATACTGCAAAAGACATCTATACAAATGCTCCTATTTCCACTCCTGTCAAGAACGACAGTGAAATTATTTCTGTAGAAGATGAAGATGTGTTGAATGTGCATACTGTGGAAAGTGTTGATGTGGATTTGGAAACTTCTGTTAATGTTGTAAAATGTAAATGTGCATTCGGAAACTCTTACAAAGCAAAACAAGGAAATTGATATTCTTGAAAAAAAAAGATTGAAGCACAGCAGAAGAGAAAACAAGGAAATGTAACAGTTTTCAAATCTTCTTTTATGAATCGGAACTATAGGTGTTTGACCTCTCTCAAAGCTGAGCAACATTATGTGTCAGACTATGTATTTGCACCAGAAGAATCTTTGAAGTAAGTCTAATTAAACTTCTAAACAAGTTTCTTATCAGTTCCTGTTTTGATGTACATAAGTTAATATCTTTTATTTGTACATGTTAAAAATTGTTCATATTGAAAGCAGTTTATGTTTTGATGTAGGTAAGTTAATATCTGTTCTACATGTTGAAATTTTTACATATTTAAAACAGTTTCTATTTTGATGTAGATAAGTTATTATATTTTGTACATGTTGAAATTTGTGCATGGTTATAGCAGTGTCTGTTTTGATGTACATAAGTTAATATATTTTGTACATAAGTTTCATACCAGCTACAGCAAAACTAATACACTAAATAATTTAATTTTACAGGGATCCTTTGTTTCAGTTTGGAGACATTCTGCTTTCAAGGGGGGACATGTCAATGATGGCAACTTGTGATACCAAAATCAATGAGTTATTTTATATTTTTGGTGCTTGTTGATGAATGATTTGTTAAAGCTATCACCTACGTCATCTATCAAACGTGTTTATATATCTCCTTTTGAAGAATATGAGGTAATGTTATGTATTTCATTCAAATATGATTAAAAGTGTGTTTACTCATGAATCTCTTCTAATCAATTACTATAATGTTTCAGGTTCCTACAAGCGAAATGGACGTTAATGATGTCCAACTGGTAATCAAAAAGATATTCTTTATAACTCTTATTTATTTATTCATTTAATCATTCATTCGTTATGAGAACTAATAATGTGATTTTCTTCAAGACATTTTTCTGCTCTAGATTACCAGCAGATTATGTTGTTTAGTGTGCAAACTCAATCTCGAAGAAATTTGAGATGATTCATTTTGGTTTCCTGAAGAGTTTGACAGCAAAGTGATTGGTCTTGGAGCTAAAGATTTATATGTGAGCATACTCTAGGCATTAACATTACAGATTCTATGTTTGTGTTTTTTCATTCATTAAAATTTAGGTATTTATATATAAGTTTGTGCTCTTTTGTACATTAAAATTTATGTTATCTGGCCCGAATACTTGGCTTATATTTTCAGAGTGGTTATTTGAAGGAAAATTTCCAACATACGATCAAATGGGTGAATGAGTTTGATACGTATGACTTGATCGAATATATTCCAGATTTCTCTAGAGATTTGGAAAGTAACAATGACATTCTTTCAATGAGAATTATGGAAACATACAAAGGAAATAAAGACAATTATGCCAAAGAGTTCAAACCAGTAAGTTGACAATTACAAACATTCATCACTGATACTAATCTATATCTGATTATTTTCCAATATACTAATGTTATCATGTGCAGTCCACCATTTCATATGCTGATTATGTAAAGATGATGACGGTGTACTATTGCCACAAAATACTAACTTCACAAAGGAATGAGCTGAAGAAAACTGTGTTGAATGAGGCAAGAATAATGTTGTATGTATCTGATAACTTACTGTTGATAAGTCATAATTTGACATACATAAATTATTATATATTGTTTCGATTACAAAGTCATATTCTGTTCTATGAATTTTTTATCAGCATGAAAGTGGACCTCTTATCAACAAAAAAATATAGTGATGCTCATATAGTTCAAAATTTCTTGAAAAAAGTAACGAAAAAGAATTTTACTGGAGAGGGATTAGAGGACCAACAGAAAAAAAATACAATGTCATGCTACAATCGTATAATAAGTAATACATTCTACCCTTTCCACTGTTTTTGAAATCATTCATCATAATTAATTAATTTTAAGATTATTACTCCTGTGTTGTGTATTATTTTACAGTGAATACGTCGTACAAACTGATTGGATGAATGTAAGCCGCGAAGAAATGCAAGCATCGTTATTTCCAGATGAGCAATTATACGATATGGTAAAAAAATCTCTAACAAGTTTTAATCTTATAAATTCAAATGTTTCTAAATAAATCTAACAAGTTCCATTTTAATAGCCGATCAATTTGTATGGAATTTATACCACATTAGGAATGAAGGATATCATATTCTTTCCAACAAAGTCAGGGGTAAGTGTATCAAATTGGTGTACTTATTTTCGGTATGTAAGGTTACAGTTGTTTATTTGATGTTTATATTTTGTTTCAGGAATTAGACCCAAAGAAAAGAAGTTCTCTGAATACTGTGTACTGTACTTGATTGGGGTCGGCAGCCTGTCACTAATCAACTACCAGGCAGGCCCCAGAGGCACGCCTATAAAGCTCGAAGGCCAGTCCTTGGCAAGAAGTCAAAATAGAAACATAAACGCCAAGGAAAGCAATCGACCGCCGGGCCAGCAAGCCAACACAGCCTGCTAGAGCCCAGTGGCCACGGTTCAAAATCCGCCTGCCCTGGGAATGTCCCTGATTGACAGGGCCAAGGGCCCCAGGGGCCCTCCCGTCATTTCGCCTAAGTTAATTAGGAATGGGTGGATGGGAGGACGCCACTTGTCACCTCCTCATCCATCCACTCCTCTCCAACTTCTCTCTCTCTTGTGGGAAGGTATAAATACTCAACCCTTTCCCACAAGAGGGGGGTTGGATTTTCTCTCTCTAGACTCTCACTCCTAAAAACGCCGCCTTGTTCCTCACGAGCTAGGTTCATCAAGGCATTTCACGGACTAACTTAGGCATCGGAGAGGGTTCCCTCGGACAAACTCCGAGGCCCTGTGCGTTCACTGTGCAGGGAGCAGGCCGACTCTGCCGGGAAGGTCCGATCATAGGAGAGGGATAAAGAAGAGGTCAAGGGAATTCGAGCTGTCCATTACTTGTCAACGTTTCAATTTACGACCCGGGATCCAAGACCGGGTTAATTGTTTCCGTGACCGGAACAATTTGGCGCCGTCTGTAGGGACGTTCTGGTTGTATCCACGGATTACCCACAAAAAATCAACCATTCCTAATTACAAAAAACTAAAACAATCAAAGTAATCATGCCAGAAATCGTTGACGCCAGTGTAGGGGCGGGTCCGACGGTCCCACCAGTGACCCCCCTATATGGCATGCCACAGTCAGAAAGGGTTCCTCCCGCCACGATCCTGGGGGTAGGAGGAACCAGTCTCCTAGGCGTGCCAAATGCTGCTGTAACACCTGAGTTGGGGACACACCCAGGGCACACTCTGAATCTGATCCCAGCTCAGATGGCGCAGACAGCCTTCTTCTTCTCTGCAATGCTAAACCAGGAGTTCACTCCTGAGGACCTGGTAGGCAGGGTCGCAACGGCCCCCAGGCAGCCACCCTCAATAAGCAGGGATGAAGCCGGGGGCACGAAGCGGACCGCCGCCAGAAACGCTCAGAGGAAATCAAGAAGGACGGCACAAGTGTACGCGCAAGTGCAAAGGCGTATCACGACAGGCTGCCCAGAGCCACCTGCCCAACAGCAAGCATTCTCCATTCACATAACAGAATCCGCGTTTGGAGAACATAGAGGTTTATCCCAGGGGTTGCAGGAGCGGATGAGGCACAGGGAGCCCATATCTAAGCGCCTGGGAGAAAAGCAGGGCGGGGTCTTCTCCAGGTTAACAACGGCGGTCAAGGAGCAGCCAGCCCCAGGTTTGTCCCAAAGCCTGCAGTCTAGGCTCAACTGGGGGCAACCGCTTGAATCTAGATACCACCAGGACGAGAACCTCTGCCACTCTCAGAGAAAGAGACCCAGACAAATCTCCCCTGAGACAGAAGACGAAGCAGCAAGCAGGCCACCTCCAAGGCACCGCTCCCCCAGTACGAGGAAACCGATCCATAGACAATGGGATATTCACGGTAACCAGTCTGGGGAAAGCAGGTCACGAATGGTAGGCAGGCCCACAAAAACCCCACTTCATCCTGAGGTACAAGAATACCCCATCCCAAAAATTAAAATGCCCACCATTAAGTTTGACGGGACTACAGACCTAGAGGACTACTTGGCGGCATTCGAGAGCCACATGGGCATGTACGGACGTGGATGACGCTATCTGGTGCAAAATCTTCCCAACCACCCTGGTAGGGCTCGCACAAGGGTGGTTCAGGGACCTCCGCCAAGGATCAATCAAATTCTTCATAGAGTTGGCCGAGGTTTTCCTCGAACAATACGCAGGGAACAAACGGAGACGTCTCACTCGCTTCGATCTTATGACCCTAAAGCAGAAAAAGGGTGAAAGTGTAAGGGAATACCTAAGAAGGTTTGACTTATCCTACCAGCAAGTCAGGGAGATCGATGACTCCACCGCCGCTTACGCCCTGACAATCTCCCTGCTCCCAGGAGAAATGAAAAATCAGATGATCAAGGCCCAGCCAGAAACCTTGGCCATGGCCAGGAAAATTGCTGAAGGGTTTATTCTGCAGGAAGAGTTTCACAGCCTGCCGGATACCCCTGCAGGCCAAACAAGGCCGCAAGGGGGACCGCAGGGTGGACGTGGCAGAAATGAGCCAGGCAAGCAGAGAGAAGAGGGAGACACTCCAAAAAAGGAGCGCACAACATACCAACCAAGGTTTGACAGCTACACGGCCCTCAACAGGCCGAGAGCAGAAATCTTCGAGTTGGAAAAAGAAACAGCAAAATGGGCTCGTCCAAACAAGCCGCGCAGCCCAAAGGGGGATCCCAAAAAATTCTGCACGTTCCACGACTGCATAGGCCATACCACGGAGGAATGCCGCCACTGAAAGGACGAAATAGAAAAACTAATAAGAAACGGCTGGCTGAGTAACTATGCAGCAAGGAACAAACCCCAGAAAGAGGCGGCAGACAAACCTGAGGGCTCAGCCCAAAATCGCATGGTCATCCATGTAGTATCAGGAGATGCAGAGGGGCGGACCAGCAGGCATAGCCAGAAAAGGCAGATCCGCGGGCTGCGGAACCAAATTTGCTACGCCGAGAGGGCAGGCAGTCCAGGGGGCACAACCCTAAGCATCACTCCTGAAGATGCAGGGAGAGTCGTGTACCCGCATAGCGACCCTCTGGTCTTAACCCTTGAAATTAGCAACCACATTGTCAAGAGGTGTATGGTGGACACTGGCGCCTACACAAATCTCTTATACAAAGACCTTTTGAGAAAATGAACCTTGAAAAAAGACACTTGAGGCCAGCCCCCGGATCTTTGTATGGGTTCAATGGAGCAGGCATGCTACCCATGGGAGTTATCGATCTGCCGGTGACGTTTGGGGAGGGAACCTCGGCCAGAAATATCAGGGTGTCATTTGTTGTGGTGGATGCCAAATCTGCGTACAACGCCCTGATAGGTCGAGCCACCCTAGATGAAATAGAAGCTGCTGTATCAATTAGGGCCCCCACCATAGCCTATGTAATAGATTTTGGCATGGAAGGGAAGGTCCACGGGGATCAGGAGTCGGCCAGACACTGTTACTCCGTGGCCCTGCAAGCCCATGAGACAGAAAGAAAAGGAAAGCGAAAAGCTCAATGCTCTCCCAGCAGGGAAGGTGAGATCCCGACTGCCCAGCAAGAATCAGTCCACCTAGAGCCTGAAGGGGAAAGCATGCTGGTGGACTTAGAACCAGGAAGGCAGGTCCTTATAGGGGCCGACCTGGAAGAGTCCTACCAAAAAGAACTAATTGCAGTCCTGAGAGAAAATAGGGACGTATTCGCTTACTCTGCAGATGAGATGCCAGGGGTCGACCCGGCTTTTATTGTTCACAAGATGAACATTAATCCGGAGGCTCGCCCTGTGAAGCAGAAGAAAAGGAACATGTCCTCAGAAAAGGATGCAGCAATAAAAGAAGAAATAGACAAACTCCTAAAGGCGGATTTCATCAAAGTCTGTGACTATCCTGAGTGGTTAGCAAACGTTGTGATGGTAAAAAAGTCATCAGGGGCATGGAGAATGTGCGTAGACTTTAAAAATCTCAACAAGGCCTGCCCAAAGGACTGCTACCCTCTGCCCAGGATAGATCAACTAGTGGACGCCACTAGCGGATACACCACGCTCAGCTTCTTGGATGCATTCTCAAGGTACCATCAAGTGTACCTCTGGCAGCCGGACAGAGTGAGGTATAACCAGCCATGGCACCTACATGTACAAGATGATGTCATTTGGACTGAAGAATGCAGACGCCACCTATCAGCGATTGGTAGACAAAGTCTTCGAAAATCAAAAAGGGAGAAACTTGGAAGCCTATGTCGACGATGCAATCGTCAAAAGTAAGGGGGACAAAGAGCATTTGGCAGACCTTCAGGAAACATTCTCTTCCCTGTGGTCATATAAGATGAAGCTGAATCCGAAAAAATGCACGTTCGGGGTCCGATCGGAAAATTCCTGGGTTTCTTGGTCAGCTCCAGGGGGATAGACGCCAACCCCGAGAAAGTTCAGGCGGTCCTAGACCTCCCGGAGCCTAAAACCATCAGGGATATTCAGCGGCTCACAGGCAGAATGGCCGCCCTGGCTCGGTTTATCGCCAGGTCGGCAGACAAGTCCACCCCCTTCTTCAAAATATTAAAAGGCAACAAGCAATTCAAATGGGAGGATGAGCAAAAGAAAGCCTTCGAGCAATTGAAGGAGCACCTAAAGAAACTCCCTACCCTGGCAAGACCGGTAGCCGGAGAAAAACTGTACCTATACATTGCTGTCACAAACACAACGGTAAGTGCCGTCATCCTAAGGGAGGAAGCAAACTCACAGCAACCCATCTACTTTGTGAGTCACGCCCTGGGAACAGCAGAAAGAAATTACCCCTTGATAGAAAAAGCCGCCTACGCAGTCATCGTTGCAGCCAGAAAACTCAGACCCTACTTTGACGCACATCTCGTTGTGGTCCTCACCGACCAACCACTGGAGAAAGTGTTGGAAAAGTTTGAGAAATCAGGGAGACTGCTGAAATGGGCAATCGAGTTAAGTGGGCTGGGGATATCATACCAGCCAAGGACAGCCATCAAAGCCCAAGCCTTGGCCGATTTCCTGGCTGAATGCTCTCATTCAGGAGAAGAGGAGCCCCCTGCCGAGGAGTGGATTGTGCACAGTGATGGATCCTCAACAGCCAATGGTGCAGGTGCAGGCGTCGTGCTAACCATCCCTGAGGGAGTGGATTTTGAGCATGCACTCAGATTCACCTTCCCGGCATCAAACAACGAGGCGGAATACGAGGCTCTGCTCACAGGGATAAAACTGGCTAAAGCCGCAGGGGCAGAGCGAGTTACACTAGCTACCGATTCTCAGCTCATTGTTAATCAAATTAACGGGGAGTATGAGGCCAGAGACCAGACCATGGCCACATACCTTGAAAAAGTAAAGCAAGAGTTGTCGGGCCTAAAGTCCTATGAAATCCAGCAAATCCCTCGATCACAGAACAACTGAGCCGACGCTCTGTCAAAACTGGCCAGCTCCAGCCTACAAGACATACGGAGATCGGTGTGGGTTGATGTCTTGCACGAAAAATCTACCAGCACCTGTCAGGCAATTAGCACCGTCGAGGAAGGACCGGAAAATTGGATGACCCCCTTTATCCAGTTCAAAAAACATGGAATCCTGCCATCAGACACGATACAAAAGAAAAAGGTACAGGCCAATGCAGCCTGGTTCATAATCATTGGCGAAGAGCTCTATAAGAAATCTTTCACTTATCCCCTGCTCAAATGCCTAGGGGCAGACCAGGCTGCCGAAGTCCTGGAAGACATCCACTCAGGAATCTGTGGACATCACATCGGAGGAAGATCGTTGGCCCACAAGGCCCTGAGAGCAAGCTACTACTGGCCTACCATGCTAGCAGATGCCAGAAGCCTGACCCAGAAGTGCAGAAAATGCCAACTCTTCGCTCCGTCAATCCATGTCCCGGCCCAGGAACTCAGGCCAATCCTATCCCCCATCCCTTTCGCTCAGTGGGGGATGGACATACTAGGACCTTTCACGATGGCCACCGGGGGCAGGAAGTTCTTGATCGTGGCTATAGACTACTTCACGAAATGGATAGAAGCTGAAGCAGTGCCCAACATTACCGAACCAGCAGTCAGAAAAGTGATATGGCGGAATATTATCACTAGATTCGGCCTGCCAAAAATGTTGGTGTTTGATCATGGCAGACAATTTGACAATGATCCCCTGAGAATCTGGCTAGAAAGCCATAGCATCGCGGTTGCCTACTCGGCCGTCTGCCATCCTCAAACCAACGGACAGGCAAAGGCAGCCAACAAGCAGATCTTAAATGGCCTTAAGAAGATGGTAGATGACCTCAAGGGCAGATGGGCTGACGAGCTTCCCAGCATACTCTGGTCAATCCGGACCACCCGAAAAGAATCTACAGGCCAGACCCCGTTCGGCCTAGTATATGGAGCAGAAGCTCTGCTACCAATTGAGGCCAGGATCCCATCTCTGCGCTCCCTGCAATACGACCAAACTGAGAATGAAGCTGCAATGGCTGAGGCCTTAGATCTAGTCGGCGAGATAAGGGAGGAGGCCAGTACCAACATCGTCGCCTACCAGCAACGAATGAGGAAAGCCTACAACAGAAGAGTACAACAGAGAAATTTTCAGATGGGTGATCTGGTTCTCAGAAAAACGCAGGCTGTTGGAAAATCCAGGGAGCACGGGAAACTGAGTGCCAACTGGGAAGGTCCATACCAAGTAACTCAAATCCTGGGACCATGCACATATAAAATCGCCAACCTTGAAGGACAAGAGTTGAATGCTCACTGGAACGCGGACACCCTGAAGAAATATTATGTCTGAACCAAGTCTAAAGATAGTTTTTATTTTGCTAAAAAAAACAATGGCGGAGAACGGTCAAAGAATGTCGACGGCTCCGACCACCCTTATGTCAAAAAATTTTATAAAGAAATGAGAGAGCTTCGGATTCATACTCGTTGCCTGTTCAAAATTGCGTTCTCACACACAAACGAGCAGGGGGCAATAGGGGGAGGCCCCCCTGTTGCCAAAGCTAAAGAAAATGAACACCCCAACAAAAAATTCCAAACCTCCCTGCTTACCTCTGGGCAGGCAGGGGGCAGGCCCCCTGGACTTTTGAACAAAAGACAGGGACATGCCAGATCAACAAGGACTGGGGGCAAGCCCCCCAACCTTGTATAAAAAACGCAAAACTCCCTGCTTACCTCTGGGCAGGCAAGGAGCAAGCCCCCTGGACTTTTGTGCAAAAGCCAGGGACAGGCCAGATCAACAAGGACTGGGGGCAAGCTCCCCAACCTTGTATAAAAAACGCAGACCTCCCTGCTTACCTCTGGGTAGGCAGGGGGCAAGCCCCCTGGACTTTTGAACAAAAGCCAGGGACAGGCCGGATCAACAAGGACTGGGGGCAAGCCCCCCAACCTTGTATAAAAAACACAGACCTCCATGCTTACCTTTGGGCAGGCAGGGGGCAGGCCCCCTGGACTTTTGAACAAAAGCCAGGGACAGGCCGGATCAACAAGGACTGGGGGCAAGCTCCCCAACCTTGTATAAAAAAAAAACGCAGGCCTCCCTGCCTGCCTACGGGTAGGCAGGGGGCAAACCCCCTGGATTCCAAGCAGAAACCAGGGACAAGCTATGCTAAGCAGGACTAACATTAGGGAGAGATCCCCCGAGTTCTAGATCAAGCATATCTTAAAGAAGCAAAGAAAAGAAAAATATTCCACAATAAAGACCCGTGAAGGGTAGAAAGTCTTTACAAAGTTAAGACGAAGAAACCAAAGTGACAAATATTACAAGCAAGCTGGCCATAACACAGGCTCAGCACAGAAAAGTAAGACTATTACAAGAAAGAAGTATCACGGAGCATCCTGGCGAGGGCCGGCATCTGCCTCAGGCTGACTGGCCGCCCGAGCTTCATTCTTGGCGGTATAAAGGCTCCGGAAGGTTTCCTCATCAAAGGTAGGGAACATTTCCCCTATCACCTCCATCACCAACTCCAGGGAGGAGTTGGCACCGCTCGCGAAGCTAGCATCCACCGCAGCTTCAGTCTCCTCTGCCAAGGTCTCCTTCTCCTTCTTCCGTTCTCCTTTAGCCTGTTCAAAAGTTGAGTTAGCTCTGGACAACTGCTCCTCCAAATCAGCCACTCTCCCCTTTAAGTGTCCCATCTCAGCCAAAGAGAGGTTCGCTCGATCCATCGACAGGCGGCTCTCCTTCAAATCAGCCTCCAGCTTAGCTATTTCATTCACAGCCCTCTCCCCCTACAGCCGCCACTGACCAGCCTGCTTCTTTACCTCCTCTAGCTCGCGCTCCAGCCTCGCCAGCTTATCCTTCAAAGAGCTTATCAAAGAAATATCCCTCTCTACCATGGCCAGGCGGTCAGGAGGAGGAGCCCCGGGTGTGATCGTCAGTTCTTCATCACTCAGGCGGCTGAGAGCCGCCAGCTCAGCAGACGCCAGCAGAACCTTAGAGGTACGCTGAATGTACTGAAGCACTTGATGAGAGGTTGAAGTCACAGTTTTGGTGAGGCGGTCAGCCAAGACGGCCCCAGAATCAGAAAGCAGGCCTGACACGTCCACGCTGTCGCCAGCAGTGTAGTGGAACTCTGCGTTTTCCTTCGGGAAGGGGGTACTTGGAAGCTCACGGGCAGGGCGCTTCGCCTCAGGAGTGGTAACATCCGCCTCCAGATCCACCACATCAGCACTAGGAGGTTCCCTGTCTCTTTTCCTCCTCAACTCCAAGGGAACACTTTCCCCAGTTCCCTCGGAATTCCCAGGCTGCGTTCCCTGAGAAGCTCGAGGTCCAACTGGAGAAGCACCCTGCTTCTGACCAGGGGAGGGGGTAGCTCCAGAAGTGACCTCAGCCTCCCCCTCATGAACGCTGGGGGTAGGAGTCGCCGGCTTCGACGAAGGCAGCCGGGGGGGAGGGGCAATTTTCGACCAGCAGCAAAGTCCTTTACAAGCTTCATTAAGGCTTTGCTCCCTTTCCTGAAATTCGCCGGGAGAGAAGGACGCTTCGAAAGAACGACTAGATCCTCACTCAAGCCTAGCCTCTTGACCTGCTTCTTTGTCCAGCGCCAAGTATAGGAATATGCAGAAAGGGAAAGGCGGTCATCTAAAAAGCAGGGAGAAATAAAGTCTCTGGAAAATCGTGACAGCAAAAACTCCCTAGAACTACCTTCAAGGCCAGGAATCAGGCCCAAGGGGAGCAAGTACTCGTCTGTCGCAATAAGCTCCGCATGAGGGAGCCAGAAGGCGGGGCCAAAGTTGCCATTTTTGTCCGCCACAATTTCAAACTTTTGAATCAAAATCTCCTCCTTCTCGCTCAACTTGACCTCCAGGGCCTTCCCCCCGACGCCTGGGTGGTACTCCTCGCGTGTTTCCATACGGGTGTGGACATGATTCCTAAAGTGCCTAGGAATCTTCCACCCTGACGCACTATGGACGTATATAAAGTTATTTTTCCAGTCCTTCAGGCTGCTCACAGCCGGCCAGACCAAGGCATACTTCTTTTGTCTCTGCAGAGACCAATAACCAGGGAGGCCATCCCCCCCTGACGAGGACACCATTTGAAGACCGACCATAAAGCGAAGGGCGTCAATATAAGGCCCCTCGCCATGGAAAAGGCAGGTCCAAGTGTAAGCAACTAAGGATCTAATGGCTGTGGCTGTTAGCTGGGCAATGGCGACATTCATCCTCCTGAAGGTTTCCTCCAGGAAGGGATGTAGTGGGAATCGCAGGCCAAATTCTAAGGCCTTATGGTAGACGGCCACGCAACCCTCCGGGGGACAGCACACTGTGTCTCTTTCCCCCGGAACTACGACTGTGTACCCTTTCCCAAAGTTATAGAATTGTTCAATCGCCCTAGCAGCATTGCTCTCCAGAATCAGGTCCCTGTTCTTGGCATCAGGGTAAGTCTTTAGGGGGATCAAATACTTTTTCTTGTCCAAGTAATAGGTCTTCCCCCTCTCCCTGCGGATGAGGGGGCCGGCAACCCTGGAAGGGTCCACCTCCACGGCCTCGTCATCGGGGTCGACTACATCAAAGGGGGCCGGTTCGGGTGACTCAGCACCCTCCCCCCTGTGATGATCATCCTCTTCCCGAGGGCCGACCCCGGAGGAAGAAGCTATGTCACGCCGGACACCGTCGCCATCCCCAGTTCCCCCGAGCAAAGAATTAAAAGAAAGGGGACGAACTCGCGACATTGGCTATGGAAGGGAAAAAAGAGGGGGAAGGGTTTACAGAAGAACTTCTAACCTAAAGACGCCGATAAAGTCACCGGAAACAGTGACAGAGGGTACTCCTTGCTCCTCGAAGAACGCTCAGCAACAAAAGCGATTTGAGAGTATAAAGAGTTGGAAATCTCAGAAAAAGTAAAAGAAGAGAATGGAGGGGGAGAAGGGTTTATATAAAGCCCAAGAAGCCCAAGAGGCGACTTCCCTGACAAGACCCCCAACAGTCTCCCACGTGTCGCGTACTGAACACGGGCTGTTCACCCTTTCCCAAGAAGGGCCTCGAAAAACTAAAGTGGCAGAGGGAGAAAATCGACCGACGACGTCATCCCCGCATTCAAAAAAAACAAAAACAAAAAACGAAGCTGATTAAATTTCATTTCATTAGCCTTAAAAGGGGAAAATTACACCCTGTGCCGAACAAGAAAAGAAAATACATAAGGCCTAGAAATTTCGGCCCGACAAGCCCACACCCTGCTACGCAGGCCTAATCGTCATCCAAATCTGGGGAATGGTCCCCAGGGCTGCCTTGGCTCCCAAAATCCGAGCCCCAGTTCCAGTCTGGGGAATCCTTGAAAGGATCATCAGGGAGTCCATCCCCATCCTTGTCACTCAAGCAACCAAGACCCTCACTATCATCAGAGTCTCGGCTACTGTCCTCCCAATCCCTGCCAAAGGGAACAACTTGGGACTCGTCGCAGGTGCGACAACCTGTTCTTCTCACAGAGGAGGAGGGGCCTGACCCCAGGGAGGAGTCAGCATCAGAAAAATCAGGGCCAAACTGCTCAGGGTGCAGCCACGGAAAGCATTCGTGGCACCCCCTGTCAAAGCAACCCCCTCCCTGAGGGCAGCGCCTAAATCTGGGAGCAACAGGGGTCGAGGATCTTTTAAGACGTTCGTTCGACCAGATGGAGATTTTCCTGCCACTCCGACGAGAATGAAGCCGTGAACGACGGCTACGACGAGTGGCTCGATAAGCAGCTCGAGCATACCGGAGCCTCCAGAATCCTCTAAAAAGGAAAGTGACAGAGCGAACTCCACGGCGAGTCACAACTTTTTTGATCCAAACCATGATTAAAACAGAGAAAGTGGAAAGATTGAAGATGGGCTAAGCATAAATGACAAAGAAAACTTGGATTTATACAAGTGAAAGCGCAGCATTAATGACGCCCCAACCACCCTGGAAGGAGAACCACCAATCAGGAACTCTTCACGGTTCCCGAAAATCCATCAAGAGGAGAAGTGTAATCATTGCAAAAACACTCTCAACTCTTTGTATATCTGACGCGAACTGCGCTTCGTTCCTTGGGAAGGCGCAAAGCATTAAATGCGGTAGCAGACATGGAAGTAAGTCAACCTCCCTCCAAGCAAGAGTCGCCAGCAGAAGGAAAGCATTGCTCTCCCTCTGCTGACGAGGGCCAATTGATTGGGGTCGGCAGCCTGTCACTAATCACCTACCAGGCAGGCCCCAGAGGCACGCCTATAAAGCTCGAAGGCCAGTCCCTGGCAAGAAGTCAAAATAGAAACATAAACGCCAAGGAAAGCAATCGACCGCCGGGCCAGCAAGCCAACACAGCCTGCTAGAGCCCAGCGGCCACGGTTCAAAATCCGCCTGCCCAGGGAATGTCCCTGATTGACAGGGCCAAGGCCCCCAGGGGCCCTCCCGTCATTTCGCCTAAGGTAATTAGGAATGAGTGGATGGGAGGACGCCACTTGTCACCTCCTCATCCATCCACTCCTCTCCAACTTCTCTCTCTCTTGTGGGAAGGTATAAATACTCAACCCTTTTCCACAAGAGGGGGTTTGGATTTTCTCTCTCTAGACTCTCACTCCTAAAAACGCCGCCTAGTTCCTCACGAGCTAGGTTCATCAAAGCATTTCACGGACTAACTTAGGCATCGGAGAGGGTTCCCTCGGACAACCTCCGAGGCCCTGTGCGTTCACTGTGTAGGGAGCAGGCCGACTCTACCGGAAAGGTCCGATCATAGGAGAGGGATAAAGGAGAGGTCAAGGGAATTCGAGCTGTCCATTACTTGTCAACGTTTCAATTTACGACCCGGGATCCAAGACCGGGTTAATTGTTTCCGTGACCGGAACAGTACTGTATCATACTCGCCTGATGATGCGAAGTTTGTGAGAAAGGTACACCCAATGATTATAGTATTAAAAGTTGACGATAATTAACTATAAAAAGAACTCTGTTTATGACTGTAAAATGTGTAAATTTTTAGATCTTTGTTCCATTTCACATCTAACAACCGTTGCATTGGATTTTACTTGTCTGTGATCTACAAAAAGAAAAGAATTATGTCCTTGATTAAAAAAAGACAGAGTTTTACAAAAAAAGGATAGACGAAGTTCAAAAAGTAGTGTATAATGTTTCAAACATTTTACAAAACTACTCTGGCTATGAACAAATTTCCGAAAAAATGGGAAATTTTCAAGTGGAAATGGTACCAAATGTAACGAAGCAAAGCAATGAAAGTGATTGTAGTGTCTTTGTTATGAAATGGATAAAGGCATTGCATGACAACAAGAAATGGGAAAGACAAACATACTTTAGTGATATCACAGAATTTAGGCGTCAAACATGCTTAGATCTTTTGATGTGGGATAAGAACTATGTGAAAAATTTCAGTGTTAAGAAAGAGTACGAGATCTTATTCTAATTGTACGTAGACTTAGTTATATTGCTGTAATAGACAAGATCTATTAATATGAAAATGGCAATCAATGGATTATCTGTTTATCATTGCATATGTTATATACCCATCGAAATACAAATATGTACAAGGAACATCTCTAAGATAACCTGGGACGAAATATGCACAGCTGTTATATAAATATGTGTTGTACATAGGAACCCACACACAATAGCACATAAGTGTATATTCGATGTATATAAGTACAGATTCAAATATTTATGAATGTATTAAGATAACCTATGTACGCTACAGTTTACGTTATGTACACTTAAAGTAGTCATGTTTTACTATAAACTTATGTACAACATATAATATCTTATACACTTAAAATTTTATATTTAAGTAATTAATTTATGTACGCTAAAATCTACATTATCTACACTAAAAGTATTTATCTCTTATGTTTTCCAATAAACATATGTACAAAATATAATATCTTATATACTTAGAATTTGTCATATTTTCAATGATCATAACTTGATTATAAATCGAATACTCGAACATACATAGCACTCCGTATCTTAAAAAGAGCCCGTTTATTTAATTAAAGCCCGTAAAAGAATACTAAAAATTGGTATCTGACCTACTTCATAACTACAAAAACACAAAAACAAAAAAAGAAAAAAAGAAAGTGGACTCTTAAGATCTTTCCGGATTATCTTCAACAATCCAGTACTGTAAGTTTATTCTGGTTTATCTTTTCCGATTATCTTCAACAGTGCGGTACTGTGTGTTATAGTGTTACTTTTGAAACGATTTCTTGAAGATTGGTATAAAATAATACTCGCAGTATGCAATTATTTTCGATTTAGGTTTGAATACTGTCTTACTGCATTAGGATTCAAGTATCGATGATTATTCAACTTGTGCAAATTAGGTACTCAGTTGTCTATGTTCTTATTTTTATTTGACGTTAATTAGGTTAACAAAAAAGATGAAAACAAATCAGGAAAAAACTGAAGCAAAGAGGGAAGCTACTCATCAGATCGAAGGTATATAAACTTATATTGAACCCTATACTCTCAGATCTATGTGTACCTCAATGATGCATATTGATTTTCCGTTATTTATGTATAGTTGCATGTAAAAAGAGACGGGTAGAAGTAAATGATGCTCCCAATTCTGATGATTCTAAGGATGGTAGTTTTCAGACACCGAAATCAAAATTACACTTACTGTCAGATGCAATTGTAGGTATGTACATTAGTTGTTTTAATTATCTGTTCATAGAAATTAAACTTGTTAGATATGCCCTCTATACATATCATTTAAATTTGTTTTCCTCACTCAAATTTACAGTTGTCATTAATAAGTCTACAATACCTACACAAACTAGAAGGAAGAGGGTTGTACATGCAGTGAATGAACTCCCATGATTGACCACAGGGATGTCCCTTGAAAGTTTGTTTAAATTTGTAACAAATCTGTTAGGGAAGCAAATTGCAGATATTAAGGAATTGAGGTTTGGGGATATAATTTTTCTAAATGTAAGAGAAGTCCAAGCCAAGCTTGCTCATTGGCTTGTTTCCAATTTTGATCCTGATTCGTCATCATATAAAGGAAAGACACTTCAGGTTACGAATTTGGATGTACACATAGCAACTGAGATTCCTATGGGACCAAATGATATTGTATTAGCGTCATATGATGACAAGGACGTTTAATATAATCGATTAGTTGAAGAGTTCAAGCAACAGTTTAAAGGTTCCAAGATAACAAACAGTGTGTTGCAATTCATGCCAACAAGACAGACGGAAGGAGGGTATCAATTCAAGAGGAACTTAATTGTTTATCTTTGCTCTATTTTTATAGAGGGTAGCTGTTCCGTAACCCCAAGCATAAAGATATTGAAATCTTTAATCAACTTGTCATTGGTACCTACATTTAATTGGTGCAAATTTTGCCTTGATGCTTTCATTGAGGCTGTTGATTTGTGGAAAATGAATACAGTAGAGAGAAACAAGTGCTTTGATGGACCTATAATGGTCTTTGTGTTTATATATCTGCAAAGAATGTGTTTTAGAAATAGCAAACCTATTTGTTCTTTTCCAACAATGTTGTTCTGGACACAAGAGTCCATTTCAAAGAGAATATTGGACGAAGCATAGAAATCGGGTACATTTGGTAATGGCTTTGTGTTGCCATTACAACCCGTTGATTGGTACAAGGTGGATAACTCTAAAAGCTGTACTGCAAAGGTTTCTTCCGTAATGGAAAAAGAGAAGCCAGTGAAAGTGGAGGAGGAAATAAAAAATGAAAATGAGGAGCCAAAGGAAGCAATGCACTGGGTGCAAAATTTAATCAACAAATCTTGTCAATTCTCAAAGTCTTTCAGGAGTTTGAAAGACGCAATAAAAATTGCAAAAGTTGCCTCCCCCCAATGCAAACCACTACTAGACTTGGAAAATTTGGCAAATGAATTTATAAACAAACTTGCAGAAACGAGAAGCGAACAACCATCAAGAGAGAATGGTAATTTTTTTTTTCTACTGCTATATATACTACAGTAGTAATTATATTCATTCATAGAATTTAAACATAATATTGTTTATAATTATAACTTGTATACAGTACTTATTTTTCATCTCTTACTGCTTATAATTAATTTTGTACATGAATATAGAAGTGTATGTTTTGATGTACATAAGTTAATATCTGTTACACATGTTCAAAATTTGTACATTAATTAAAACAGCGTCTGTTTTGACGTACATAAGTTGATATGTGTTGCACATGTTGGAATTTGTACATGGTTATAAAAGTGTCTGTTTTGATGTACATAAGTTAATATCTGTTGCACATGTTCAAAATTTATGCATAGTTAAAACAGTATATGTTTTGATGTACATAAGTTACTATGTGTTGCACATGTTGGAATTTGTACACGGTTATAGAAGTGTCTGTTTTGATGTACATAAGTTAATATCTGTTGCACATACATGTTCAAAATTTATGCATAGTTAAAACAGTGTCTGTTTTGATGTACATAAGTTACTATGTTTTGCACATGTTGGAGTTTGTACATGGTTATAAAAGTGTCTGTTTTGATGTACATAAGTTAATATCTGTTGCACATGTTCAAAATTTGTACATTAATTAAAACAATGTCTATTTTGATGTACACAAGTTAATATGTGTTGCACATGTTGGAATTTGTACATGGTTATAGAAGTGTCTATTTTGATGTACCTAGGTTAATATCTGTTGCACATGTTCAAAATTTATGCATAGTTAAAACAGTGTCTGTTTTGATGTACATAAGTTACTATGTGTTGCACATGTTGGAATTTGTACATGGTTATAAAAGTGTCTGTTTTGATGTACATAAGTTAATATCTGTTGCACATGTTCAAAATTTATGCATAGTTAAAACAATGTCTGTTTTGATGTACATAAGTTACTATGTGTTGTATAATTATAACTTGTATACAGTACTTATTTTTCATCTTTTACTGCTTAGAATTTGGAGATAAATGGAAGGATGTTACTCATATTGCATCACAAGTTGTCGATGATGACAACTGTAGACACCCGCATTTGACTGCCAGGTATCTATGGTAGTTTCCCAAAAAACACCCGATGATGATCGGACGCTAACGTGTTTCTACGCACTCGGCGGATATGGGCTCAAATCCATTAGTTGCTGGCTAAAGCACTTACGGAGTACAAATCTCACAAAACTGACCTCAAAACCAGGCCCAGCGGACCGTTCCGAGTCAAATAAGACTAATTTGGGCCAAAACCGACACCGGAAATAAAACCGACTTTTAGCGATTAGGTCAACCCTGGTGAAAGTCGTCTCTGAGACATACAAAACAGCCCCTCACAACATCAAAAGTCCAAGTCAAACACAAACCCATCAAAAACCCAGGTCAAGGTCCAAAACAATGGACCCGCGCGACCCAGCTGGGTCACTCGATCGAGTGCCCCACCCATTCGATCGAGTGGGCCTATTTCAAGCCCGACGGCTGACGCGCTGGGCCACTCGACCGAGTCAGTCACTTACTCGGTCGAGTAACCCTAGCCGGATGCGTTGCTTTTGCCTATATAAGCAACCCCATGCAACACAACTTGAGGAGAACTTTTTTAGCCCTAATCAAACCCTAAACTTTACACACCTCGAAACCCTAATCCAAACCCTACTCTACACCGAGCAAACCCTAGCCCAAGCCTAGGAATCGAAACCCTAAACCTAGCTTTAGGAATTCAACACCCTAACCACCATACTCACCCTACATATCTCGAAACTCCCGTGCAAGCCGTCACTACGAGTCCATACCGAGCATAAGAAACATGTAGGTTGAGGGTGCAAAAACCCCATTTCTTCTCCTTTCCCGTCTTTTTCGCGTTTTCATCGTCATAAGGGTCGTTTTTCTTATTTTCTTTATCGTTATTATCGCATCCTAATACCGCTAATATCGCTAATATTATAAAACATTAAAATACTCGTGAATTTGTGTCGAGTGTGAGTGATGGTAGGATAAGAAAACCCGAATATACAAGTGTACTGCACACAGCGTTGCCGGTCGCTTATCTCACCATCCCGATCGCTTGATTATTGAAACGGGTCAACCTAAACAATAAATCGATTATTTTCGTTTGCGTCGCATATTCACATCGATTTTCCAAAACAAGTTTTTATTTAATAAGGGTCGAAACCCGTTGACGCGGATCCGACATCACGATCTCTAGGGATTTATTTCGATGTCATAAAAGCCGAGGGAATCAAGTCCTCTATTTCAAGCAAAGTGTCGATCCGTTAGAGTCGATACCAATTCCATAATTGGATGTCGAATCTAACGATCCAGTCAATTTAATTAACTAATGCGATTTTTTCGTTGATGCTAAAATAATTGTCATACGATTCGCTAGAATCACGACATTATTAAACGCGGAGAACATCGGTTCATATCGCAATAGTTAATTCAAGCGACTCAAAGCAATTTTATTTTATTTTCACTCTAGTATTCCATATCGATTCAGTAATCGAATATTTAATACGACAAGCATTCAAATTCAGAATTGAGTATAAATTCCACAATATTTATGCCCAATTCATCAAATCGTCAAAATCAAAAGCAATTTCGAAACCGACAACAAAATTGCAAACGAACCTGGTTCGTACAGGTGCCACTCGACCGAGTGCCTATGCCACTCGATCGAGTGACATCACAAAAACCGAAACAGAATGTCTTTACGACCTCCACTCGGTCGAGTCTCACAGTGACTCGGTCGAGTGGCAACGTACTCGGTCAAGTTGGTCAATAACTTGGTCGAGCAGGGTCATAAAATCCGGACAGAACCTTTTTCAGAGGTCCACTCGGTCGAGTCCCACAATGACTCGGTCGAGTGGTCCTTTATTACGTTAAACCGTGAGTCCTACAATAGCATTCGAGTCTCGTTAACCTTTTCTTGTGACCTAGGTCAACACGTGCCTAATTAATCACGTGAAACATCTTTTTCAAAACCATGCATTAACTCATTTGCATCATTCTGCACAGTTCAGTATTTGCACAAACCGTTAATATCGTTATACCGTTACTAACCGTTTGTTGTTTCCTTGTCAATTTTGGTTGTTTATTTTATCGTACTAAAATGAACCCACATGCTAAAATTCAACTTTGACGTTAGAATCAAATTGCATTAAATTGACGTAGAAACCCTTTCAATTTCATTCACAGGCTTAGGGAAAATAATCTTTGCATATCAATTTCCCGTTTAACTAATGCGCGTATTCAAAAGTCATTCGATATCCTAGTAGAGGCCGCTAATGTGCGGGCGGGGTTGGGTGTCCTTCGTGGGCTTCCCAACACGTACCATCACCCCTTACTCAGAACCTCGGTTTCCGGATGCCCGAAACCGTTGGCGCACGAGAGTCATTCAATACACGATAACCGGTAGTGACGGTATCGGTATCAAATGCTAAGGGACGAACCCAATAAACTCTGACATCAAAAATGGGCCGTATTTTGTACACGGCCCACTACGACATAGAGTGGGTTCGAACGGGCCCGAACTCCCGCAAAGTTTGGTGGCGACTCCACTTCGATTTAAATTTCCATTCGATCCGTTTCATATGGAGATGCATTCGCCTTCCCAAACCCGCGCGTGGCCGCGTAGGGGTGGACCTATGTCATGTCCACAATTTGGCGACTCTGCTGGGGATTAACTGATGCGTGACTTACCATCGGTATCCTCAGGGTGAGACTCGAATAGAAATCGTTTGACTAGTACAATACGCGTTTTAGTTTTACGGTTCATGCATAACCCACATTTTCCAGGGCCGGTACTGGCGACCGACGTCCCACTATACCATTGATGTACTCCAATATGGATATGTCAAAAGGTGTCCATAGTCGATTCGAGTGGGTTTCGCGGCATGTTCTAAGCTCAACTCGACTTAGAGAGTCCGTCCCGATCAACGTCTAGACTATGTACACTGGTATAGACCCTTTAGACCGACCGAGACTTAGTGTAGAGCATACATGGCGTCGTTATAATGCTTGTGTGGCTACGTGCTATTTGGTTTCCGTGTCATTTTTCAAAAACCGTCAACTTTTCAAAAATACATCTTTTTCAAGATATTCAATTTCAAAACCCGGTACGTATACCGAATTTAGGACTTATGATTTTACTCAAAATAGCCTATTTTCTAGCCGGTATTCTGCCCATTTCAAAACTCGAAATTACTTTCAAACTTTCAAAACCCGTGGCCCAATACGCTTTTCGTTTTTTCGAAAATCGGGCCCTCCACCGAGTTTTCTCGGATCTTCAAAAACAATCCATTTTCAAAACCTTCCGGTTCTTAGGACTTCCCGTATTTAGCAGTGTCGGGTCATGTCGTAAGTTGTCGAGGTCTTTAGCGTCGAAACTCTGTCGATCTTACATCACGGGTTTCTTCCCCATCCCAGTCCGCCTTATTAGACTAAGGCAAGGCCCACCTACGTAGGACAAACCCCTACAAAGGAGGGCCCGTTTACACGATCGAGTCAAAAGTCTGGGGATGTCTCACGTGAACCTTCCTTCGAACAGGACTAGGCCCACTCGCTGAATCCTAAGGAAGGCCCACACTTCACAAGTCACCCGTCTAGGTGTCTTTTCTCGAGTCATTTCCCTTTTTAGTCTTGTTCGGGATGTACTTTCTATTCCGAGATTCGGGCTAGTTTCTGATTACGCGGTGTTCTTACAGACAGGCCACCCGAAACCAGACATCAACGTCAAATGGATCAACTCAAGGACGCGTTGGACAAGATCGAGACTCAACTGACCTCCATCCAGGCTAGCCAAGCAACGTTAGACACCCGTTTGAGCGCCATAGAAAAGACGGCCTCTGTTGACGGGTCAGAGACCACCGGGCCCATAGCTGAACTTATCAGCGTTGTTCGCAGGCTCGAAGAACAAGTTCACCTGTCGACGAACAACTCGATCCACACCGAAAATGCTCGTTCCTATTCACCTTTGAATGACGAGCTGCCTGCTACCCTCAACCTTACTGGAATTTCGATGTTTGAGGGTACTGAAGACCCGGTCCATCGCATCCGGGCTTTCAAAGACTTTATGGCGGTCAAGGGGGTAAAGTCCGCCATGTTCAAGCACTTATTCCCTTCCTCTCTCGAGAAGCACCCTAAGGCCTGGTTCTATAGGCTTGACCCCAAGAAATATAAGACTTGGGATGATGTGGCGACTTAGTATGCTCGGAATTACGCCGACAATACTGAAATCCAGACTACAATGCGTACTCTGGAGGTGATGGCCCAAGAGCCCAAACAAGGGTTCACAAAATATTTGCAAAGATGGCGGGCCGAGAGTGTGAAGCTGGTCGACAAGCCCAGTGAGAAGGTCCTAGTGGAGGCCTTTGTCAAGAACCTCCTCCCATCCTACCGGGTCCATCTCCGGTATGCTATCATCCCTAACTTCGCCGCCCTCACTGAAATGGGCACAAGAATAGAGGACGACCTAAGGTTAGAGAGCCTGACTAAGGCCTCTACCAAAGGCTATCAAGGGGCAAGTTCATCTACGAGCAAGCCCACACCCGCAGCTGCGACTCGCAGCATCTTTGATGAGGTAAACCTGCTTGACACCTCATCCAAAAAGAATACACCAAATCGGGTATTCACAGATATAGGGACTACCTATACTTATGCCTTACAAAGGCTATCTTCGAAGGGTCTGATCCAACCAATAGGCCCGATGCCCGAGCTTCCAGAGGAGAAGAGGCCCAAAAGTTATAACGCCCAGGCCTACTGCCAATATCATCGTGGTAATGGGCATGATACTGAAAAGTGCTGGAAACTGAAGCCTCTAATCCAGGACCTGATCGAGAGAGGGAAGATACCGTTGCCCGGAGACAAGTCGAGCAACAAAGAAAACCCGTTCAGTGCCCATGATATATTCACGGGAGAGGTAATTGACTGTTCTCACCTCATCTCCCCCTATATCCCACAAATTAACGGGATATGGTTCGATGACGAGGATGATGTATACCTAACCAAAGGGGAAGTTGTCCCCATCACCCTTGAAGAGGTCCGAAAGGCTAAGTCCAAAGCCTTAGCCACCAACCACCTCGCCGCAGCTGGGCGTTCTATTCCTGCATCCGTCACTAAACCTACCAGGACGGAATCTACCCTTGAAGAATCAAGCACTGACGCGGCTCTAGTCCAGCAACTAAAGAGGGTTCGAGCTGACTTAACCATATGGCAATTACTAGTTAGCTCACAAGCTCATCGGGAAGCACTGACTAAGGCTCTCGATGAAATCAAGGTCGACTAACAGGTTACCCCTTCTGAAATGGTAGCCACTGTTATGCCTTATCTCAAAGGCAAGTCCAAGGAAGAAGACCCACTCATCACCTTCTCCGAGTCTGATCTTCAAGCGTTTGGGCCCAATCATAATCTGGCCCTATACATTACGGTCATTTGCCGAGGGAAGTACCTCCCAATGACCCTTATTGACGATGGGTCCGCTGTGAATGTCCTACCTCTAAGAACCGCTAAAGCTCTCGGCATCACCGATGCCGACTACCTCCCTACAGCACAGACTATCCAAGATTTCGACGGAAGCCCAAAACCGGTGGCCGGGGCCGTTAAGTTAACAATAATAACGGGCCCAATTGAGAAAGAGTTGGAGTTCCAGGTGATTGATGTCACCTCGTCTTTTAACTTACTATTAGGAAGGCCTTGGATCCACGCAGTCAAGGCCGAATCCTCCACTCTCCACCGAAAAGTCAAGATGCCACTTCGGGACGGCATCATCACGCTAGAGGCTACTCGAATTACCGTGGCAAGCTGCAATGCTACGGGTCAGGCCGACCCACGAGGATTTGATTTCGTGGGCATGATCGAAGAAGAGTATCTCTTTAGGCCTTACTTCACAACTAGCATTGACACGATGCTACAAAACTTGGGATACTTACCTCAAGGCCATATCTTTCAGCTGGGAAGATTACGGCGAATCACAATTCGGGCTAGGGTATGCTATAACCCTCGAAAACGTGGTCCGGCCCGGGATCCACAAGGCCACCAACATTCTCAAGGGTACTTACATAGGCCCTTATAGCCCGAAGTTAACTGATTACTTCATCACTCCAGTTTTCGGAGCTATTCAAGTGGGCCTCTACCAACCCACCATCACATATCCCATGGCCAAAACGGCTCGGGAATGCAATTTCATCCCCGATGACATATTTTCCCTCGTTCAAACCGAGTCCAAGGAAGAGGAAAACAACGCTGAGCCCGTGCTGGGGCTCTTATTTGGAGAAGACAAAGCCATCCCTGCTCCAAAGGACGACTTGGTCAACCTGATCTTCCGCAGCGATCGGTTCGACCCAACAAAGCTGATCACCAAAGTTGGTGCAGATACAGGAAAAAGGGCCTGGAGAAAGACCATCAAGTGGACTGATGGCCAAGGACGGACCTACAAGCTGACCACCGACGAGGGAGATATGCCGGATACCGAGTCTAAGTCAGAGTCTGAGTCCGAGTCTAGAGGGTCTAGTGCTAGAGTCGAGTCTGTAACCCCTCTTCCTTTATCCACTGAGGTCTCGGGGCCCGTCCCAAGACCTCTCCCTATCCCGCCACTGACCAACGATCAGATGGCCGCTCTTTTCGAGCTATTCAAAAAATTCACCATTAATAATAATAACGAAAACCGTTCTGCTTACGACTTGTCTTATTTCCAAAATTTTCTCAATTTCAAAAATTTTATATGCAATGACATTGAGAAACCCGACGAACAGGTACCTCTACTTCCACATCTGATCGAGCAGCTCGAACAAAGGGAGTCCCGAGATCCGGTAATCGATGAAACCGAGTCCATCAACGTGGGAACCACTTTAGAGCCCCAGATGCTTAAGTTGGGCCTATCCTTAGATCCAGAGGAGAAAACACAATTCACGGACCTCCTCCAAGAATTCAAGGACGTCTTTGCATGGTCCTACAAGGACATGCCGGGTATAGATCGGGAAATAGCCGAACACCGAATACCCATCAAAGATGGGTGTAAACCGGTAAAGCAAAAACTCCGAAGGATGAAGCTCGAATGGTCTCTCAAAGTCAAAGAAGAGGTCGACAAGCAATTCAAAGCGGGCTTTATACAAGTGTCTGAATATCCAGACTGGGTTGCAAACATCGTGCCGGTACCCAAGAAGGACGGCAAGGTACGGGTATGTGTGGATTTCCGAGACCTCAACAAGGCAAGCCCAAAAGACGATTTCCCGTTACCACACATCGACATACTAGTGGATGACACGGCCGATCATGCCCTTTTATCATTCATGGACGGGTATGCCGGATACAATCAAATTAAAATGGCAGAAGAGGATATGAGTAAGACCACCTTCATTACACCTTGGGGTACTTACTGTTACACCGTCATGCCATTTGGGCTTATCAATGCCGGGGCCACTTATCAGCGGACCGCCACTACTTTATTACATGACATGATGCACAAAGAAGTGGAGGTCTACGTGGATGATATGATCGTTAAGTCCAAAGACCGGAATGGGCACATTGCGGCCCTAAGAAAATTCTTTACCCGATTGCGCAAATACAACATGAGACTAAACCCTCAAAAATGCAGCTTCGGGGTAACATCGGGCAAATTACAGGGTCATATCATTAGCCAACGCGACATCGAGGTCGACCCAGCTAAAATCAAAGCCATCACCGAGATGCAACCAACCAAGACCGAAAAAGAAATACGAGGGTTTCTCAGGAAAGTCCAATACATCAGCCGGTTCATTTCAAAATTAACCATGGTATGTGAGCCCATTTTCAAGAAACTGAAGATAGGAGAACGGGTACTGTGGGACGACAAATGTCAAACGGCTTTTGATAAAATCAAGGAGATTCTGTCTGCACCGCCAGTATTAATGCCACCTCAACCCGGTTTGCCTTTGTCCTTATACCTAACAACGACCGAGACAGCCATGGGGGCTATGCTGGCCCAGACAGTCGATTCAGAAGAACGGGCTATTTACTACATCAGTAAAAAGTTCCTCGAATATGAATGCAAATACACAATGCTCGAAAAGACGTGCCTAGCATTGGTTTGGGTCACTAAAAAGCTCCGACATTACATGCTTAGCCACGAGGTACATGTATTATCCAAAATGGATCCTATCAAGTACCTGTTCGAGAAGCTCATCCTCAATGGCAGAATGTCCAGATGGACTTTAATGTTAGCTGAGTTTGACCTCAAGTTTGTACCATTAAAAGCCATCAAGGGCCGGGTAGTAGCCGAGTTCCTCGCCGATAGCCCGATATCTGAAGAAGATCACACTGACACTTGGGCCTTTCCTGATGAAGACATATTCCATACCGACACCGAAACATGGGATTTGTACTTTGATGGAGCATCCAACTTTCGAGGATTCGGGGTCGGGGTTGTGCTAATCTCACCACGAGGGGAACACACTCCCTTATCGATCAAATTGGACTTTGACGTGACCAATAACGCAGCCGAATACGAAGCATGCATTCACGGGTTGCAAGCCGCCGTTGATCTAGAGGTAACAAACCTCCGGGTCCACGGTAACTCATCGCTGCTCATCAATCAAGCGCTCCAAAAATGGAAAACTCGGAACGCCAATCTTGTGGCTTACCAAGCACGGGTAAGGATTCTAGAGAAACAATTCCAAAAGGTAGAATACATTTATCTACCCCGGGAAGAAAATCAATTCGCATATGCACTTTCCAAATTAGCATCTCTACTAAACATCCCAGATCACCTGACCAGCATGCCGATCTGTGTCGAAAGACGGTCCGAGCCGGCGTATGTACACGCCATCCAAGACATTGAGCTAGCCGATCCGGAACCTTGGTATCAGTCAGTCCTAATATACTTGGCAACGGGAGAGTATCCCCCGGGAACCGAAAACCGGGCCAAGAAAGCCCTGCGGAGATTGGCAACCCAATTTGTTCGCACGGACGACGGGCAGTTATACAAAAAGACGGCACAGGGGGCTCTCCTCCTATGCATCGACAAAATACAGGCCGAAAAGGTAATGGCCGAGGTACACGATGGTGAAAACGGTCCGCATATGAACGCCCATATGCTAGCTCGCAAAATCATGAGGCTCGGGTATTATTGGAACACCATGGAAACAGACTGTCAGTTGTATGTCAAACACTGTCACAACTGTCAAATCTTTGCCAATGTACAACATATGTCATCTTCCCTCTTATATACCATGACATCACCATGGCCATTTTCGACATGGGGTATAGACATAATTGGGAAGGTGCATCCTTCCGGGACGGGAGGTCATAGCTTCATTTTGGTGGCCATCGACTACTTCACCAAATGGGTCGAAGCCGAGTCATACCGTGTCTTGAACGCCAAGCACGTGGCTAAGTTTATCTGTGATCACGAGTTCATATGGAATCCCTCACGAGTTCATCAGTGATCACGGGACCCACTTTCAAGCTGAAACTGCCGCATTGCTGACAAAATATAAAATTCAAAGGCATACATCTTCGCCTTACCGACCTCAAACAAACGGAGCGGTAGAAGCGGCCAATAAAACAATTGTCACCATACTTAAGAAGATGGCTGAGAATTACTGGGACTGGCCCGACAAAATAACCTTCGCCTTATGGGGGTACCGAACGTCAATTCGCACCGCGACCGGAGCAACTTCACATTATTTGACATATGGAATGGAAGCAGTCCAGCCGGTCGAGCTAGAAGTAACATCCCTCAGGATTTTACTTGAAAGCCAAGTACCTGAAGCAGATTGGGTCCAAGCCCGATACGATTCGCTAGTCCTTTTAGACGAACGGCGATCACGGGCCCTCAACAATATCCAAATATATCAACAGAGGATCCAACGGGCTTTCAACAAAAGGGTTAGGCCCCGAAACATCAAAGAAGGGGATTTGGTCCTAAAATCGGTTCGTGCCTTACTACCGGTTGACCCAAGGGGTAAATTCAAACCCAATTGGTTGGGCCGTACTTAGTCAAGAAGGTCTTATCAGGAGGAGCAGTGATGCTGACAGATTTGGACGGGAACGAATTTATCAACCCAACCAACTAGGACCAGCTGAAGCGCTACTACCCATAAACCCCATCTCAATGTCATTTGCAAAAAATTTATAAAAATTTGTCTTTTTTTATAAATTCTCAAAAGTTATAGACAAGTCAATAAGTTAGAATTAATTATTCTACTGTCGCACATCTCGAATTAGTAATCTTGATGTATTTCGAAATTTGCAAAAATCAATCAAATCGATTTTGAACTACGTTTGGTTTGATTCCGCTAATCGTGGATACGTAGGCAACCCCTCAAAAGGCTACAACCATTGCAATAAACGAAAAGACGGGAACAATATTCTTTAATACGTCTTTATTAAACCGATAAACTCGGGAATTACAAAAAAAAACGTCAAAAACGGCAAATCACACAAAAAATCACACCCAAAAAATAATAATAATAATGGAGACTAATATCCGGGCATTTTGCCCTTCCCCTTGTCCTTCGGGTCGCGTGGAGCCTGAGGTCTTCGAGGTGGTGGCGAGCATTCCTGAATCACAAGTGGAACCTCCTTAGCACGAGCCCGTTTCTTCGACGACGGGTTTTCTACCACAGTCTTCAGTCCAATGCGAGCTCGCACGTGCTCGGGTAATCTATCCCGTGGGCCAAGTCGATCCTGCACGGGTAGTCTTGGGCCCAGTCTCCTTTCCAAGTCAGTATAGGGGCTCACCTTCCCCCAAGCACCTTTAGCACCAGACCCTCCAGCTTGAGTCTTGGTGTTCTTCTTTTGTCCTGACATAAGACGGACTAGGGTAGCAGGAGTGTCTCCTTCGTCAAAAAAGCCCATGGTGTCCTTAGCTTGCTCCCTTCGCAGCAGGTCGAAAGCTTCATCAACCTTCAGAGCAGCTCGGGCTTTAGTGTCGCCTGCTTTGGTCTACTTCGTGTAAGAGTCTGAAACCCAGATCGAGTGGCGAGATTTGGTGATGGGCCAGGTGTGCCGGGTGTACCATCTTTGCATCCATGTATCGCACATCACATCAGTCAGTTGGGTAGGGTCACTTACAACTGCTTCGACTTCAGGGATTCGCTGGGTCCATCCGTACTGCCTTAGTATGCGATCCGGATAAAGATGAACTGTTTGCCTGAAGGATAATATCACCTGATAACGGGCTCTGTCCCTCGGGTCTAAACCGGTCCAAAGATAGATAGGCCACCACGGAACTACCCATCGAATTAACGGACCACCATGGAATGACAATACCTCGTCCCAATATTTCTGGGAAATCTGACGAGAAAAGTCAATGGCCCGCCTCCTCGTCATCACCTGGTTATGACGATAGTTGCTCGCGTCGAAGGGAGGATCTATCACTGATAACCTCTCATATAGCCAGATCTGAAAAAAGAAACAAAAACATGAGTTACCGAGGCGAAATAGGCATCCGCCTAAGGCCACTCGCTCGAGTGCCTAAGACACTCGATCGAGTGGTACCCCTGAACACAAACATGGGGCTTTTACGAGGGCACTCGATCGAGTGCCAGGGTGGCTTGATCGAGTGCCCACTGCAGCAGGCAATCCGCGAAAAATAAAAAAATCGAAAAGTCGAGAAATTGGAAAAATAATAAAAATCCGACATACTTGCAGCAATCGAGTGCTCCCGGTAAGACGAATTGATGAGTCCCTCTTGCGGTTGTCCAATCCTTGGATAATCTCGCCCGTGATCAGCCAGGCCGGGCTGTGTTCAGTCTCCATGAAGTCCACTACGATCAAAAGACGAGTGTTTCCCATGCAGGATAGCAAATCCATGTGACCCTCGAAAGCATAAACATGGAGCATGCAGAAAGAAAAAGCCCTACGACTGTAAGCCGATCTGACCCGAACATAAAGAGGGTTCATAAATTTCTCAGCCAAGTCGATCAGAGAAATATTATCACCCTCCATCATACGTGATACCTCGTTGTCAGAAAGCACTAGAAATTCTCGAAGCTTCCTCCTCGGGTCATAGATCGAATACGGGACAGCGGGGCGGAGTATCGGGTTCCATCCTCCTATAGCTGCAATCTCCTCAGGTAAAGGGAAAACTTCGCCCCGAGGAAAGGCAAAGACATGATATATGTCGTCCCAGTAAGCCAAGCATGCATCCAAGAAATAACGATCAACCACCATCTGACGGAACAGGTACAGCTGAGTTATGCCCGTCTGGTTAAGGGCTACCCTATCTGTGTCCCTGAAGCGTCGGGACCATTCTTGCAGCATCACAGTTAATCTATCGATTCCCATGATTAGTTTCTTGAGAAGGATGAAAAGGTTTTCTTTTTAAGAAGGGAGTGAATTGTATTGGAATTGTGAGAAAATCAAGGGCATTAAAGGGGTATTTATAGTATTAGTTCTATAGACCTCTTTCCATATCTTTTCATGCACAAGGGTTTCCTAATCCTGATTGGAATCAAGCCATAAACCTAGTCTCGATACTAGCATGGAGATATTCATCCCAAACTTTCCTAATTTCTTTAGGAGTCAAAATTTCAAACAAATTTCAAAATTTCAATATTGTCAAAACTTTCAAAAATTTCAAAAAATCATTTTCCCCAGCGCGAGTCATTTTACTACCTACGTGTTGCATGCATTTTATGTGACTTATACAGGTACGATTCAAACAGGGACGTGCAACCCACTATATCTCCCCAGCGGAAGTCAACTGCGGCATTTCACGGGATGGGCCTACATACAGGCGCACCCAGGACTTATGCGACAAGTCCAATTCCCCACGGAGTTATCGTCATCAGCTCAGGTATGACTTCTACCTTGTGGCTGGCGAGCCCTTCACGCGAGTTGAATGGACTATAAACGGCCCGACCGGAAGTCCGCCAGGTTTCAATCCTCGATTGGCCTGGTGGCTACTCTGACTTTCGCCTTGTCCAAGCCTCAGTCAGAGTGGGGGCTCTGTAGACACCCGCATTTGACTGCTAGGTGTCTATGGTAGTTTCCCAATAAACACCCGATGATGATCGGACGCTAACGTGTTTCTACGCACTCGGATATGGGCTTAAATCTCACAAAACTGACCTCAAAACCAGGCCCACCGGACCGTTCCGAGTCAAACAAGACTAATTTGGGCCAAAACCGACACCGGAAATAAAACCGACTTTTAGCGATTGGGTCAACCCTGGTCAAAGTCGTCTCCGAGACATACAAAACAGCCCCTCACAACATCAAAAGTCCAAGTCAAACACAAACCCATCAAAAACCCAGGTCACGGTCCAAAACAATGGACCCACGCGACCCAGCTGGGCCACTCGATCGAGTGCCCCACCCACTCGATCGAGTGGGCCTATTTCACGCCCGACGGCTGACGCGCTGGGCCACTCGACCGAGTCAGTCACTTACTCGGTCAAGTAACCCTAGCCGGATGCCTTGCTTTTGCCTATATAAGCAACCCCATGCAACACAACTTGAGGAGAACTCTTTTAGCTCTAATCAAACCCTAAACTTTACACACCTCGAAACCCTAATCCAAACCCTACTCTACACCGAGCAAACCCTAGCCCTAGCCTAGGAATCGAAACCCTAAACCTAGCTTTAGGAATTCAACACCCTAACCACCACAACTCACCCTACATATCTCGAAACTCCCGTGCAAGCCGTCACTACGAGTCCATACCGAGCATAAGAAACATGTAGGTTGAGGGTGCAAAAACCCCTTTTCTTCACCTTTCCCATCTTTTTCATGTTTTCATCGTCATAAGGGTCGTTTTTCTTATTTTCTTTATCGTTATTATCGCATCCTAATACCGCTAATATCGCTAATATTATAAAACATTAAAATACTCGCGAATTTGTGTCGAGTGTGAGTGATGGTGGGATAAGAAAACCCAAATATACAAGTGTACTGCACACAGCATTGCCGGTCGCTTATCCCACCACCCCGATCGCTTGATTATTGAAACGGGTCAACCTAAACAATAAATCGATTATTTTCGTTTGCGTCGCATATTCACATCGATTTTCCAAAACAAGTTTTTATTTAATAAGGGTCGAAACCCGTTGGCGCGGATCCGACATCATGATCTCTAGGGATTTATTTCGATGTCAGAAAAGCCGAGGGAATCAAGTCCTCTATTTCAAGCAAAGTGTCGATCCGTTAGAGTCGACACCAATTCCATAATTGGATGTCGAATCTAATGATCCAGTCAATTTAATTAACTAATGCGATTTTTTCATTGATGCTAAAATAATTGTCATACAATTCGCTAGAATCACGACATTATTAAACGCGGAGAAAATCAGTTCATATCACAATAGTTAATTCAAGCGACTCAAAGCAATTTTCTTTTATTTTCACTCTAGTATTCCATATCGATTCAGTAATCGAATATGGAATACGACGAGCATTCAAATTCAGAATTGAGTATAAATTCCACAATATTTATGCCCAATTCATCAAATCGTCAAAATCAAAAGCAATTTCGAAACCGACAACAAAATTGCTACGAACCTGGTTCGTACAGGTGCCACTCGACCGAGTGCCTATGCCACTCGATCGAGTGACATCACAAAAACCAAAATAGAATGTCTTTACGACCTCCACTCGGTCGAGTCTCACAGTGACTCGGTCGAGTGGCAAAGTACTCGGTCGAGTTGGTCAATAACTCGGTCGAGCAGGGTCATAAAATTCGGACAGAACCTTTTTTAGAGGTCCACTCGGTCGAGTCCCACAATGACTCGGTCGAGTGGCCCTTTATTACGTTAAACCGTGTGTCCTACAATAGCATTCGAGTCTCGTTAACCTTTTCTTGTGACTTAGGTCAACACGTGCCTAATTAATCACGTGAAACATCTTTTTCAAAACCATGCATTAACTCATTTGTATCATTCTGCACAATTCAGTATTTGCACAAACCGTTAATATCGTTATACCGTTACTAACCGTTTGTTGTTTCCTTGTCAATTTTGGTTGTTTATTTTATCGTACTAAAATGAACCCACATGCTAAAATTCAACTTTGACGTTAGAATCAAATTGAATTAAATTGACGTAGAACCCTTTCAATTTCATTCACATGCTTAGTGAAAATAATCTTTGCATATCATTTTCCCGTTTAACTAACGCGCGTATTTAAAAGTCATTCGATATCCTAGTAGAGGCCGCTAATGTGCGGGCGGGGTTGGGTGTCCTTCGTGGGCTTCCCAACACGTACCCTCACCCCTTACTCAGAACCTCGGTTTTCGGATGCCCAAAACCGTTGGCGCACGAGAGTCATTCAATACACGATAACCGGTAGTGACGGTATCGGTATCAAATGCTAAGGGACGAACCCAATAAACTCTGACATCGGAAATGGGTCGTATTTTGTACACGGCCCACTACGACATAGAGTGAGTTCGAATGGGCCCGAACTCCCACAAAGTTCGGTGGCGACTCCACTTCGATTTAAATTTCCATTCGATCCGTTTCATATGGAGATTCATTCGCCTACCCAAACCCGCGCGTGGCCGCGTCGGGGTGGACCTATGTCATGTCCACAACAACACAAAAGAAAAAGAAAAAATACGTTCTACATGTCAAAAGGAATTCCCTACCTTCTCAGATACAGACTTTGGTCTAGATGATCTGACTCCACACGTAATAGAGATGTTAGATCAGATGGTAGAAGAAGTTGTTTCTGGCAAAAAGAATGAGGTACAAAAGAAGAAGAAGAAGAAGAAGAAGAAGAAGAAGAAGAAGAAGAAGAAGAAGGAGGAGGAGGAGGAGGAGGAGGAGGAGGAGGAGGAGGAGGAGGAGGAGGAGGAGGAGGAGGAGGAGGAGGAGGAGGAGGAGGAGGAGGAGGAGGAGGAGGAGGAGGAGGAGGAGGGAGACCCAATGATGCCAAGAAATAGTTTATTGAACTCAGATTAGAGCTTTCAACTAAGTCAAGATATTAACCTTGTCTCATATTCTGACACTCAAGTTACTCCCCTAACAAATGAAGATGCAAAAAATGTGGGTAAAGAAAAAACTCCTATAGTAAATGAACAAGTGTTCAATTACAAGACTGTGCAAATTGTGGATATGGAGAATGTGCCTGTGGTAGCTACTACTGTTAGTACTGAACAAGTGTTCAATAACAAGCTTGTGGAGTATGTGAAGAGTATGGAATCTATTCCTACACATGCAATAGAAAATGTTAACTTAGAAACTCCTTATGCTGTGAAAAATGTCATTCCAGAGAGCCCAGATATTGTTGAAAACTTGGTCACTCCACCAATAGTGGGGAATGCATCTCAGAAAGATGATGACATGAATAAAAAAGAAATTGAAGTACAATACAAGAGGAAACAAGCAATACCACCTGTTTTCAAATCTCCTTTCATACAAAGGAACATCAGCTTTTTAACCAGTCTGAGCGCCGAGGAGAAATATGTGACAGACTATGCATTTGCGTTAGATATGTCTGCAAGGTAAGCAACTGATTTACATAGTTAAAGCACGGTCTGTTTTGATGTACGTAAGGTACTATGTGATGCACATGTGTGAAATTTGTACATAGTTAATGCATTATCTGTTTTGATGTAGATAAGGTGAAACTTATTGTATATAATTCATACAACTTATTGTAGCACTGTCTATTTTGATGTACAATACTAATCATGTGCTGCACATGTTGGAAATTGTTCACATTGATGGAAATTGTTCATATGCTAATAGTAACTTTCACATCTTTAAGTTTAAATGTGTTTAAATGCTAATAGTTTGAAAGTCACAGTTAAAAATGTTTCATATGAGTGATTGCTATACCAAAACTAATACACTAAATACTTTTTTATTTTACAGTGAACGTCTCTTTAAGTTTGAAAACATTCAGATTTCAAGGGGGCAGCTGTTGATGATGACACAGTCTGAAAGTAAACTTGAGCAATCAATTTTAAGTATTTGGGGGTTATTGATGAATGATTTGGAAAAGCTATCATCTCCATCATCTGTCAAGCGTGTTTATATGTCTCCATTTGATAAATATATGGTAATGTTATATATTCCATTAACAATGTCAAACAGTGTAAATATATTTTTGCTCATGAATCTCTTCTAAACACTTCTTTAATGCTTCAGATTCCTACAAGTGAAATGCAGTTGGATGGTGTGCAATTGGTAAACAAATAGATACTCCTTATAACCTTCATTCATTCATTCATTCTGAGAACTAATAGTGTAATTTTCTTCAAGGTCTTTTTCTGGACAACAGAGTTATCAATTGTTGTTGTTTACTGTGTAAACTCAATCTCAAAGTCATTTGAAATAATTCACTTTGGGGTTCCTCAAGAATATGACAGCCAACTGAACAATTCTGAAGCTAAAGATAAATATGTGAGAGGACACTGATTTATTCTTTTTACTTTTATGTACATTGAAATTTATGTTATCTTTGTTGAATACTTTGTTATATTTGCAGTGTAATTATCTCTAAAAATTTCAAGAATAAGATCAAATGGGTCAATGAGGTGACAGACTATGGCATAATGGAATATATTCCAGATTTTTGTCGTCATCTGGAAGTTGACAATGGTAATTTTTTTTTTCAATCCCAAAATCAGGAATTATCTCATTGATAAAATGTCAGACGAAACAATCGCAGAAACAAATGATGGTCCACCATCATCCCAAGTACGCAAACCGAACCCATCACGCATTACATGAGCTAACGCATGAGTGGCCCTATTACAAACTCGGGGAACATAGGACCAAACAATATTGTCAAACCATGAGCTTAGCTCGCCAATCTCGTCGATAATCGCACACAAATTGCTCCGTCCTCTTGTTGCGCGCTGCAAGCAGTTGACCACCGTCTGAGAATCACTTTCCATAACGACGTGTTTATCACCCCTCCGCCTCGCCTCTTTCAACCCCAGTAAGATAGCTTCTGCCTCAGCCTCTGCTACATCAATCTCCCCTCTAGTTCTCGGGCTTACACCCCACAGCATTCCCCCATCTTCCTTCCTCGCGATCACGCCACAGCTTTGCCCCCCATTGAAGACCCCCGCATCACAATTAATCTTCACAACATTAACCGTCGGAGCATGCCAAACCGTCCTCACACCAGTCACTCCCCGACCCTCCTCATCTCCCGGCAAATTTGCAGCCTTACCCCCACCCTCCAATTCATTCTCAATATCCCGCACTCTTTCTATCACTCTGTGAACATCAAGCCTCCCTCCCTCAAAAACCCGCTTATTCCTTGCTTCCCATATGGCCCAACAACCAATCATAATCCTCCCTCTCTCGCCTACCTCCATCTCCCTCCATAACTCTTCCACCCACTCCGTCACCCGCTCATGCCCATGTTCCTTCATAATCTCCACCCCCAACCCGTCCCAAACCCCATTCCCCCACCCACACCCCTTTACAAGATGGAGACAAGTCTCCACCTCGCAGCAGCATAAAGGAAAAACAGCATCCGAATTCGGAATTCGGGTAGCTATATTCCTTTTAGTCGAAAGAGCCTCGGAACAAAGTTGCCAGAAAAAGACTTTAATCCGCAGTAGAACCCTTGCTTTCCAAATCTGCGACCAAAGCCATTTCTCTCTATTGATGTCTGAGGGACCTTGCTCATCCCATCCCAAGCCCGTGAGAAGCTTGTAAGCTGATCTGACCGAATAGTTCCCGTCTTTCTCCACATCCCAACACCATACGTCCTCTCCAGGTCGATTGCTAAGTCTCATATTACGTATAATATCCTGTTCAAAAGGCAAAAATATGCCCCTGATTCTCGACAAATCCCACTCTCTATTGCTCCTGATCAAATCCGCAACCACCATGCCTTCATCGTTATTCGCTCTAGGCGAGACAACCATCGGGGAATTGCTATTCTGTAGCCACGCATCACCCCACACACGCGTGCTCTGCCCATTTCCTATTCGACGCCGAATCCCTTATTTAATCACCTCCTTCGCCTCCCAAATCCCCTTCCAAGTGTAACTCGGAACTCGGATTATGACCTAAGCTCGATTGTAGAAATGACCCATTTTTATAATATTTTGCCCTTAGCAGCCGCGCTAGGAGACAACCCAGATCCGAAACCAATCGCCACGCGTGTTTTCCCAGAAGCGCCATGTTGAACTGATGGAAATCCCGAAAACCCAACCCTCCCACAGCCTTCGGCATACACAACTTCTTCCAGGCCAACCAGGAAATTTTCCTCTTACCATTCTCCTTACCCCACCAGAAGCTCGATATAAGGGACTTAAGCTCATCACAAAACCCAATTGGCAACATAAAAACACTCATAATATAGGTAGAGATAGATTGGGCCACAACCTTTATCATCACTTCTCTACCTGCTTTTGAAAGGAGCATTCCTTTCCAACCATTTAGTTTCTTAATAAGCTTCTCCCTTAATTTTCTTGTCAGCTCCCTCTCTGATCCGCCTATCATCATTGGGACCCTTAAGTACCGGCCTGGGGCCGTCACGCGCCTCACACCCAGCTCAGCCGCTACCGCCTCCTTACGAAGCTGTGTCGTACCATTGGAAAACGACATTGTCATTTCATCGTAATTCACCAACTGGCCAGACGCGGCCTCGTATCGACCCAGGATCTGCTTGAGCTCTCTCGCTTCTTTGACCCTTGCCCTAAAGAAAATAAGATTGTCATCTGCAAAGAAAAGGTGAGAAATGGTCGGAGCATCATTATCAATTCGTAATCCACGAAGAGACCGGACCACTATCCCCTTCCTGATTTGATTAGATAGCGCCTCAGCACACAACATGAAGAGATAAGGTGATAAAGGATTGCCTTGCCTCAATCCCTACTCGGAACAAACTCGCGAGTCGGGTATCCGTTAATCAGCACCTGAAATGTGACCGTCGTAACACACGTCATAACCCGATCAATCCACCTTTCGCCGAACCCCATACAACGAAGGACACTCTCCAAAAAGACCCATTCCACCCTGTCATAGGCCTTCACCATATCTAGCTTGACTGTCATAAACCCCTCCTCAGACCTCAAATTCTTCATATAGTGGAAAGCTTCGAAAGCAACAAGAATATTGTCAGTAATTTGTCTCCCCGGAGTGAAAGCACTCTGATTCTCCGAGATCACCTCACCCAAGAACATCTTCAGCCTATTAGCTAGGACTTTTGAAGCTAGCTTGTAAATCACATTACAAAGACTAATTGGTCTGAACTCACCCATATGACTCGGTCCCTTCACCTTAGGAATAAGCACAATAAAAGTTCTATTACTTCCTCGCGAAAGAGGAGCTCCTCGAAGAAATTCTAGAACCTTCATCGTGACAAAAGGCCCAACAACATGTCAATAGGTTTGGTAGAAAAGGCCGTTCATACCGTCCAGTCCCGGAGCCTTCGTCGGATTCATTTGTTCAAGAGCAGTTAGCACCTCCTCCTGTGTATACTCCCTCGAAAGACAGTCATTCATCTCGGCTGAAACCCGCCCCTCCAACCCCTCCAAAACCTCATTCTAGACACCCGCATTTTGACTGCCAGGTGTCTATGGCAGTTTCCAAAAAACACCCGATGATGATCGGATGCTAACGTGTTTCTTTGCGCTCGGATACGGGCTCAGATCCATTAATCGTTGGCTAATGCACTTACAGAGTACAAACCTCACAAAATCAACCTCAAATCCAGGCCCAGCAGACCATTCCGAGTCAAACAAGACTAATTTGGGCCAAAACCGACACCGGAATTAAAACTGACCTTTTGCGATTGGGTCAATCCCGGTCAAAGTCGTTTCCGAGACATACAAAACAACCCCTCAAACATCAAAAGTCCAATTCAAACACAAACCCATCAAATATCCATGGTCACGGTCCAAAACAAGAGACTCGCGCGACCCAGCTGGGCCACTCGATCGAGTGCCCCACCCACTCGATCGAATGGGCCTTTATTCAAGCCCGACGGCTAACGCACTGGGCCACTCGACCGAGTCAGCTGGTTACTCGGTCGAGTAACCCTAAACCGGTGCCCTAGCTTTTCCTATATAAGCAACCCTTTGCACACACTTCAAGACACCTTTTTTCGAACCCTAATTTCACAACTCTTTTACACATACAACCCTAATCAAACCCTAGCAATTCTATACTAGCAAAAAACCCTAAACCTAGTTTTAGGAATCAATCCTGAGCCACCATAACTTAATTTTCATAAAACCTCGAAGACTCTTGTGTTAAAGCCACGGTTACGAGTCCGTTCCGAGACAAGAACATGTAGGTTGAGGGTGTCAAAACCCCGTTTCTTCTCTTCTCCTCCTCCTTCTCGTATTGCGTCGTCTTTATCTTTATACGGGTCGTGTTTTTTTTATTTTATTTTATCGTTGTTATCGCGTCCTAATATCGCTAATATCGATAGTATCAATATCAAAGCATTAAAATACTTATCGATTTGTGTCAAATAAGAAGGGTATCGGAATAAGGAAACACGAATATACAAGTGTACTGCACACAGCGTTGACGGTCGCTTGTTCCAATACCCCGATTATTTGATTATTGAGATAAGTCAACTTAAACTATAATCTTTTTTATTTTCGTCTTCATCATTATTCAAGTCACATAATAGCATCGATTTTCAAAAGGAAACATCGTATTTTAATAAGGGTCGAAACCCATTGACACGGATCCGACATCACAATCCCTAGGGATTTATTTCGATGTCGGAAGAAGTCGAAGAAATCAAGTTTTTTGTTATTCAAGTAAAGCGTCGATTTTAGGTTGGATACCAATTCCATAATTGGGTGTCTAATCTAACAATCTAGTCAATTAATTCAATCAATTCGATTTTCTTGTTGATGCTAACGTAGATGTCATGTTATAATTATGACACTACAAACGCGGAGAGAAATTCATGTCGTTTTGATCGACTTAAAACGACTCAAATCAATTTTATTTTTTCCGCTCTAGTATTCCATATCGATTCCATAATCGAGTGTGGGATACGATGAGTATTCAAATTTAGAATCGGGTATAAACTCAAACAATATTTATATTCGGTTCAACCAAATTTATGATTCATAAAAAACCCGAATCGAGCATAAGTCACACAATATTTATGCTCAATTCGGTAAAACCATCGATTCACCGAAAATCAAAAGCAATTTCGAAATCAATATAAAATTGCAAGCGAATCACAATTCGTACAGGGGGCACTCGACCGAGTGCCTAGCCCACTCGGTCGAGTGGCACCCCAAAATCGAACCAGGAAGTCAGCCACGACCTCCACTCGGTCGAGTCTCACAGTGACTCGATCGAGTGGCTACGTACTCGACCGAGTTGGTCAATAACTCGGCCGAGTACGGTCTGTAAACGCAAAACAGGAACTATTTTCAGAGCGCTACTCGATCGAGTTCATCGACCACTCGATCGAGTAACCTCGTAACGACCAAAACACGAGTCGTACATCCTTCTTTTCAAATTCGATAGTATTTTATGATTTAGGTCAACACGTGTCTAGTCAATCACGTGAATACTATCTTTTCAAATCATGCATCATTCAATTCGATTCAATATTTGCACAAATCGTTATTATTCGTTACATCGTTACTAACGCGTTTGTTATTCCTTTTGTCAATTTAATTTTTGTTCGTTTATTGTACTAAATGAACCCACATGCTAAATTCCACTTCGACGTAGAATTAATTGCATTAAATTGACTTAGAAACCCTTTTCAATTCAATTCACATGTTTAGGGAAAATAATCTTTGCATATCATTTTCCCGTTTAACTAACGCGCGTATTCAAAAGTCATTCGAGATCTTAGTAGAGGCCGCTAGTGCGGGCGGGGTTGGGTGTCCTTTGTGGGCTTCCCAACACGTACCCTCACCCCTTACTCAGAACCTCGGTTTCCGGTTGCCCAAAACCGTTGGCGCACGAGAGTCATTCAATACACAATATCCGGTAATGTCGGTATTGGTATCGCAATGCAAAGGGACGAGCCCAATAAACTCTGACATCGGAAATGGGCCGTATTTTGTATACGACCCACAACGACATAGAGTGGGCTCGAATGGTTCCGAATAACCACAAAATTCGGTGGCGACTCCACATAGACCTAAATTTCAATTCGATCCGTTTCATATGGAGATTCATTCGCCTACCCAAACCTGCGCGTGGCCGCGTCGGGGTGGACCTATGTCATGTCCACACTCATCATAGTCACGTGGATTACCCGATTCGAACAACTTCTCGACGAAGTTACAGGCCACTCTCTCAATATCATTACTTTCCACCCATTCAAGCCCCTCGTCATCCTTCACCTTTGTTAATTGGTTTGTCCGACCTCGAATAGCGGCCTTCTTGTGAAAGAACTTGGTATTTCGGTCCCCATCCCGAAGCCAAACCGTACGAGAACGTTGTCTCCAAAAGGTTTCCTCACACCGCATAAGTTCAGCTAACTCTTTTACTACCCTCCTTCGTTCACTCACATTCCTGCTACTTCTCTCTTCCACCTCCAACTGTTCGAGTCTTCTTCGTTTCCTATTCATGTCACGCAACAGCTTACCAATATTCACACCCTTCCATCTCACTAACGCCTCCCCACACGCTCTTAATCGCTCCAAAATATCCTCCTCACCCCTATCCCAAGCCCTCTTAATAGTCTCCTCGCACCCATCCTCTCCAACTCACACATTCTCAAACCTAAACGGCCTCCTCCCACGACCCCTCTCCCTCCTCGCCTCAATAAAAAGTTGTATTGGAGCGTGATCTGACCACTCCCTCATAAGATGGAAAAGTTTAGCATTTGGAAATAATTCGAACCACGCTTCATTTGCAAGGGCTCAATCAAGCCTACATTGACGATTCATCAAATTCGGTTGCCCATTATCGTACGTGAATTCATACCCTTCGAACGCCACATCCCGTAGACCGCACTCATCCACTGCCGCCCTGAAATTATTCCTCTGCCATTGAGGTCGAAACCCGCCCTTCATCTCAGTAGCAAACAAAACCTCGTTAAAATCACCGAAACACATCCAAGGCCCATTATACTCCTCGTGGAGAAGACGAAGTAGCTTCCAGGATAGATGTCGGTCACTCACCGCCGGCCACCCATAAAATCCTGTTACCCTCCACACATGGCCACTCAACTGAACCTCGAAGTCCATATGGTGGACCGAAGAGGATCTAAAAGTACACTGGATATCCTTCCTCCAAAGAAAAGCAAGACCCCCAGACCTTCCCACACTATCCACAGCTACACTCTCGTAGTCACATAGTTGCTCTCGAACACCCTCAAACTCCATACTGCTAAGCTTCGTCTCTCTCAAAAAAGCTATAGCAGGGGCAGCCTTCCGTAGAAGGTTTCGTAAACCGCCAACTGCAGAAGAGTTGCCCAACCCCTGCAGTTTAGGCTTAACAGACTCATTGGGCCCGGCGGAGCTGAGCGCCCTTAGTCTCCGCCTCAGGTGACCATACACCCATAATAGATTTCGACCTCTTCACATTCTCCACCTCTTCAGCCACATCCTCTTCCCTAATCCGCTTCCCTGAACCCCCATTCGAACCCGTGGTATTCTCATTCCCACCCCTCGCTAAACGTTTCCACGTCCCTACTTTCCCACCCAAAATCAGCCTCCCCCCTTCCCTATTAGTGTCTTCTATCTCTCCCCCCCCCCCCCCCCCCCCCCCACCTCAACATCCATACCATTATCATTTTGTCCGGCAATGAGCGTAGTATAATCATTCTCCAACACCATCAACTCACTATCTCCTGCCACATTCGCTTTCCCACTATCATCCTTCACCCACTTTAATATAGTTCCCCTACTAGCCTCCCGACTCACCCCTTGACGTTCCCCTATCTTTTGTGTGTCCAACATTCCACCTACTACCAGATCATGTCCCATCCCCTTGTTACGCCTAGCCTTGGTTTTGATAGCTATTTTCTGTAGTTGGTCAATAATCCTACCAATGGCCTCCTTCTCCCTCGCTAACTGCACTTCCTCAATCACCGACCCACAAGTTTTTCCTTTGACACATTTTTCCTCACTAACAAACTTTGTTCGCGTCCAAGGTGAGGCCCGAAGATCCTCCTCATACATAAGCTCAGTTTCAGCAAACGGACCTTCCTCACAATCCTTCTCTCCATGCCCCAACACCCCACACTCATAACAAAACAAGGGTAATCGTTCATATTTGACTGGGAATTCAACAATATTCCCTTTTGGCATTCATATGTCAATGTGTTTTTTAAGTTTCATTCTGACATCATATAGAAATCTTATACGCACAGCCCTATCAACTTGTGTGTTTGTAAATTCATCCATCCCCACATAACTCCCCAACTAACGACACATGCTCCTAATATTGTCATGATTCGACCTCCCAATAAGAGGTAAATCATAGATATGCGCCCACATAGGAACATGGAATAAAGGAGTGTCAGTAAGTTTACCTCCTCGATGGGATCATTAAAACACCATATGAACTTGTCAAAATGCCATGGCTGGCCTTCAATAACTTTAGCCTTATCCTCCGGTGATGCGAAACGGAAAATGAATATGTGTTCTTTAACGTCAATAACGTTCGCTGTAATCGATCCCTTCGTAAGCCACAATTTCACCATCGTGTCAATTGCCGCTTTGGTATTGATGGCCTTGTTCGACCACAATTTCCCCAGTTGAACATTTGCCTCTGTCGATCCCACCACATCGCTACTCTCCCTCCAATCGAACACCCCTTCCTCTCCCACCTTTCCTTTCCCTTTGTCCCGATTAGTTCTCGATGATGACATTCTCCCTAAAACTGCGAAACAGCGCCTTCCACTCGTAGGCAGAAGGAGCAAACCACGAAGTCGAACTTGTGGAGCAAGCAAGGAAACCCTAGACAACTCTCACAGGTAAACCCTAGAGAAGACTTATTTTTTAAAACGACAATGGTACTTTTTCAATGAGAGTCATGGAAATATACAACGGGAATTAAAATACTTTATCCAAGTGTTCAAACCGGTAAACTTAATTATTCTACTTACATCATTGATACTATTTTATGTTTGATTATATTTCCATATATAAATGTTGTTGATGTATATGTCCAGAGCAATGTTACGTATGATAAGTGCGTAAGGATGATGAAGGTGCGGTATTGCCACAAAATACTAACCTCAACCAGGAATCAGATGAAAGATATTATTCTAAAAGATGCAAAAAGAACGTCAAGGAAACTTCTGTATGTTATACACTTGCATTATGCTATCATATGACTACATATATTGCACATAAAGCATAAATCATTAACATATACTCCGTATTCATCATTAATAATAATCTGATAAATTCTGTTCTATAACTTTTCTCAGTAGGGAAGCAGAACTCTATGTGGAAAAAAAATTCAGTGATAGAGATTATTCAAAAATTCTTAACAGAAACAAAGAAGAAGACCTTTGCAGGAAAGGCAAATGAGAAAAAGAAGGATTCATATGACACCATTGTAAACTCATATTGCGTGTAATACATTCTATCCTTTCCAATGTTTTTTAATTCATTCATCATAATTAATTTTAAAATTGTTGATTATTTGTACTATATTATCTTGCAGGGAAGACGTTATGGAAACACAATGGATAAATGTAAGCCGAAAGGCGATGCAAACCTTGTTATTACCAAATGAGGAAGTATATGATATGGTAAATGTTACAGCAACATTATCACTAACATGTTTTAATGTTATAAAATCAAATGCTGCTAAATAAATCTAACAAGTGTTCTTTTAATAGGCAATCGATGTGGCTGGAATATATGCAACCTTCGGGATGAGAGATATACTATTCATTCCAACAAAATCAGGGGTAAATATATAAAAAAATCTTGTACTTAAGTACTTTTTTGGTACATAATCTTACAGTTGTTTACCTATTGCGTATCCTTTGTTCCAGGAACTAAACCCAAACATATATTCTTCTCTAACAACGCCATACTGTAATGTATCATACTCCTGAAGATGGTAAATTCTTGAGAAAGGTACAAACATCTAATCTATATACTCCTATAACAATAACAGTAAAAGTGAAATGCACATGTTGGAATTTGTACATAGTTATAGAAGTGTCCGTTTTGATGTACATAAGTTACTATACGTTGCACATGTTGGAATTTTTACATGGTTATAGAAGTGTATGTTTTGATGTACATAAATTACTGTGTTGCACATGTTGGAATTTATACATGGTTATAGAAGTGTCTGCTTTGATGTAGATAAGATAATGTTTGTTGCACATGTACAAAATTTGTGCATTAATTAAAACAGTGTCTGTTTTGATGTACATAAGTTCTATGTGTTGCACATGTGGGAATTTGTACATGGTATAGAAGTGTCTGTTTCGATGTACATAAGTGGAATAACTGTACATCAATAACTGTGAAATGTATACTTTTCAGATCTTTATCCCAGTCCATATCGACACACCATCACACTGGATTTTGGTTGGGTGTGATTTTGAATACAATAAGAATTACATCTTGGATTCAAGTAAAAGAAAGAGGAATAAAGCACGAACTGACGTTTGCAACAAAATAGTGACAAATGTCTCATACATTATTGAGAACTACTCCGGCTATGAACACATCACCAAAAAAATGTTGAAAAATCCAATGGAGTATGTCAAAAATGCAGTGCAACAAAGTAATGGATTTGATTGTGGTGTTTTTGTCTTGAAGTGGATAAATGCATTACACGACAAGGAGAAATGGACAGACAAAGATTATTTTGATGACATCAATTAATTTCGTCGTCAAACATGCATAAATCTTATGCGGTGGGATAATAACTTTGTTAGGGATTTTACAGTTAACAGAAAATATAAGATTCTATTTTAGTTGTGTGTATGTAAACACTGGTATCTAATATGGTTTTATCAGACAAAGTTATGGATTATATAAAGAATCAGTCATGTAAGCATTTATATAAACATCAATGCTTTTTTAATGTCCTCGGATATACATAATAATGTCCTCAAATGGGTTGTGTAGATCTGATATAGAATTATGTACATATCATCAGATGGGTTACGACATTCTTCTGCAAATAGTCAAAAATATAAAATGTACAGAGTAGTACTTTAGATGGGTTATGTCCTAAGATAAGTTATGTACATCTGATATAGAATTATGTACATAATGTCATCAGATGGGTTATGTACAACTAATATAGAACTATGTACCTTATATAATGATCTATATACTATACTTTGTAAATTGTTACAAGCACAACAAAATTATCCTATGACGTTCTTCTGTAAATAGTCAAAAACATAAAATGTACAAATTAGTACTTTAGATGGGTTATGTACAACTAGTATAAAATTATGTACAATAGTGTTCTCAGATGGGTTATGTACATCTGATCTAAAATTATGTACAATAATATCCTCAGGTGGGTTATGTACAACTAATATAGAATTATGTATAGTAACATCCTCAGAAGGATTATGTACAACTGATATGTAAATATATATACATTACATAATGACCTATATAATATACTTTGTAAATTGTTACAAGCGCAACAAAATTTCTACTTTAAGATGTAACTAGATGAGTTATGTACAATGTCTAGTGCTCTCCTCAGATGGATTATATATGTACAACTGATATCAAAATATATACATTATTTAGTGACAAATATGTACATCACAAGTTATCAACGTAATTCAGCAGATAATCAGTAGAGAATCTACATAATTCTTGATAATCGATTCTCTAATTTAAAACAAATATATTAATTTCTTTCTTGAATCAGCAGGTTCATAATCAGTTTTCCTTAAACGAATTGTTCAGGATTACAATCAAATCTGCAAGTGAAAATGAAGACAATTAAATCAAGCATAGAAATCGTTGATAATCAAGCATAGAATTCCTTGATAATCAAGCACAGAATTCGTAAAATTAATTCTATGAACGAATTTACAAAGTGAACACAATGAAATCTCCAACTTAATTGATGATAATCAAATGATGAAGATCTGCAATTGAAATGATGAAAACGCTCGATTTTACGAGTGAGCACAATTAAATCTGCAAGTGAAAATGATGAAGATCAAACGATGAAGATCTGCAATGGAACTGATAAAGATGATCGAATGATTTGAATGAAAAAATAAACAAATTTCTAGAGAGAGAAAGTCGACTAATTCAAAAGGAAAGGAAAAAGATGGCGCGCGTTTGTTTTTGTGCTCTTAATTTTGATCAAGCCTGGTCCGTTGATCTCAATCAGATCTAATGGTCCAGATTGTGCCTGAACGGTTGCAGGGAGTTAGGCTGCCTCTATATATATATATATATAGAGAGAGAGAGAGAGAGAGAGAGTAAGGCTCTTATGAGTCCTTCTCTATATATGAGTTCATAAGTCCCCATCTCATCCATTGGATGGGATGAGGATGGATGGACAAGATACATCCTAATATTTGTATTTTTTTTAAAAAAAGGGAGATTTAGTATCCTAAAATAACTCCCTTGATTTTAGGAAACAATAACTCCCATAATCATTTCATTCCTCATTCATTCATTCATTCACGTTATACGTTCATCAAAACCTAAAAAAACGCTCTCATCATCACGTTCATTCATTCATTCAATCAAATCTGTGCTCGAAGTTCCATTACTATGAATTCAATGATCGCGACATCTCCATCAACTATTGATAAACAATTCATCGAGTATAACAATGGTGAGTTTCGATATTGCTTTCATGTTTTGCGTTAATTTTTATTCATCATCTCGATTAATTTGCGTTCATGTTTTTTGCGTCAATTTTCATGTTGATATTGCTTTCATGGTCGTTTCCTTCATCATAGATTTATATCAATGGTTAATTGGTCTCTTGTTAGTATAGATTCTAGAGTTTTATGTTTGTTATTTAGGTTTTCCGTAATCTCCACTGATATTATTGTTTTGTTGTTTATTGAAGCAAACACGGCGTTGAAGTAACATACGTTCTAAGTTACAGTAACACGTAATTTTAATTAGAATAACACACACTGAACGTTGAGAAAGGTTTTTGACGATGATGTTAGAGTAACGTGTTGTACGAGTTAGAGTAACTCAATTTATGAGTTGAAGTAACACATTGGTTGCATCGACGCAACGTTGTTTAATTTTATGCAGGTGGAATTGGCAAAGATGCGAATGCACAGGACAACACCGGAAAAGGTGGAATTTTATTCATTTGATTAATCATAGATTCATATCAATGGTTTTTGGATTTGATTAATCATAGATTAAGCAGACACGGCGTTGAAGTAACATACGTTCTAAGTTACAGTAACACCTTATTTTAATTAGAGTGACACACACTGAACATTAAAAAAGATTTTTGGCGCCGATGTTGAAGTAACTTGCTTTACGAGTTAGAGTAACACAACTTATGAGTTAAAGTAACACATATGTCCCATGGGCGTAACGTTGTTTATTTTTTTGCAGGTAGCATTGGCAAAGAAGCAAATGCACAAGAATGGTGCAGAGATGTGGGTGAGGCGTTCACTCCGTACATGGGGCAACTATTCGGGGAAATCGATGAGGCGGTGAAATTTTATAAAATCTACGCTTTTTGTGGGTTTACAAGAATAACTGATTTTTTTACATATTTTTTTACACATAATGATGTACAACGTTGCAGTTAACTCTATATTTATTTAATACATGCGTTTTTGGTTAGAGTAACATCTCAGATGTATTGTAGTAACACCATTCGTTCGTTAAAGTAACAAATATAATGCATAAAAGTAACTGAGGATATTAGCGTTGTTTATCATTCATTCTTAGATTAACCACAACCATTTTTTATAGTAACATGATTTGTTCGTTAAAGTAACAGCTACACTGCGTTAGAGTAACACATTTTTTTTCCTAAAGTAACACAGTTCATGAATTAAAGTAACACATCGTATGAGTTAAAGTAACAGTTTTTGCAAGAGACTATACAACAGTTCATGAATTAAAGTAACACATTGTATGAGTTAAAGTAACAGTTTTTGCAAGAGACTATACAACTTAACAGGTTTTATGAGTTAAATTAACACAGTTCATGAATTAAAGTAACACATTGTATGAGTTAAAGTAACAGTTTTTGCAAGAGACTGTCATACAACGTAACACATTGTATAAGTTAAAGTAACACAATTCACGAATTGAAGTAACACATTGTATGAGTTAAAGTAACATAGTTTACGGGTTATGACAGTAACATAGTAACATACGTACAACGACAGTAGAAAAATGATGATTTTGTGGTGAAGATGAAAAAAACTTAATTTTAATGAAACTTGTTGTGTGAAAGAAAGAAGCAGTTAAAAGATTGATAGGAGAGAGAAGATTTGCATTGAGATAATTAAGGAAGAGAGAAAAATGATATATTTACCAAGATTTGTTAGTTATTTCCTTATTTCACCTCAGCAATCACAACCATCCATCTTCCACTTGATCAATGGTTCAAGATTGAACTCATGGACTCAATCTATATAGAAGGACTCACTTGATCCTTCATATATATATATATATATATATATATATATATATATATATATATATATATATATATATATATATATATATATATTACTTAATTGCCAAAATGTGTCACTCCTTGCAAATAACACAATTTTCCTCCAACTAGCTTTCTTTGAAAGATCCCAAAAAACCTAGCCTCCAAAAAAAAAATCTTGGGGCTACCACCATTAATGGTGGTAAGCCCCCAATTTTAATTAATTTTAATTAATCATATCGTTTTAATATTAGTATTATTAGTATTTTAGTTATAATAAACCTTCTCCTTTTGGAGAGTTTCGCCCCCATCAATTGATGGGTTTCGCTCTCTCTTTAAGAAGAGATGTTAAATCTATTATAGTGGAGAGGACGCGGAAGATCATCAGTACCATAATCGTTCATCATGTGGTATCTCAATTTATGTCAGATTGGCGGCTACAATCTATTAGGTTAGATGAAATTGATTCTCGTCAAAACCTTGGAAGATCCGAAGACCCTCTTGTGAAAAGTTGTATCATTAAACAGCGATGTGTTGAAAGAGGATGTGCAGAAGCGGAGATCAAAATCTTAGTGAGAGATCTGTGTTTTAACGAGAATTTATTTTACTCAAATTCTATAGTATTGTATCCGTTCAATTTCGATAGAAGTTGTAGATGTCGTATGACTTTTTATTAATAAAATGATCTATTCGCTCAAAAAAAAAGCTTTCTTTGAAAGATAAGAAATTATTTTCATAAAAAATGAGAGGTTATTTTAGAAAGAATTCTACCTATAATAGAACACAATAAAATATTTTCCAAAAATAATGGAATATAAATTTCATAAAATCATAAGGGAGATGTTTTACTAAAAAAAATACTTTTAGAAAACTTTTTCGATCTTTAAAATACTACACGATATTTCTTAGAAAGACAAAAATCGGATAAGTCATGTAACATCTGGAGGCCAGACTATAACATCCAAGATTTAGACTGTAGCATCCAAAACTCGTACTGTAATCTGACAAAAAAACTTCGACGCCTTGACACACCTAAATAACCTACACCCAAATAAAACGATTCACGAAATCGAGTCTATGAGTTCAATTAAAAAGGCTTCTTATTTATTATGTCACTTCCTTGTCATCTCTTTAACACGTGAGCGTGTTAATCATCTCTTCCTTTCTCTACAACGTGCTTGATCCTTCAATCTCGTTCTTTAACGTATCCAAAATCCTCGTATTCAATCCTGCAAGCTTAGCATACATACTCCCTCCATTCGGGTGAATTATTTGCCTATTCCGGAGGTCATTTGTTTGTCTTTCTAATTTAGGATCTATTTTAAGAGCTAATGGACCATATTTCCCATCATTAGTTTTCCATACCCAAGCATTTACACAATGTTTCTTGGTCTTTTTAGGAGTTAATTTATTGGTGTTTTGCCCAAACGAAAGACAAACCGTTCATCGGGACAAAAAAATACTAGACAAACAAACCATTACGTGTCACTTATCTTGTAATCATCAAAACCAATTCGTACGTTCCTATAAATAGTACTCCCTCCATTCAAATCTAAACTACACATTTCTCTATTGCACATTTGTCGAGGCGTGTTTTGCACCATTGATATCTTTCATTTTACATTAGTAAAAATTATAAAAAATTTGATATTCTTGACCTACTTGCAGGGGCGGACTAGGGGTGCGCACAGCACCCCACGTGCGCACTCTTAGGTTTTCAATTTTTTTTAAAGAAAAAAATACTGAAGCTTTACTACTTGTGTAATATGCGTGAAAGGGGAGCAAGAGAAACATCAGTGGTGCATTGGTAGAGTGCGCTCCCTCAAGTCCCTTTGCTTGGAGTTGGCAGGGGTACGAGTCCCCATACCAGCATTACTTTGTATTTCCTACTTACATTGTTCACAACCCTCTGCCTCCTCAGTTACTTTTTTTAAATTCACGCATCAGTCCTTGTCACAATTCCCACCTTCTTCGCGACGCCCACAGTCAATGACGAAGCTATGTTAAGGCCATCATGGGCCATGGCCCCAGGTGATTTTGTAAGAATTAGTATTGATTTAGTGAAAAACAAATCAATTGTAGGTGATGTCTTAGTTGGTTGGTGAGGTTATTATTTAAACTGCCTGCATTGGTCAGGGGTTCGAATCCCCTACCTATCCTTTTTTCTATTTTCTCATCTTTTGAATCTTCTAACTTACCCTATTTAAAATGTGTTCCTCCCATTTGTTTAATTTTTTTAATGATGAAGAAACTTTTGAAACTTCTCGCTACCCATTATCTAAAATGCGTTTTTCTCATTTGTTTAATTACTTAATTAACTAGTTGAAAACCCCGTGCGATGCACGGGCCGATTTTTAATGACGTTGATAACGACATAAAATTATTATGCATAATAGTAAACAAATATTATCCACGTATGTGAATGTATTTCTAGGTAAATATTATTTGCGATAAGCGTCAAATTAAATTATAGGCGTACATTATAGTTAGAAAGATTAATTAAAGTACCTCTCACACAAGTACATCTTCAACTACATATTCGAACCATTATTCATTTATATTTATATGGAATATTTATTTGTTACTCTATAAGTTTTGCATTCAACAATATTATCTATGGATTATTATTATTATTATTATTATTATTATTAAATAATAAATAAAATGACAAATAATATTTACGTATCAATGTAAAGTAAGAGATCCAATTTGACATACATAATTCAAAAACATAAAATTTCATGATAGTATAAAACGACGTGTTTATTTCTTACACAATAAATGTATAAATAATTAATCTAATAAGGGATTAAAATATTGCTCATATGATTAACTAAGTACACATAAGATGGTGCAAATACTTTGAGACAATTTCTATAAATTGTCAAATATAAAAATCTCTTACGTTATCTCACTTTCTTAAAAAAAATAAAACTCTTGAATCATGCTATTAGTAATAAATTATAGTCAAATATAGTGATACATGGGCCGCTTGTTAGTGATATTGATAAAAAAAATTATTATAATTAATTACATTTTAAAAATAAAAATTTAAGAAACTTTTCAAGTATCTTGTACGAAGTTAATAATAAGTACACTGATGAGGTACGTTTTGTTATTCTCAGATTTTTTTTGATTGATATAATGAGATATAAGGATGATTGATTTCTTTTATTTATGATATAGAATTTCATCACCTTATCATAATTTTTTTCGATGTGAAATAATTTATTTTAACTCTTTTTAAGATTCAAAAGATTTCTGGTTGACGGATTATTCCTTTTATTTATATAATAGAATTTCATCATCTTATTAGTATAATTTTTCGATGTGCGATAATTTAACCTCAATTTATAGCGTTAACACTTAAGAGTTGTTATAAGACTCAAAAGATTTTTCGTTAATATCTAAAATGAATGATTTCTCTTGTTTATGATATAGTATAAAATTTCATAAGCTCATACAGATTTCTATATATTCTTTATTTAAATTAAAAGATATATTAAAACTATAATAATTATTAATAATAATTATTTAAAAAATCAAAATTTTAATTTTATACTTTTTGAGATAAATAAATAAATATTAAAATAATTATCAAATAGAATTGACTAAGCGTTTCACGCTGCCGCGATCCAATTTTTGTTGCCTTATGAAGTAATAATCGTCGATTTATATAGTGATAATTTTTAGAGTCTTAAATGGGGTAGGATTATTTTTTTTCCTATACAAATTCTTATATTATTTATTTAAATAATAAAAAATCAAGTCTTAGGCGGAGTACGATTAGAATGCCATTCCAACACCTAAACCTTAATTAAATAAAGTAATTTGTAATACTAAAAAATAATATTAAAAAATTTCGACCAATCAAATCGCTCGGAAAGTTCCTGCTTTATTAATATATATTGATTGTTAGTATCATATTTGTGAATCGGTGATTAGGGATTTAGAGTATGCAAGGTTAAATGAAGTTTTTTTCTTTCTCTATTTGTTTGATAGAAAAAGCTTTTGTAATCAATTTGCAAAATTTAATATTCTATACGACTTTTTATCTAATGTATGCATATTTAAGCATATTTACCGTAAATATATTAGAAAATCAGTAACTGCTAACACATGTATAAGAAAAATTACTACGACTATAATTTTTCATACATTTTAACGATCAATTTACAAAAATAAATCTCGGCCCCACCTAGAATTTCATTCTGGCTTCGTCCCTGCCCACAGTCCACCCCGACTGCCGCCGACCACCCATTAGTCCAAAGTCCACCACCCACACAAAATTGAAGGATCTACTCGTATTAATTAGTCTATTTCATTTGTAAGGTTTCAAAAAAAAATTCTCAATTATCAATTTCGAATCATATTCTTATAATCTTATAGGTACATGTTTTTGGGTATTTGTTTATGTCAATTATGGGTTTTGCTTTGATATTGTCATTTAAATATAATTCCCAATTGATATTTCACATTTGTGAAACCCTAATTTTGGGGGTTTATGTTATTTATTTGTTGGTTGATCATTATTTCTTTAGTTGGACTATAAATTCATAAATATAATGAGTGATTCTCTTTTGAATCATTGTTTAGTCTCATATATAGAGAAAGATCTTTTTATGCAAGTTAGTTTTTTTTTGTTCAATGAAAAGCGCACTTAGTCGCATTACAATACAGGGGAAGAGGAATTCGAACCTGAGACCTATTGTCTCAGAACACCTAGTCTTAACCACTAGACCAAGACACCTAGTGACGATGATGTATTGAAACGTTTTCATAACATGAAATCTCGTCGGGGTCTTTTAAGTTATATTTAATATTTATAGTTAACGGACAATATGTAACTATGTGACGACACAATCAATTTCTATTTTTAATTAATATTTTATATTCTTCGCAATTCATTGATTTTTTTTAAAGTGAACCCCCTATTTTAAATTTCTGGGTCCGCCACTGCCTACTTGTAAGATGAATCAAACAAGATCCCACGGCTATATTTTGTGTTATAGATTGTCGAGAATAGCGAAAATTCTCTTTAGTTGTGAATAGTGTCAAAAAAAATAAATGTGTAGTTTGGATTTGAATGGAGGAAGTAACTACTAATTAAAGCAATCTCAAAAGTCAAAACTACAACTGGGAAATGGGTTTCAAAATTGATATATTCACATCAAATTAATCAAATAGTATATAAATACGAAAAAAAATACCCGGTTTATCCGGTGTCACTCTACATTTTAAAACTGGATGTGATGATCGCAGGGAGGCGAGTTAGTGGTTGTTCGTGTGGGTATGTAGTTAATCAACAACGTTGTTGCTAAAGAGCTTGAACTGGTTGGCATCAACAACGTTATTTGCCTATTCCGGACGTCTCAGTCATTTGTTTGTCTTTTTAATTTAGGATGTATTTTAAGAGCTAATGGACCGTATATTCCATCATTAGTTTCCCATACCCAAGCATTTACACAATGTTTCTGGGTCTTTTTAGGAATTTATTGGTCTTTGTGTCCAAACGAAAGACAAACAATTCACCGGGACGGAGAAAGTACTAGACAAACAAACCATTACGTGCCACTTAATTTGTAAATCATCAAAACCAATTCGTACATTGCTATAAATAGTAACTACTAATTAAAGCAATCTCGAGTTTACAACTTGGAAATGGTTTCAAAATTGATATATTCACATCAAATAGTATATAAATACGAAAAAAATACCCGGTTTATCCGGTGTCATCCTACATTCTAAAACTGAATGTGTGACGATCGCAGGGAGGTGAGTTAGTGGTTGTTTGTGTGGGTATGTAGTTAATCAACAACATTGTTGCTAAAGAGCTTGAACTGGTTGGCATCAAGAACCAACTTGCGTATAGAAGAGAATGCTCCAAGTAAACCGACACCAGTGAAAACGATCATTATGGTGACATTAATCCAGTAAATGGGTGACGATTTGGAAGGCTTGTAAGTCATGTTATAGAGAAGCATGGGCAATATGAAGTCTAAGGGGATGAAACCTATGGCTCCCACGACACTGCTAATGTCCCCAAAAAATGGGAGCATTGCAGCAAATAGCCCGCAAATTATCATGTACAATGATCGAAGGATTATTCGTGGGATGAGGTTTCTCTTCGAAAACATGCCTTTCTTTGGATCGGCTGATTTCTTCTCCATCACCTCGAATGCTACCTGGGAGTATACCTGTCACATTTTCCAAACATACTGTCATGTACTCACGTATATAGGCATTTGCGGGTCACAAAATTATTTCTTTTGAGCGTCCAAGGTAAAAATTAAAAGCTACGGAGTATTTACCAAGATATACATATAAAATTTATTTTTCTATCCTAAAAAGAAAAGTAGACGATATACTAAAAAAAGATGTGTTATGTTGCAGTGTCTGGAGTCCCCATAACTCTAGGCATAGATCCGCCATTGTATACAAGTCATTCAGACTTACGCTTTATGCACTTTTAACACAAAATGGTGCGTGGTCTACTTCGAAGCCTCTTATCCTGCTGTACACTGGGCAAGAGTTGTTCATTCAATAAGGGTATAATGTCAATGAAATCAAAGCATAGTGGTGATCAGCATCCTTACCAATCCAATGGCAAGAAGTTGGAGAAGAACGAAGATGACAGCAAGTCCTAACAGCCAGTCTGGAGCCAATGCTGGACCGTTATCTGGAAGGAGGCTCTTGAATATGTTAGACGTGGACTTGTTTCCAAACACGTAATAACCAGAGACAGCAACCGCGTAGAAAGTGACAAAAATTACAGTGTAGCAAAGTGAAAGGGCTTTTAACATCTTCCCTGTTGCCGGTGGTGCCAATGTTGCCTACCAATGGTGAATTCATTAAGGACTATCAATTTCATCATCCACTGAAGCAAAACAACTTCTCCAAATCTCATATTTAACAACAGATCATATGTAATAAAACTGACTCAAATGATAGAAAAGGTTAGAATGCGACTTTACTTGAATTTCTGGGAGTATGCCATTCCCAAAAATAGCAGCTATAATTGAGATAGAAGTGAATGCATTAAACACCCTTGTAGCAGATGAAGTTTCCAAATAATAATGTCTTTCGGGTGCAGCTTTTGATCTACCTGTGAATTACCCCTTTTTTTATTAATAATATTAAACCCTAGACAAGCTTAGAACAGAGATGCATGGTTGGAACTCCATGAAACCTTGCATATTCGATGAGGTCACATATCCATGGTCCGGGATCAATCACCAGTAGGGATGACAATGGATCGGATTCGGATCGGGTGGAGCTTCACTCGGATCCATCACCCCTCTCTATCCACCCACCCGATCCATTCATCATCCATTAAAATGTCATCCATATCTGATCCACCCGTTATCCAATGGTGAAACGGATGGTTTGGGTGATTTAACGGTACGGAGTATTATTTTATGAAATAAATATTAAATCGAAAACAATTTCTTGTGAGAGCTTGAGACTACTAGTGATTGCCATGGTACTACCTTCCATGGTAGTATTATTTGAGTTAGATCTAGTTTAGGAAATAAAAATGAATAATTAACAAAGGAAATAATAAAAGAATAGAAGAGACGTCGAAGAAAAGTCGTAGAAATGAACTAGGTTTTAGGAAAACAGCGGTCATTCTCTTATTTTTGTGTAATTTTTTTTTTTAAATGGATGAGTGTGGGGTCGGATGGTTAACGGATTACGGGTGGCCAGGATGATGCTCCACCCGAATCCGACCCAATCCATCACCCGCTATTCGTCCACTTATTCGAGTTTTCATCCATTTACTTTTTTCGGATGGATCGAATATACGGGTGAAATTGTCATCTCTACTCACCCGTGTAAAGCAAAAGATCACAATTTTGACCAATTTGGCTAAACTATATTTTTGACATAAAATAAAAAATATAGGGGGTAAAAACATGGTCAAACAGTCACATTTTGGCCTAAACTATACCTTCAAAAAATGGCAGGGAAAAAACATGGTCAAAGTGTCATTTATTTGAAGACCATGTAAATAAAAAAACATTATTACATGGACAATCTTCCAAATTATTCAGATGCATTCAGGGAACTGAATGGAACAACAATTGTGGATTAGAAATGGTGAAATATTGATCCACAAACCTGCATTAATACATGCACCAACGACCAAGAAGCTGTAGCCCAAACATAAAATCAGTGAACCCAAGTTGATATGCCGTAGAGCATGAAAGCTTGGAATCTGAGCGAGGATTATCATCACAACCGTCACCATCGCTATGAATTGATACAATACAAGTGAGCCACTTGGCGAAAGGCTCGAGTACATCAGCTGCCAGTCTCAAATTAAATGAATGAATGTCAGAGACAGTTCAATTATATTTTCAACCAAAATCAGTTTCGGTATGTGAAATTGAGCTACATTAAGATACTCCTTACTTGGAGTACTACGTAATAATTTGTTGGCGTTGTTGGCAGAACAAACCTGAATGCATTGTCCAGCAAGCAGAATAGCTCCAATCCCGATTCCAGTGTTAATGGCAGTTTGAATGCTTATTACAAAATAAAACATCCACCCAGAACCTGTCCACGTTGTTCCAAAATATGTATGACAATAATACTTTTAATCACTTCATTGCACTTAATTAATTCAATTTTGTTCATCCTCATTAGATTAAATTAAGTTACTATATTAAATCACTTTCATTTAAATTCAATTCAGCTTCGTTTAAACGGAAAAAACAGGGAATTACATATACATAAACCACGTAACAGGAGTCTCTCTTAACATCGGGACCATTTATTCAAGAGTGAGTATATTATTAAGTTGATGACAATGTGTATTATAAGTGGATAATTTAGCACTCCGTCAACTTACGTTATTTATTTATTATTATATATGAGTACTTTGTATGTAGAGTATTTTAGAGCAACCACAATGGTTTGGGTTTCATTGTGGTCCATTTGTCGCCACATCACCTATAATCTATTTTCAACATTTAATTTCTACTAATAAAATATCATATATTTAATTAATAATTATTTTGGATTACTTTAACAATGAACTAGTAAAAATAATTAATACTGACACTTTTAAAAAAATTAAATTAAACTAAATTACTTTTACATAATTATTATTTTAACATTATAAAAACTTACATAGTACTCCCCAACAAAAACTAATAAAATAATTTTTCGGGTCATGAACCTGATAAGCAGGTATAAATTTATTTGTCAATTAGTACGTATAAATTTATCGGGTCAGAATATTTTTTCAAGTCGACTCCGGTTCAGGTTCTAACAATAGAAAACATATTGTTAATAGAAAAATTGTTCTAAAAGAAAATTATGGTCAATAAAGAAAATTATGATTAATAGAGTAGAATAGATAAAAATTGGTTAATGGAGTTTAATGACATGAAATGAATTGGAGGTTTACAAGTGAAATGAAATGAATCGAGAGTGTGCACCAATATTTATGTTGAAATGGAATTTCAATCTCACAAATTGTGCGTGAACCTCACCCACACATTCATTCAACTTTTAATTGTTGCGTGATCCAAACTCTCTCTCACCATTTTTTATCATCAAAACCATGAACTGCGTTTGTCTGGGACAATTTTTGAAGAACAAACCACGAACTTGAAGCAATGGCAGAGGTTCGTCCATCACTTACAAACTCCTCTACAAACCACCATTGTGGATGCCCTAACTATGTAAAAGAAATGTGATTGATAAATAAGAAACGGGTATAAATATAACTGTTTCCAAATATGTAATCTCGTATGAGATAGTCTCATACGGAGTAGAAGTTTTTGTGTTTTGGCGTTTTGCCACAATATTACTATGATTAGACGTTGGATTAAATTAAAATCCAAATGATTTTCGAGGGAAACCCCAAGTTTAAAGAATAGAATAGTAGATTAAATGGACAAGGGCAGTATTTGACTTTGTCAGGGCGGCTGTCAACTGTCAAGTAGCAACTGTGAATGCGTGATCATGTTCCCCTCCATATTACTCCCTCCATCAACTTTTTACATGTGGAAAATGAAAGTTAAAAGAAAATGTGGAGTCAATTAAAAGAAATATTGTAGGGAGGAAGTTTAAAGATGAACAATCCTTAAAAAAATAGGAAGATTAAAATTGGATGGAGATAGTAATTACGGATTACTACATACGTACGGTAGAGTATTACTATATTTACTTGGGATTTAAAAACATGTAGTTGAAGTGTTATACGATAAGAATAAGAAACGTTACCTAAGACATCGGCAGCAAGTTCCCGGAAGCGAATATGGCGACGGCCTTGGGTGTCACAGTGATCCAGAACAAGTGACATGAGATAGTAGGCGTAGAAGGTGACGAGGCCCATTGCAGTTAAGCAGAAGAGGCCTAGGCCCCACCCTAACCCCCTCAACACGTACGGCAACGTTAGTATTGTGGGTCCCACTATCGCCGTCGTCAGGTGGTATCCCGCGTGCCACCACTCCCCTGCACATCACCCCACGCCCCTATCATATAATTATAATAATAGAGGATATCGTAGTATTACGGTATCAAGATTGAGAATATCGTATTCGATCTCGATTACCTTTGGATTGGAGGACAAATTTAGCACCAGCGTCGTCGTCGTTGTTTTGAGGGATGGAGCAAGGGGACTTTCTGTCATGGTATATTTCTTCGGCAACAGGGATTTCAGGCGCCATGATTTAATTGGTAGCAGTCACCTACTCCTAATCATATAAATAAATTACTTAGGATCGGATCGGATCGAGTACTAAAGTCAAATGACAAGCAAATTGACAAATTTAGGATTGAGCTACTTGTACTTTAATTTGAAGGAGCACGTACCATACAGGAGGAAAGGTAGAGGGGAACTACTAGTCTACTACTGCTACTTGTACATTTGATTTCTATGGACATAGATATGCTACTAGCCCACTACAGTAGTAGAATTTTTTTCACTAAATATAAAATACGAGTATTATTGTAGGGAGAAGACAAAAACATGAGTTTATATATACACTATAAATAAATGCTTTGTTTAATTTAATTTGGTTTTGTGTGGATGCCTCATGTCTGTGTGCCAGTATGGGTTGATTGTTGACGGACATATGTTTAATTTGAAAGAGTGGTGTTTGATTTAACTATTCTTCTTTTCGACTTAATTTCAGCTCGGTTCACGTACTTAAGCTTAGCTCTTATAATTCATTTCATCTCTTATAATTTTAGCTCAGCTCTGATAATTTAAACCTCAATAGCTTTATCAAGTACTCCATAAAAAATACTAGTAATAATTACGATTATTATAATAATGTTGAATTATTTATACTAATATATTAATGAGTTATTTAACGAAAATAATAGCAAATGTTCCGGTATGAAAACAATTGACCCGAAGCGGATTCGGGTTCTTGGTATTTGATTGTCGTTACTTCGTTGATGATCGTTTAACTCCCTGAATCCCTCCTTCCTCTTACTCCAGTAGTCGGACCTTCCCGGCAGAGGTGGCCTGCTCCCTGCACAGGGAATGCACAGGGCCTCGGAGGTGTCCGAGGGAACCATCTCCGATGCCTAAGTCAGTCCGTGAAATGCCTTGACGAACCCCACTCATGAGGAGTAAAGTGGCGGTTTTGAGTAAGATTCTAGAGAGAGAAAGTCCAACCCCTTTCATGTGGGAAATGGCAAAATATTTATACCTTTCTCCAAAGAGAGGGAAAAGAGAGAGGGAAAAAGGAGGAATGAGTGGACGGGAGGGTGACACATGGGTTCACCTCGTCCACTCATTCCCCTTTACCTTAGGCCTGGACGAAAGGGTTCTGACTCCCCCCTGGCCCTGCCAAGGGCAAGAATAATGCCATGAGGACTGACAGGCAGGAGGGCTCAATAGGCTCAACTAGCATGCGGCATGACCCTGGCGGGCAGGGAAGGAGTCTGCTTGGAGCTTGGAGCAGCTGAGGTCACCTTCTGGAGGCTTCAGCCAGGTTTCGCTCTGATGGCCTGCCAAGCAGGCCGTTCCTCATTCTCGGGTCGGGCTTCCCTGGGGCCCGAATGGTGGGCGACCCGTGGCAGGCTACCGACCCCCATCAGCAACTATAGACCGTATTCTCAAAATTATATCAACTAGGTTAAAAGTCCGTGCGCTGCACGGATTAATTATCTTAATTATACTAGAAAAAAGAGTTATATAGAGTAAAAGTTAAATTTAAACTATGTTTAATCATTTGTTTACATTGAAATAAAAAATCTCATATGAAGATCATAAAAATAAGAGTAAATTAGAAATTACTCTCTTCAAAGTTGCGTTTATTAAAATTTACTCCCTGTTGATTTCTTTTTTTAATATTTTACACACAAAAAGACGTAAAACTTCAAAATTTACTTGCATTTCACAATTCCGACGACTTAATCCGGTGACTTTGAATTTTTTTCCTTATTTCATTTTTTTTATACCCAAAGTGCCCCTTTCTTCTTCCTACCCTTCTTTCCCCCTTCCGTTATCTTCTCATTTCGTTTTCAAACCTGTAAAAACAATCCCCGCAATTGAAGTTTTTCCCCAAAATTGTCATTTCAAAGATTTGCAAGTCGGTTTGGGGATCGTCAATTTTGTAATTTGGAGTTTTTCTGGATTTGGGACTGAAAGGATTGGGGAAGTAGAAATGAGGATGGGGTGATGGAGGGGTCGTACTATTAATGAAGTTAAGGGTATTTCGGTCAAGAAAATTATAAACTCGTCGGAATTGTGAAATGCAAGTAAATTTTAAAGTTTTACATCTTTTTGGGTGTAAAATATTAAAAAAAATCAAAAGGGAGTAAAGTTTAATAAATGCATCTTTGAAGGGAGTAATTTCTAATTTACTCTAAAAATAATGGTAAATTGATGTATTTTATATCTTAAATAACATTATTTTTCAAATTTTATACCTTGAATAACATTCTTTCAAATTACGGAGTAATATTTAATAATACAAATTTAAAGTTTCACTATCGTGGAGATAATAATACAAAATTTAAGACAATACTCGGTAAATATTTGGGTTAAAACTTGATAGATGACTTCAATTTATAATCATAGAATCACACCTATGATAATCAATGTGGTACAATCATACTACTTTCTTCTATCTTCTTCCCATATTCTATTTACGTTCGTCTTTCTATCTTCTGCCCATCGTAAATATTTCTAATTTGGTCCCACTTTTTTTTTACTATATTACCGTCACTTTTTACTTATAACTATAATTATGGAAGGAAAAAAATATTTAATTTATACATAATAAATTTCACATAATGACACTACTATTTCAATGTGAGACAAACAATGCACCTACTAAAAAACAGAACATCTTTTAATTATATTATTCTTTCAATGTGAGATAATTTTACTTAATTTTTTTATATAGAACAATTTCGACTTGTTTAGATATAGTCTTAAGAACTCTTGTGATAATTTTAATTGAGTTCTATAGTTTTTAAGACTCAATCACTCAATAAAGTTTTGGTAGATATCTAACAACGAATAATTACTTATATTTATAATACAGAATTTCTTCATTTTTCGATATGAGATAGTTTTACTTAAGTTTATAGTCTTAAGAACTTTTTTTAAAACTTAAAAGAGTTTTTGGTTGATATTTAATGACGAATGATTACTCTTATTTACAATAATATAGAATTTCATTACGTATATTGTTATAATTTTTCGATGTGAAATAATTTTTACCATTTTTATATGTAATATAGTCAACACTTTTTCGAGCAAATAATACATTCATCTTAACAACTTTTTTAAGAAAATTACATCACGTCATCATAACTTTTCGATGTGGAATAATTTACATCATTGTTTTCAAAACTCAAAAAGTGTTTTTTATTGATATCTAAGAATGAATGATTAGTCTTATATATAATATAGAATTCCATTATCATATATAATTATTTCGATGTGAGATAATTTACTATCTTAAGAGCTCTTTTTAAGACTCAAAAGAACACATAATTACTCTTATTTATAATATAGAATCATCGTCTTATTTTAATTTTTTCGATATGAACAATTTTAAGTTTCTATTCTTATTAAAAGTTTTTTTATGACTCAAAAGTTTTTTTGTCGATATTTAAATACAATGATTACTCTTATTTATAATATAGAATTCCAAACCTAATCAAAATTTTTCGATGTGAGATAATCAATTAAGGTTTATAATCTAAAGAGCTCTTTAAGACTCAAAATATTTATGGTGGATATCTTAGGACGAATGATTACTCTTATTTATAATATAGAATTTCATCACCTTCTTATAATTTATCGATTTGCGATAACTTTACTATTTTTAAATGTAAAAAATTCATCACTTTTCGAGCAAATAATATGAGACAAATAATATAAAATTTATATTCTAATGAAAGCATTTTCAACCACGAATCTAATTATTTTATTTTTATAATTTTTTTTACGATAATTTAAAAAAAATAAACTTTAAAGACTTTTTCCTAAAAATTGTAAAACATCACATTAATATAATAAATTAAATACATATTATAATAATTAAAAGATTTTCTCATTGATTATATTTATTTATGATACTTTTCTATTTGAGTTATGATGAAACGGACTAGTGGGATTGCTCTGAAAAAACTTCAAATATATAGGTTTGTAGATTTAATTTAATCTGAGAAAAAAATACGTATCATTGGACCAGTTCACCGAGAACAGTATTGGTGACTTTTTAACCGACTACATTAGCTAACCTAACTCATTTTTAATCGATTCGATAAATTAATAGTCTAAAAGTGAATGGTTGAAGATGAAGATAAGAAAGAGGAGAGAGACATTAATGGAGGTTGGAGATTAAGTGCTTCGTAAACTAACAATAATGAAGAGAGTGATGAAATATGAAATTAAATTAAAACAAAATTAAAGTAAACTAGTGTAGTGGCCCGTGAAAATTCACGGGTTGAGGCGTTTTTTTGTGTTTACATAAGTCCATTTGCTGTTTTTGGGGAATATATTTTAGTTTCATGCCGTGTTGTTTTTTTCGTTTTCACGATAAATACAAATTAATATCATCTCGACGAATGATCTGCTACGGGTGATATATTTTCAATTTTATTATTTTATTAGTGGACTATTAAACTACAAAAGTTTAACGTGTGTGATGATGATTTTTTTTGTGTAGTAGACAACATTTTCACTTTAGTTGCGTTGTTGTGAGATTGTAATAGTTTAAATTGATAGAGATCATTGTACACTCGAGTGGTATTATTAAATATATTGCTTCGAAAGTTTGACACATTACGCAAAGTATATTGACTATATTAATGAGGCACTACATTATATTAAGCTTAACAATTACTAATCTATAAATAAAGTTAAAAGGGTTGTTTATGCATTTAATTTTTTGCTACGTGGCGGTCATTAAATGCTTGAGCAACCTTTTATTATTATTATTATTATTATTATTATTTATAATTTCTTTCCTTTTGTCAATTTAGTCTTACTGAATTTTTCCCTCATATATGTATGTGTCACCAAGTTTTGTCTTTACACAGTTGCAAATTTTGTCTTCTTAAAAGATTTCCCGTTTTATTTTCAAAATATTCTCCGTATACTCGCTCTTTGTTCGTTCTAATTTTAGTGCTAATTTTTTTCGTGCATTTGTTGTTGTTTAGTGAACTTATGTGAAGCCACTAATCAAGTCTGGAATTCCTCGCTTTTCAGGTATAATAGTTTTATTTTAGTTGATTATTTATATAGATATATTTGAAGTTAACTTTAAATATAATGGATTTGGGGTTCATAAGAGTGTACTTTTATTTATATTCAAACTTGAAGAAATTTACACAATATGATTAAAAAGAGGTTACAACTGTTTTTGTTTTTCAGTTTTTTACATTCGGCTTTGATTTATTCTTATTGCATTTTGTTTTGTTGCTTATATATGTATTGTTTTTTCATGATTATAGATAGATGCGTTTCCGTTCTGTTTTTAAAATATTCTCTTCAGTTGTACAATTGTTCTTCGTTGATTCTAATTTTAGTGCTGATTTAATCTTTTTGCATTTGTTTTTGTTTAGTAAAATCATGTGAAGCCAATAATCAAGTCTGCAATTTTTCATTTCTCAGGTATAATAATTTTATTCTAATTGATTATTTATATAAATATATTTCAAGTTCACTTTAAATATCACGGATATTGGGTTCATAAGAGCGTGCTTTTTTTTATATTCAAGCTTGAAGAAATTTACAAAATATGATTAAGAAGCTGTTTGTCCTTTTACAATTTCTTGCATTCGACTCTAATTTACTCTTATTGCATTTTGTTTGTTGCTTACATATATGTATTGTTTTTTCATAATTTTAGAGTTGTTATAAAGTTTTCGCTTTATTATTAAACTTATATATACATAGACAAAATATTAGATAAAATTTTTAGAAAGATTGTGATCAAAATAATGTACGTGATAATAAATGTACTAACAAAATGAATCATCTTTGTTGGAAAGTATAAAAATAAAATAAAATAATGGAGTAAGTTAAATCAAATGAAATTTCCATTCTTTATCAATGAATATTAATTTTCTACTCATTATTATAACAGATAATAATTAAATAAGGGTAAATGAAAAGCTTTTCGTCAATTACTAATGTAATTAATTACATTTAAAAAAAAAACTTACTATCACATATAATAATACAACAAATTATTAAATAAAAGTATTAGAAAAGATTGTGATTTTTGAAAATGTAGGTCGTACCTAAATTTATTAATGAAAACAATTTGCATTGATTTTTACATTCACAAATGAAAATTTTTATTGCTATAAAAGGTAGTATTAGATTGTGATTAAAATAATGTACGTGATAATAAATGTACTAACAAAATGAATCATCTTTGTTGAAAAGTATAAAAATAAAATAAAATAATTGAGTAAGTTAAATCAAATGAAATTATCATTCTTTATCAATGAATATTAATTTTCTACTCATTATTATAACAAATAATAATTAAATAAGGGTAAATGAAAAGGTTTTGGTCAATTACTAATGTAATTAATTACATTTAATAAAAAAAAACTTAATATCACATATAATAATACAACAGCTTATTAAAAAAAGTTTTAGAAAAGATTGTGATTTTCGAAAATGTAGTTCGTAATAAATTTATTAATGAAAACAATTTGCAGTGATTTTTACATTCACTAATGAAAATTCTTATTGCTATAAAAGGTAGTATTAGATTGTGATTAAAATGATGTACGTGATAATAAATGCACTAAGAAAATGACTCACACTACAAAAAATGATTACTTGTGCCACAAATTACGCCACAGAATTTAATGATTAGTGGCATAAATTAATCTTGCCACAGAAATTTCAATTGTGTATACTTTATGTAAAATATTATGCCACGGAAGTAGCTGTCGCGTGGCTAAAACCACTTGTGCCACGAATGAGCCACACTAGTGGCAAATAAAATCAAATTAGCAACGAGTAAGGATACGTCCGTGGCAAGCCTTTCTTTTGCCACAAAAATAGATACTGCTGTGACATACAATTTTTTAAGCGCGAATGTTATATATAGTAGTGGCCATGGGGGATCCAGGAACGAGACCTATATCTTAGGCTAAAAGAACGTTGATTAATCGTGTGATTTTGTTTAGTGGATTATAAAAATTGTGGTCATATTTTACAAATATATGAGTAATTTTGTAAGGGTAGGTCTTATGAGAAACTAAGACAAACTAAGACGTATCACAAAATAAAAAAGCTAAAGCCTTGTTCGTTTGGATTGAAACTGAATGAACTGAACTGAACTGAATGAGTCCGAAATGAACTAAACTGAACTTAACTAAACTGAACTAAACTGAAAAGATAAATAATAATTATAATTAATGATAATAATGAATAATAATAATAATAATAATTACTAATAATAAATATTTTTATTAATGGTAAATAATAACATAAAATAAAAATTAAAAATAATTGTTAATAATAATAATAACAACAACAACAATAGTAGTAGTAGTGATGGTGGTGGTAGTAGTGGTAGTAGTGGTGGTAGTAGTATTAGTAGTGATAATAATAATAATAATAATAATAATAATAATAATAATAATAATAATAATAATAATAATAATAATAATAATAATAATAATAATAATAATAATAATAATAATAATAATATAATAAGGGAAAAGTCCCATGGTACCCTCGAACTATGTCACATTACACATGATACACCCGTTTTTAAGTTTGTTCCCATGGTAACCTTGAGTTTTATAGTTTAGTTCCCGATTTACCCACATTCCATTTTCTGTCATCACGCCGTTGAATTATGTTGAAGAGCTGGATCATTAAGTGTTAATTAATTTTGGGAGGAAAAATTAATTACATCCCTCAATCGCTACTTTTCAGAACCCTTAGCATAAAGAGAGGCGTTCCCATGGTACCCCTAATGTTTGATAGAATGATAGTTGTTCCCATGGTACCCCTAAGGTACATTGTTGTTCACATGGTACCCCTGAAACGAAAGAGGCGACTCTTTGAAACAAAGTAACAGCTAGGCTATTGAACTAGCCGTTACGCAAATTCTTATAAATGCACACCCCTTTCTATTTTGACAGAATATGAACAAACAATCCACACAAATCAAACTTCCAACAATTTCGATTTCACATTCAAGTTCAACTCTAAGAGGAATTCAAATGGAAAACAAAATCTGCCTAAGATGCAATAAAAGAACGAATATAGAAAGGAAGAAGCATCTTCTAATAATGCAATGTGGGTAGTTGATAAAGTGTCCATTCAACAAGATTTGAAGAAAAAGATGAAAAAACAAATGGAAATAGTTTGTGACATCAATAAGAAAATTGATTCTATGTCAAAATTGTAAAATTTAAGCATCATAATTGGTTCGATCATGAACTTTAGTCTACTTTAATCGGCAATTACATCCATTAATTGCATCAAATCAATGTCGTACATAGAATAATCGAAGGACTTTCCATCATATTGAACTTCCAACCATTTTTCAGCTGTCATGCATTCTAGTTATACACAAACACCTACCTTAAATGAGAATTCAGTAAACACAAACATAATAAGAACATAACACAATGAAATATAACACATTCGAAATATTCAATAGTCATGATGCATATACGAAAATTAACAACTAAACAAACAATTTAAATTCAAAGCAAAAATATTTCATAAACATTCCTAATTGAACATAAACCCTAACTTTTTGAAATTAGGGGTTGTAATATTTAGCCCACAAAGCCAAAAAGATCCCTTTTTTGTGGGATTTGGGTGTTCTGCCATTTTCACACTTCCTTTTTTTTGACAGTCACAGGTAAATTGATAGCGTAAATACTAACAAGGACATCACATCCATGTGAACTTCAACTAGAAATGATGCTCTTAATGACAAACCTGACATCATTCAACAAGAACACTACTCCTTTATAACGAGACAATTACTCTTCTCAGGATTGCTCTTGATGACAATAACGCTACTGCTATAAATGGCCAACCAGACTAACAATTAATTACAGGTTTCAATTAAAATACTATATGTGAGTCTTGGACAAACTCAAATGTATGGTGAGAGAGCAACTCTAATTAATACGGTGTAAATTCAAGGGAGCACTGGCAATAGGAGTATCAAAGAAGACACTCTCTTTTCTTCATCAACTAATAATGGCTATGAGTATTTATGACACTGACTTGTGAATTGCGATATTGATAGCAGTAATACACTTTATTACCCCAAGTAACATAATCCAAAATTGGGAATTTGTCGATCAAAGAAAAGAAAGCACTCCATCTCCAATCTACATACCTACAATTCTGGCTCTTCTTCAGTCACTGGGAAGCTAATCTATTATCCTTATACCAACATACCTCTAACCATACATGATTTATAGTCACCTAACTTCCGCAAATAACACAATTTTCTAATAGGGGATGAGAGTGTTGATGATACTATAATTCCATTATTAGAGAGCATCATATCCAATTTTTACCCCCATTTTAATGAACAATATAAGATTAACAATCAATCTAGTATCACCCACTGAACATAGTATCGGATTGGGAATTGAAATTTATGACTCATAAAAATCCCTAATTGAAACATATAATCCAAACCCTAATTTAATCACAATTTTAAATCAAAATTTATAAAATAAACATAAAAAATCTACGAAAATAAAAACGGTTTAATCACATAATAGCATAGAGGAAGATTAAAACGAAGCTTTAATCACATAAATGCAAAAATAAGGAGGGTTAGTAATTTACCTAGTGCTTATTGAAAGAAATGGTTTTAATCACATAAATGAACTTTTCGTACCTGGATGATGGTTTTAATAAGTTGATATTTCAGGATGATCGAGGTAGGTTATGGTGATGAAGTTTTGTTTGCCATTTTTTTGTACAATGAAGAAGATGAAAGAAGGTGAAAAGATAGAGAGAGAATGAGTGAATGAGTGAGCAAGAGTGTGTTAGTGTGTGAGAGTGTAAGTTTGATTAATTATTAATCACACAGCGTTATAACGGAATATGGGGTAAGGGCAAATTGGGAAGTAAATTATAATACTCAAGGTTTCCATGGGAACAAACTTAAAAGCGGGTGTACCATGTGTAATCTGACATAGTTCGAGGGTACCATGGGAAATTTTCGTAATAATAATAATAATAATAATAATAATTGGAGCACAGGATGCTATCGGCTTACTCAAGAGGATTCAAAAATTTTCGATAGCACAGGATGCCGGAGCACGCGCTGCTCCTTTTATTTTTACTAGACTTAGCTTTGCTATAGCTAAGGGGGTGGGGGCCCAGATTATATCTCTGCTACCCACCAATTTTTTGTAAACTGTTTTTGATTCATCAATAAAATTTTCCATTCATAAAAAAATAAAAATAATAAAAATAATAATAATAATAATAATAATAATTGTTGTTGTTGTAATGTGTCTGAACTTAACTGAAATGAACTGAACTGAATGAGGCTGAACTGAACTGAACTGAAGGTGTTCGAATTGAATTGAACTGAATCAAAAGTGTCTGAATATAATTCCAAAAGAACAGGGCCTAACTCTAACATGGTAGAGATTTCTCGTTAATTAACATTGTCGAGAGATCAGATTTTCAAAGTTTTTGTGGTATTATAGAATGTACACTCGTATAAAAAACTATATATACTGTGCAATTTATCCATGATACAATTTTCATGATTAAAGAGTATAATAATAATACTATTAAAATAATTAAAAAGTTAATATTAATTTATTTATATTTACTTAAAAAGCGATAAAAATTAGACATTTAAAACTATTTCTGACCTGTATTATGACTCTAACTCGTATAACCCGACTCGAGACCAAAAACCGTTCGACTTATTTGATGGGTCTAGGTCGGATTACGAGTCAAACTCGAGTCTTTCAGTTTTGGTGTTGGGTCGGATTTTTATTGCAAGTTTTAGAAATACATAGAACACCACCATCTAAAGTCTCATAGTTAGATTTCTTTTTACCTAATCGTGTTCTTCTCCATCACTCCCCCATCAATCTCTTAACTGTTAGTGTGAGTAATGAGTCAAATCCCCAATTTGCTTGCATACAACCCCCCAGTTTCAATATTTTCAATATTAGGAAGCCACAATTTATCAGGTAACTCTCTTTCTTATTGTTTTTATGATTTATGATTGTAGTTTATAAGTATGTTTAGCAAATAATATTCTCATGTTGTTTTACGGAGTACTAATTTGGAAGCAACGGATGTTCTATGGGAGTACATGTTTTTATGGATAATTGAGGAATAATATTGCTTTAGGAAACCATTCACTGTGTGTATGTCTACTGCCATTTCAATTGAATTTACCAGGATGAATTCAGCTCGCTCCTTTATTGAGGAATAATAGTAAAGTTTTTGTTGCTAATAGTACTCCGTAAAAGTTTTACCATGGGAGTACATGTTTTTCTCATATTAACAACATGTTGTTTTACGGAATACTAATAACAATGTACTAATCATACTTTTTTTGGATTTATATGTATTTGAATAATGTTTTTCCCATAGGAAAATTAAGACCTGCACTATGCATTTTGAAACTAGGAAATTGGAATGTGGGAATAGACAATTCTAGCAAATTGGGTTATGGTTGACATATTGAAAACTTGAGATGGGCACACTAATTAACCTGACAAGAGTAGATGAATGTTGAATTAATACCTTTAGGATGAGATTTAATTAGAGATGTGAAATTTCTTATCCATGTTTAGCCCTGTAAATTTTTACCAAGCAATTAAGATTAAGCTAGGTGACCTTGTAATACAACTACCAACAATATGGATATCTTGAGTTTGAATAAGAAAATCGTATAATTATATCGAGTCCTACGATTATACTACCATGTCCGAATAATTTATTTTCACTTTTTTCTCGTTGTTGGAGGTATTTTAATCAAAAGAGAAAGAAATAATTAGAGCGGAGAAAGTAATCTCTTAAGCGAGCTTCTTTTAGATTGAAACGAGCGTAATAATTTAGTCGGAAAATGTAACTTAGCTGTCCCGGATTCGATTCTGGGATACGACTATGTCTACACTTATCTATATCCAAAAAATATCAATAATGTACCTAGGTATATTTTCTAATTTTGTCTTGTCCTAATTGATAATTTAAGTTTTCGGTTGAAGCATGTTTTATGTCAGGTGGAATGTTTGTGTGTGAATCTCCAAATCATAAATTTCTTGGCCAGCTTTGAATGAAAAATGAGGTATTGTAATCAGATATGGGTGTGTAATAATCACTCAACTTTCACCACAAAGCTTAAGTTGAATTGTAGAAAGTTGAAAGAAACAAGTTGTATGATTCATACTAGTTGCTAGTATCAGCGTTATTTACTCTTGTTGGTAGGAATTTATGTGAAATTTTTAGTGTTTAATTATTACGGTCAAAATTTAGTGTGTTTAACTTGAAACTAGTACCATGCCTTACCGAACCCACATAATTTATGCATATTTGTTAGTGTTTTTTACCCACTAGGATAAGAGGAGACCTTTAGATTGAATCGTCAATATAACTTTAAAGTAACAATAGGTGTCTCTTAAGACGGGTTATCCGTCTTAAATATATAACGGGTCAAATAGCCCTCAACTTACATATATAAGACAAGACTTTTACTTTTTCCAAAATGTGAGGTTTTTGTCTTTATCCCAATTACTTGACCCGTCATATGTTTAAGACGGATATACCCGTGTTAAACAATCATTTGTGTTTAAGTAAATACTACACTCTTCATTTCATTTGATTCTATACATTTATGTAAGGGTTATTTAATGACAATAATACAAACTATAGGGCGTGTTCCAGTAATAATACCAATTATAATAAATCTGAGAATAATACATATAATTGGAGTAGGTTAATCAGAGTAGTACATACGCACTTATTACCTGCAACACCAGGTAACTTAAGTAAACAATGACCGGCTACTTAAATCCCCACCCTCTCCTCCTTTATCCTCTTTCTCCATTACCCCCTTCTCTTCGATGACATATCTGCAATTAACCCCAAAAAACTCTAAAAAAAATTTGGGTTTTATAAATCTACATCTTCTCCTTCACAACTCCGAATCTTTGCTCACAATTGTATCTCCAAAAAAGAACTATAAGGTCACCATTTTCCAAGGGTTCACCTACTCAATTTGTCAGGTAATTAAATACAAAAAAGAGGCAAAAATTAAGAGCAGAGTTCAATTAGAGTGACCTAACCCCCAACCCCAGAAATCGCTCAAATTAAGAACCCATAAAATGTCATAGGGAAGAAGAGAAGCAGAGATTGGGTAAAGGGTAGTGAAGTGAGTGTCACATTCAAAGCTTTGTTGCAGAAAAATGGTGGAAAACATGGGTTTTAAGTGGGTGGTGTTGACAGAGGAAGCGTGTTGAATGATGATGATGATGATGATACAATGATTGAAAAGAAAGGTAGTAAGATACTAAAAGTTGATTTCTTGGATTGATGGGGATAAAAGAATGAGAAGAAAAAAAGAAAAAGAAAAAGAAGAAGAAGAAGGTGAAGGTTGAAGAAGTAATAGAAGTCACTACAGTAATAATTAAGCGAGAAGAGATGTAAGACGGATGACAGTGGCATCGAGCGAGAAATGAGACCGAATCTCGCTCTACAATTCCACACAAAAATAAACCCTAAGAGATAATTGAACAAACAAACAACCATTACATTACATTAATTAAATTCTTAACAAGAAAACTCTTACCACACATATAATTACAAGAAATGTAAAAACAATAATGTAGAAATGGCAATGGCATGAAGCAAGAAAATTGAGTAAAATCCAAAAATTCCACCAAGATCTTACATAGTACAAAGTGTGGAACCAAGCATGTAATATGGAATTTTAAACTCGGTTATTTGAGGATACCCGGAATCAATTCTTGGTGATTCAGGTGATTCAAATTTTGTAAAAGTGAAGGCAAGTGGATGGAAGGTGGAGCAATAGTAATAAATTAAAGGGGAAAAGAAAGGTGGACGGGTTATTCAGGTAACCCGTCACCCATAGTATTCCGATTAACATACTTCAATTATATGTATTATTCTCGGATTTATTATAATTGGTATTATTATTGGAACACGCCCTATAGTTGATATTATTGCCATTAAATAATCTTTATGTAATGTATATATCTACATATATTTTTTGAATGTGCATGATATTTTTAACAGGAAAAGAGTCCAAAAGCTAAGGAAAGTAGGTCAAATGTCAAAATGCCTCACTACTACACCGGTAGTAAAAGTCATGCTCGTGTGAAAGAGGAACTTGTAAGTGAAAGTATATATGTTAGAGATGAATTGACATCTTTTATTTCAAAATAAGCTAACTATTTTGAGTTTTAATTGTAGGAGACGAGAATGGGAAAAGAATGTTCTCGTGTCGACGTGCTATTGGAAACCCGCAAAAGAAAATCAATGAAACCTGTAGATTCTAACACTTTAGCCTGTAACAAGCACACAACAGTAAGTATATGGCTGCCAAATTGTTCTAAATTATTTCAATGTGCTATATGTAAAATGTTGTAATGTAAATTTATGTAGGATGAAGTAAAAAGGCTGAAAGATGAAAGAGAAGGACTTAACCAAATGACTGATGAGCAAATTCTAGTAGAAGTTCTTGGGAAAGATACTCGTGGATATTTGCGTTGCTACGGGAGAGGTAGAACTATTACACAACATTTTGGAGTGAAACCTTCTCGTTTGGATCTTGCTTCTAAAGTTAGGGAGGTTAAAAAAGCGACTGAAGATGTTGTGCAACAAGCTAAAAATGAGATACAAAATGCAAGAAAAGAGGTGGAAGTGGCTAGAAGAGAAAGAGAAGAAGCCCGGAAAGATGCCGAAGCTGCCAAAGAAAAAGCAGAAGCAACGAGAAACGAGGTAGATATAAAGATTGCAGCTAACAATAAGTTGTGGGAACAAAAACTTACAGCATTGCTGAAATCATATGACATTGGATCTTCTCATTAAGATTAGTAAGACATGCATCTATATTATGATGTTAAAAATCATTACATACTTTGAATTTAAAGTACTCTTAAGTGAATTTAAAGGAGGCAAATAGGACGTTATTATTTATAAATCATATACGTTAATAATAGTTATTATTTGCATTTGTTCTTTAGTGTTTATTTTAAGTTAAATGTAGTAAATCTTTCACGTCATGTAGGTGAATTAATTGGCTGCAGTTGGAGTTGAAGTTGAAATCGGCGAGCGGCCAATATGAATCAAAAGGAGATCGTTTTCGAATGATGTTTGGTTTTATTTTATGTTTGTTGGACTTATTTTAATTATTGTATGGGATATGGTGAACAAATTTGAATTTCTTTTCTTTAGTTGTACGAACACGTTTATGTACTTGTTTTGAAGAAATTGTATTTTGATTAATATTTTATTCTATATATGACTAATTTATAAGGCATGTACTACTTTTTATTTATATATTGTTTATAAGGCTACGAATGTGATACATATTTCTCACTATGGCGCTAACTTGTGATTGATAAAGATATTAGCTACGAAAACATTCTTTTAGCCACGATAATAATTAGTGGCAAGTAAAAAGATAGCCACGATAATATTCATTTTGCCACGATTCAAATTAGTGGCAAGTAATAGATGATAGCCATGATAAAAATTTTTTTGCCACGGTACTGATTAGTGGCAAGTAACAATATTTGCCACAGAAATAATTAATTTGCCACGACTATCAGCCATTTGAGACTCCGTGGCAAAAAATAAAATTATTGCCACGCTTGAGTTTTTTCCGTGGCAATTCTATAGCCACGGCCACTTGTGCCACGCATGTTTCTAGATCAAATTTCCGTGGCAAAGATACTTTGCCACGGAAATTTGACACTTGTGCCACGAAACCAACCGTGGCACAAGTGATAGATTGTTGTAGTGTCATCTTTGTTGAAAAACATAAAAGTAAAATAAAATAATGGAGTAAGTTAGGTCAAATGAAATTTACATTTCTTATCAATGAATATTAATTTCCTACTCATTATTATAACAAATAATAATTAAATAAGGGTAAATGAAAAGGTTTTGGTCAATTACTAATATAATTAATTACATTTAATGAAAAAAAATTTAATATCACATTTAATAATACAGCAAATTATTAAATAAAAGTTTTAGAAAAATGTGTGATTTCTGAAAATGTAGGTCATAATAAATTTGTTAATGAAAACAAAAAAAATTATTAATGAAAACAAATTGCATTGATATTTACATTCACAAATGAAAATTCTTATTGTATAAAAGGTAGTATTACACAATTTACTATTTTCGATTAAAAAAAAGGTACACTCTTATGAACACAAAACCCATGATAGATAAATTTAACTTGAAATATATTTATATAAATAATCAATGAATTATAACAAATAATAATTAAATAAGGGTAAATGAAAAGGTTTTGGTCAATTACTAATGTAATTAATTACATTTAATAAAAAAAAAAACTTAATATCACATATAATAATACAACAAGTTATTAAATAAAAGTTTTAGAAAATATTGTGATTTCTGAACATGTAGGTCATAGTAAATTTATTAATGAAAACAATTTGCATTGATTTTTACATTCACAAATGAAAATTCTTATTGTTATAAAAAGTAGTATTACACAATTTACTATTTTCGATTAACAAATTAATTAATTATTATAATAATCAAATAGAAAATTAATATTCATCCGTAAATAATGGAAGATTTCAACTTTCATTGCGTTTAAGTTAATCCATTTCTTACCTTTATTTTTTGACTTCTCGACAAATATGATTCACTTTATTACTCCGTAATACCTTTATTATCGCTTAAAAATCTTTTTATCACAGATTTTTCTACAACTTATATCTAACACTCCGTAAGGACTAATTTGTTATGCTATTAGTATGTAGTATTAATTTATGCTTTTATTAGATTCCTTATTAATTTTATTATTAATTGATCGAAACCTTTTCGTTTGCCCTTATTTTATTATTTGTTATAACAATCAATACAAACTTAATATTCATTGATAAGGAATGACAAATGCTTTACAACAACGATGATTCATTACCCCTAGGTAACTATTGTCTCCTCTAATTATAATTTTAAGCACATCATTGTTGGCAACCATCATAACTTCTGAGATTAGCAACATCATCTCGACTTTAAATTGTCCCGTGAAATTTGCATGTATGTACGTCTACCACGGTTCAAGGTTGCATTTTTTTTGGCTCTACATACCACATTATATACGTATATGTGTCGCGAATAATAAACCCGAGTTAATTTTATTTAATAATTTGTTGTATTATTATATGTGATTGTTAAGTATTCTATTTATTAAATTTAGAGTTAATAATTATATGAGCATTCAATCCAAACCTTTTCGGTTACCCTTATTTAATTAATTAATGGTTATAATAATCAAATAGAAAATTAATATTCATTCGTACAGAATGGAAGATTTCAAATTTCAATGCGTTTAAGTAAATCCATTTTTTAACTTTAATTTTTTGACTTCTCGACAAATATGATTCATTTTATTACATTTATTATCGCTTAAATTTTTTTAATCACATATTTTTCTACAACTTATATCTAATACACCGTAAAGACTAATTTGTTACTATGTTATTAGTATGTGGTATTAATTTATGCTTTTATTAGATTCCTTATTAATGTTATTATTAATTGATTGAAACCTTTTCGTTTGCCCTTATTTTATTAGTTGTTATAACAATCAATACAAACTTAATATTCATTGATATAGAATGACAAATATTTTACAACAAATATGATTCCTTTCTCCTAGGTAACTATTGTCTGCTCTAATTACAACTTTAAGCACCATCATTATTGCAATTGAAGCTACATTTCAACTATGTTTAATTCCATTAAACACGAAATCGATCCACATGTAATTTCAGACAACTACTCTGTATATATATTCGCCAAACGACTTGGTGGATGATTTACAAAAACCAACGCACACAACTTTTAAGCGGATAATCCCGTGAATTTCACGGGTGACGTACCTAGTTTGTTTTAATAAAGCAAAAATTACTCGATATAAGTTATTCGGTTTCAAATTACCGAAGGAAGTTTACATTGTTCAATAATCCGTATCGACAAAAAGAAGCACAGTCATACAATTGTTGGACTAAGAAATCATTTCATAAGTTAAGACAACAAATTACGGAAATCATCTCCCTTCTTATCATCTCACTTCTTCTACCAACCCAATTAATCAATCAAAATCACCAGAAATCGTCACGAAACCATCATCATCGGAAATCACTAGAATATCATAAATTAATATTGAAACATATATTAAGATATATGAATTGTGCAAAGTAGGTAAATTGCAAACAAATATCATAAATTAATATATAAACCTATATTAAGATATATGAATTGCGCAAGGTAGTAAATTGTAAACGAATATCATAAATTTATGATATATAAGATCGAATTAAGAGTAAGTTTATCTTTGAGTTAATTAGAAGAACCTCAACACCATCAGTCTCTATCGTTGAAGTCAGTCCTTTGCAATCTATATATCACCCTTACATCCAAATTGATTAGCCTAACACCTTGGTTAAGTGTAGCAATTGTGGGATTAATGGCAGCAGACATTTTTTAGAATAAATTTTGAGTTGATAAAGTAATCGACAAAGGTGATAAACGTATTAGGGTTTAATTTTGTATTAAGTTTTTTAGGTTTTACGTTTTCTGTTTGCAAATATTAAAGGGATAATGTCATAGATGTATTAGGGTTTCATATTTTGAATCACGGATTAATTTAGCTGGTATAATGTCCAGGTTAATTCAGTGCGAAGACGAGATTGTGAAGTGAGGATTGTCCAGCTCAAACTGTGCAACCAAATACGTTGAATGCAATATATAGCTTGATTAAGAAGATTTGCTTAATTGCCTAAAATAACTCTCGATTAATGTGGATTGAGTATTTCAAAATGAAGATCAATGAGCTGTGCCACCTCCCCTGCCTTGGTCTCTGTTTTAATAAATAGAGGATAAAAGCAAACATGAAAGTTGGACGGGTTCATCAGGTAACAAGTCACCGATATTGTTCTGGGTTAACTGGTTCAAGACCATCCCACTTTTATCGGTAGTTTACAATACTTCTCCTTTACCCGTCCTTATATGTCTTTCAACGTTAGCAAGTTTGCCCAATTTATGCAGGACCTGTAGGAAGCCCATTGGAAGGCGTTAAAACGATCACTTCAGTATCTCAAAGGTACACTTATTGTTGGTGATGGGGGTTGGCTACCAGTCCCACTAGGCTTGATCGGCCACACACCTCCCGCTCAAGGGTCGACCATGGTCATATCGGCCACGACCCGCTTAGGCCTTGGCTCCCAGGCCCATGACGTAGATCTACTTATGGAAGCCTACCCTTGGTTCCTTCTATAATCGTGCCCTATTCTCCCCCAATTGAGGGATGACAACTCATCAATAACATATATCTCACTAAAAATCAAGGTAAAGTCTATCCCTAGACTGACCTAGCTACTTGCAACTTAATCCCTCACTAACTAGCATTAGAGAGACAACCTTGGACACTCTCTGAGACCCTTGTTTGCTACTTGTGCAGTAAACCAAGACTGACGATTTTGATAGAAAAAAGTGAGAAGAAGTAGCCGGTCACACCTGGCCGACCAATGCAAGTTTGATTGTTTATATCCAAATAGTTGGTATTCAATTGTTTCGTGAGACTCCTTTGTTCCTTCATGCCTTTTGTGATGCAGATTGGACCGATGAGAAATTTGACTATGTTTGATATGATCTCCTACTACCGGCTACATTGTCTACCTTGTTCGCAATCTAGTTTCCTGGATCTTCTGGAATCAGCGAACTCTTGCTCTCTCCTCCACTAAATCTGAGATTCGTGTCATCGCTACTGCCACGGCCGAAATCATGTGGCTTCGTGTCGCTCGCTATTGGCTGAGCTTCATCTCTCCGTCGACTCGCCTCTTGTTGTCTATTGCAACAACTTAGGGGCCACCCATTATTCTGCTAATCTTGTCTTCCATTCTCGTATGAAGACGTTGCTCCATGGGCGATTTCATAGGGGGTGATGGGGGTGAAACCTCACCCCCATTATTTTTGGAAAAAATTAAATTAAAAAATATATATACATATAAATTAATACAGTATATAGTTAGATTAGAATAGTTGTTTTGGTGGAGTGTTAGAGTTGAATTCATTGAGCTTCTTTGTTCACGAGGTCAGGGGTTCGAATCACCAATTGAAACGAGAATGCTTTTTTGTTTTTTATTTTAGCACTTCTATTTTTAAATTTTATTGCACTTTTATTTTATTAGCCGAGAATACTTTGAATTGTTTTTTATAAAGTTTGCGATTATTTTTTTATTTTATTTATGTTACGTTTAGTTACTTTTTGAAATCAGAGTAATCGGTTAAGACATACTCTATTTAAGTGACTTGAACTGAATTAAATTAAACTGAATAGATATGAACTGAACTGAAGTACTGAATTGAACTGAAGAACTGAATTGAACTAATCAGAACTGAACTGAACTTTTTTTTTTGTGTTATTTTTTAGGTTATAAATTTTTTATCACCCCCATCCCGAAATTCCTGGATTTGCCAGTGGTTGCTTTTTTCTTCCATTTTGTTCGTGAACAATTCCAGCAAGGTCTTCTTTGCGTTCAACATATCTCGGCCAACTATTAGCTTGCACACGCTCTCACCAAGCCTCTTCCATGAGCATATCTACATCCTATCTTCTCAAGATTGGTCTTTCCTTTAGAATGTCCGTCTTGCGGGAGCGTATTGAAGATACAACATACGAGTAATATTATCTTTCCTTATCTTGTATATTATGTTTAGATATGTTTTCCATAGTTAATTTTGTGAATATTGTACTTATGGTAAGTTTCTTATTAGCTGGATCTCTTTAGATAGTAGAATACTTGAAAATCTAGGTTGTATAAATACATGTTATCTCTTATTATTCCCATATATTTTTTACATGTACAATAAAAACACTTTAGCTTCTCGTGGAAAATGATACACTTACACGCAGTGTATAGCATTTTCCATACACAATCAATAATAATGTGCCATGTGTCTATTTTACTTCAACCAAGGTTGATTAGTATAGGGACAGGTTGGTAATTTACCATGTTTAGTTAATTATTACACTTAATCTAGTTAAGTCAATTTTAAAAACTTTTGTATTTTTGATTTTTTTTTGCTTTTTTTTCGTTTTCATCAAATAATCATATAATATTTCAAAAAATAAAAAGATTTGTAAAATAAATAAATAAAAACATTATTTTCCAAATTAAAACCATTTAAAAAGCATTTACATATTTCCATAATTATAACCAAAATCTAAATTAGGATACTATTGGATTACAAAATCAATATGGTATTTTTTGAAAATATTTAGGAAATATTTTTTATTATTCTTTTAGAATTAGAAAGTGAATTGAACCTAAAAAAAGAACGTGCATCCTTTTCTAGTATATACGGAGTATTCGATATACTTTAACATTTATAAAGAAAAATCATGATTTATTTCTTTCCTTATTTAGTTAGATGTTTTTCACCTAGTTATATATTTTTTCATTTAATTGTCCAAAATTAAAAATATTTGTAGTTAAACTTTCATTTCTATCGTTTAATTGTTTTTTTATTTCCTTAAGTTTAAATTTCGTTTTTAATTTATTTTTAATTCCATTATTTAATTGATGTTTTTTATAATTAATTAATACTCCGCACAATTTAAAACAAGAAAATGAAAATATTATTTCAAAAATGGATGTACAAATAATATTTATGAAATTACATTCAAATTGAAAAAATTTAAACTAATGAAAATGAAAAAATTATATATGAAAATTATATTAATGATAATTATATTAACAAATTATTAATTAACAAATTTTGTATTAACAAATTTTGTCTTCAAATAATATTTTTTAATCAAAATTAATTAATTAATTGAAAGGTGGAAACAAAAATAAATCTATATACATTTGCTCAAAATAAAGTTAATTAAGAAAATTTTAAAAATGAAAAGTTTTTACAATTAACTTAACTACGAGGTTAAAACTCGTGAAAATTGCACGATAGCATTAAAAAAATTATGACAAACTGATTGACAAAATAATGAATAGATTACATGGATACAAACCACAAGCGTTGATGTCAAACTAAGTAGTTAAAAAAAATCAACAACTGTTCTACAAAGAGAATGATATGTACTTGAAAACGAAAAACTAAAGAAAGAAATGACAGAACAACATATTTGCGCAAATATACAAACATTGAAAAACTTCTTGATATACGACATTAGTGGTAGTGTAATAAGTGTTTTTATAGCTATCATAAATAAGAATTTTCAATCTACACTTGTTTGTAACCCGTGATATCTGACCATGAGTGAACACGGGCTTGAGGAGATAAAGTCCCAGGTGAGACCGCGATTGACCTAGACTCTTGTTAATGGTCATGGCGAAGCATATAAAACAGAGGAATTATCACCGGGTAAACCAAACAGAGAATTTGCTTGGTTCGAATTGTTATAACGGAAGAGAAAGACAAACAAATAAGAACGTAAAATCGAGAGACAGACAGATTTACGTGGTTCACTAACACCCAGTTAGCTACATCCACGGGCAGAAGGAGGGGATAGTTTTATTAATTTGAGAAGAGGTTACAGATTTCAAACTGATATCATAATTCTTAGGGTAAAGGTATGAAAGTTTATATAATACTCTCAACCTAAGCAGAAACCTTAAACAGATTAGGAAACCCTATACAATAGGAAATCATAGGTCAGATACTCAGATACTGATTAGAAAACTCTAATCAATCAGATATTAATTAGGAAACCTTTCTAATTAAACAGATTCAGGTCGAAAACCAATTCGAGATCCGAAAAGACAATTGCTAGGCACTTATTTCCTAACAATCTCCACCTTGCCTTGAATTGTCTCTCAATCAGATCAGACAGATGCATTCCAACGAATGCCAGATAAGATTACCAGATGCACTCCAAAGAATGCCAGATCAGATGTATCAGAAATCTCCTCAATCAGACAGATGTACCAGATGCACTCCAACGAATGCCAGATGTACCAGAAATAAAACTCCTCTCCCCCTCCTGCCTCAGATATTGCCCAACAAAGGGCAATCAGATATTTCCAGAATTTAGCAAGTCCAGACCGTGTTGGACCTTGCTATTCGGAACCAGATCAGACAGACCCACCTCATCTTCATTATCATACTTGTTCCGAAACTTGATCGACCGCTGTTACGTTTTATTTTGTAGTACCGCAAGCGTACGGGTATTGTAGCATACGGGTCGATCTCAGGGAGGTGAATGATTAAGTACTAGCTAATTTCTGACTCAAGTTATCTACGTCGAATAAATCAAAATGGTGATTGTATAACTAATTTCTAACAAACTAGTACGGAAGGTAATAAATCTAGATGAAATCAATAATAGAAAGACCTAGGGCAGTGGTTCACCAATAACATGGATTATCGATGCAATCAAAAAGTAGCACAACTTTGTCAAATTACCGTCTTGGGTGAGACTAGCATTCCAATTTTAATCAATACTTTAAATTCTCCGTCGAGACATAAAAAGCCTATCTAGCATGTTATAAATCCTATTCTCATGGCACGAATAACAAAACTAGACGCATTAAGAATCGATACTAACATGTCCCAATTATTCCAATTCACTATTCTCATGTGAAAGTTCAAATCTTGTTTCGGTTCTCTAAATTAAAACCCGACTCTCGTCGTAATTAAAATTGAGTAGAAATTAATCGACAAAGATACAAACTTTTAGGTATGATTCATATGAAAACATCCAACTTTCATTGTAATGATAATCTAGACTCAAACCTAGCAATTCAAACTAATCAATCAATTATTAAGCACAACCGAAACAAACCCAATTTAACAATTCAACAAAGCGCGATTAAAATCAAAGCATCAATAACCCATATTATCGGCTCACCGAGCCCTAGATAAAAGAGCTACTCACAATTCATCATCACAATAACAATCAACAAATAAAATAAAAAGTAGAGAATTAGAAAAACTTAGTCTTGAATAATGAACAAAATGATGAACGATCGTTTCTTCAAGGTCTTGGAATAATAAAACTAAAATTGCCTAAATCTAATAAAATTGTATAACTTTTATGTATGTAGTCTAGGAATGATATGCCTATTCTAATAATAATAGTAATCCCATATAAGTAGGATAGAATAGAGGGAGATCAAAAGTCATTGTGCGGGTAGCTGTTCGCTAGTAGCGGCACATTTCGCTACTAGCGGCACTCTGGAAGCTTCACAAATTGCATTAATTCTGATGAAGCCTCTACTAGCGGCAGTTTTGCTCTTCGTCATCCGCTAGTAGCGGCACTTAAAAACTCCCAATTCTTTCTTCTTTGCTTTTCCTTTGATTTTCTTCTCTTTTTTCTTCATTCAATCCTCGATATAACCCGGCATTTGACACGTATACCACCACTATAATCCGGGCATAATACATGAATTTCTCGGCTCTTCAAAATAGCTAGAAGCGTCATCAAAAAACACATATATAATCAAACCATGCGAGATCATCGGAAATGCTTCAAATGTCACTATATCGCCCCAAAATTAACTCTCAACACCACAAATACGACGATATATACTCACAATTAGTGCTAAAAATAGCACTTAACAAATTCCCCCATGCTAAACCTTTACTCGTCCTCGAGTAAACTCAAAAGGCATAAGACGATATCAATGCAAGGTCTAGCGAACTCCCTCACTCACAAATGGTTAACTCACAACTTCCTTCTTATATCGCCCTCACTACCTACTGTACTCCGAAATCGTCTAGCTTAGCATGGTCAACACCAAAAGATAAACCAAGGAGTCAAGTCAGTGTATGACTCCCCCATGCTAGCTCAAAAACACTCTCTAACCACAAGCCAATAATATCAACATCAATAAACATCAATTCACAAACATATCCAAAAAATAGGATCACAGCAAACAACGATCCCCAACACACAATCCAATTCCAACACAAAACTACGACGCCAAAAAATGATCCTAATCCTAACCCTTACCTCCGAACGCCGTCTTCTTATGTCGCCGACCGCCATGATGTTTACTATTTGCCCATAGTACGGGATATTATGGCCCCTTTTCTTTCTTGCGGCTCTTTTTTTCTTTTTTTTTTCTTTTTTCTTTTCATTTTTCCAAATTTTTTTCATCATTTTTTTTTCAATCCCTCATTTTGCCTAGGCCGCCCTTTCGGGTTTTCAACCTAGCTCTTTTTTTTAGCTCACTTTTTCCACTCACAACCTCAATGTTGCCTAGAACGTCTGCCCTTGCAGATTTTCATTCTAGCGAGGCCTCCCATTTTTTTGCCTAAGCTGGCCTTTCGGGTTTTCGACTTAGCGGGATTTTTTTCTTTTTATTATTTTTATTTTTTTCCTTTTTTATTTTTTTTGTTTTTTTCTCTTTTTTCGAGAAAATAAATATATACACAAGTGAAATGTCCCTCCCCCATGCTTGAATCGAGCAATGTCCTCAATGCGACAAAGACAAAAATAAAAATAGGAAAGAGGGGACAAATCACCTATCATGAAGAATCAGAGGAGTTTCCAGAAGATCGGCGAGAGCCGCTACGTGCCTCCCGACGACCGTTAATAGCACTCCTCTCAGCCGCCAACTCTGCATAAAATTGTTCCGAAGGAGAAGTGTATGTGTCAGGATGCTTAGCTGATATATAAGAACTTGTTGAAACCTCGACACAACTCTAGCACTTCACGCATAGCTAACCCCTGTTCCGCCCTCCAATCATCGACCTCTAACCTCCACATATCGGACTCTCTAGAAGAAGAAGAAGCATGTGTGAATGAAGGAGAGGGTCTCTCGGTCGCATTTCCATCATCACTACCATCCATAGCATCAACATCATCATCTAACATCTCATCATCATTTTCTAGAACTCGGTTCGCTACCTCTTTGTCACCCGGTTCCAAGAGAGTAAGTGGGTCACGTGGTATATATAAATCGATGGTCCTTGGCCCTGTAGGAATAGAGTGCTCCGTAGAACGAGGCAATCGTAAGTAAGGTGAAGCCTTCGGACCACGTCGCCATAAAAAAATAACCACGGGCCACCGAATCTTGAAGCATAAATGTACGCTCCAATGTATCAAAATCGAGCAAATGACCTCCCGTCACCGGTGTAACTGTGCTAGGAATAGTGACTCCCAAATGGGTAAGTATCAATGTGACCATGTCACCCATACTAATTTTTCCTTTAACATTCTTCCTACACTTAAGGCAGCTCGATACAAACAAGTCAACCCAATTAGACACCATCGAAGCTTCGGGCATCAACACTCACAAGTAAGCCATTGCAGTTTCCCCGCACCTTCACAATTTTTTCCCTTTTTTTTTCTTTTCCCCTTTTTTTTCTTTTTTTTCTTTTTTTTTTCTTTTTTTTTTCTTTTTTTTTCTTTACATAAATAAAACGGAAAAAAATACATACGTAGCTTGGGTTGCCTCCCAAGAAGCGCTTGTTTAACATCATTAGCTTGATGCATTCTTTTGTTGTGTAATTCTTAAGAAGATGCAGTCAAAGCTCTTAGGAGACGATCATAAACCTGTGAATGCGACTTAGATAACTGTGAATAACAACATGTTAACCAATAGACAAAGACCCAACCAAAAGATCGTAGGAACTTATCATACATTTTTGAGGAACTATTATCATGCAAAAACACATCTATCCATGTTAGAGTCTTAAGTCCATCAAATTTTGTAGCATGAGATTTGGAGGATGAGACATCATCCTCAATATCACAAAGTAAAGGCAAAATATCATTAATAATCATCTTAGAAATTTCAGGAGGCCTACCTTTATCTGTTCCAAAACTATCACAAAGAGAAGGTGATCGACACCAAGCAAACTCTTTCATACTTATGGAATTATAAGAGGGTAATGAGCTTAGACAAGGTGGAGGATAAAGGAGAGGAAAAGATGGAACCATATCAAGGGGATTATATTTGAAAGATGGATATGAAGTACAACCATAAAGAGTGATATTAGAATGGTTGTGAGGAACAAATTCCTCCCAATCACAATCCTTAACTTCCTCCTCAGCCAAAAATCCCTCAATAGGATGGTAAAATTTACTCACGCTCCTATCATGCTCAGTACTATTACTTACAAGCTCACAATTATCACTAATTTCCACATAAATATTGTCTTTAACACACAAAGAAAAAGAGAAATTTGGCTTACAACCGTCACGAGATAGCCAGTCATAAAATTTCAATGCTTCATCATCAGACCTGGAAGGAAAATTTCCATTAGAAAAGTTAAGCATTGATTGTGTACAACTGTTGATACCTTTCTCTATTGTTAGACATAGCTCTTCGTCACTAAAGCCATGACCATCCAGTGAGACAAGATATTGTTTAAGTCGATCAAGGTAAGCCCAAAATTCTTCATCTTCATATTGTGGAAAACCGAGATAAAACATAATTAAAGAAAAATAACGTAGTCTAACAAATCAAAAATCTAAGCTAATATTAATCCATTACCTCCCCGGCAACGGCGCCAAAAACTTGTTACGTTTTATTTTATAGTACCGCAAGCGTACGGGTATTGTAGCATACGGGTCGTTGTAGTATAGTGGTAAGTATTCCCGCCTGTCACGCGGGTGACCCGAGTTCGATCCCCGGCAACGGCGCCAAAAACTTGTTACGTTTTATTTTGTAGTACCGCAAGCGTACGGGTATTGTAGCATACGGGTCGATCTCAGGGAGGTGAATGATTAAGTACTAGCTAATTTCTTACTCAAGTTATCTACGTCGAATAAATCAAAATGGTGATTGTATAACTAATTTCTAACAAACTAGTACGGAAGGTAATAAATCTAGATGAAATCAATAATAGAAAGACCTAGGGCAGTGGTTCACCAATAACATGGATTATCGATGCAATCAAAAAGTAGCACAACTTTGTCAAATTACCGTCTTGGGTGAGACTAGCATTCCAATTTTAATCAATACTTTAAATTCTCCGTCGAGACATAAAAAGCCTATCTAGCATGTTATAAATCCTATTCTCATGGCACGAATAACAAAACTAGACGCATTAAGAATCGATACTAACATGTCCCAATTATTCCAATTCACTATTCTCATGTGAAAGTTCAAATCTTGTTTCGGTTCTCTAAATTAAAACCCGACTCTCGTCGTAATTAAAATTGAGTAGAAATTAATCGACAAAGATACAAACTTTTAGGTATGATTCATATGAAAACATCCAACTTTCATTGTAATGATAATCTAGACTCAAACCTAGCAATTCAAACTAATCAATCAATTATTAAGCACAACCGAAACAAACCCAATTTAACAATTCAACAAAGCGCGATTAAAATCAAAGCATCAATAACCCATATTATCGGCTCACCGAGCCCTAGATAAAAGAGCTACTCACAATTCATCATCACAATAACAATCAACAAATAAAATAAAAAGTAGAGAATTAGAAAAACTTAGTCTTGAATAATGAACAAAATGATGAACGATCGTTTCTTCAAGGTCTTGGAATAATAAAACTAAAATTGCCTAAATCTAATAAAATTGTATAACTTTTATGTATGTAGTCTAGGAATGATATGCCTATTCTAATAATAATAGTAATCCCATATAAGTAGGATAGAATAGAGGGAGATCAAAAGTCATTGTGCGGGTAGCTGTTCGCTAGTAGCGGCACATTTCGCTACTAGCGGCACTCTGGAAGCTTCACAAATTGCATTAATTCTGATGAAGCCTCTACTAGCGGCAGTTTTGCTCTTCGTCATCCGCTAGTAGCGGCACTTAAAAACTCCCAATTCTTTCTTCTTTGCTTTTCCTTTGATTTTCTTCTCTTTTTTCTTCATTCAATCCTCGATATAACCCGGCATTTGACACGTATACCACCACTATAATCCGGGCATAATACATGAATTTCTCGGCTCTTCAAAATAGCTAGAAGCGTCATCAAAAAACACATATATAATCAAACCATGCGAGATCATCGGAAATGCTTCAAATGTCACTATATCGCCCCAAAATTAACTCTCAACACCACAAATACGACGATATATACTCACAATTAGTGCTAAAAATAGCACTTAACAACCGCTCACGAGCCAATCTCTGCTGCTTCTGAACTGGTAATGAAAAACCTGATGGTTCCGATTCAGATTCAGATTCAGACTGTAGTGGTTGATCTTCAGACTTTGTTTCACTCTCATCAAGAGTTACTTGCTGCTCCACCTGTTTATCAGTACTACCACTACTACTTCTATCTTCCTCCGATTTCAGTGATGATATCATCAGACAGACTGAATTCTCCTCCAGAACTGCCATCTCAGCGGTGACTGTGTCGTCTTTCTTCACAAATGGCGCCCACCGTCTCTGTTGCTTTAACAACGCCCGCATCTTGATCTGCCACAGACTAAAACTATTCCTCCCATCAAAACTCTCAATTTTAACGCTCATCCCAGACATCTTTCTCATAGATCGAATGAACCCAAAGCTCTGATACCAGTTTGTTACAACGGAAGAGAAAGACAAACAAATAAGAACGTAAAATCGAGAGACAGACAGATTTACGTGGTTCACTAACACCCAGTTAGCTACATCCACGGGCAGAAGGAGGGTATAGTTTTATTAATTTGAGGAGAGGTTACAGATTTCAGACTGATATCATAATTCTTAGGGTAAGGGTATGAAAGTTTATATAATACTCTCAACCTAAACAGAAACCCTAAACAGATTAGGAAACCCTATACAGTAGGAATCCTAAATCAGATACTCAGATACTGATTAGGAAACTCTAATCAATCAGATATTAATTAGGAAACCTTCCTAATTAAACAGATTCAGGTTGAAAACCAATTCGAGATCCAAAAAGACAATTGCTAGGCACTTATTTCCTAACACTAATATTTCAAGGAATTGTGACTAAGAAAATCGACCTCCAATTCGAACCTCATGAAAAATCAAAGTGTAACATCTGACTTCAAATAAAACTAATAAATGATTGTTAATCAATCAGAAGACCTATAATATTGATGTAAGATAGAATGACGTGTGACACATGCGTAATGAAATGGAAAAATATATACTCTGGAGTGTTTATATATTATACTTCCTCCGTCCCGGTCAATATTTCACACTTTCCTTTATTGGGTGTGTCAGTCAATAGTTCACACTTTCTTTTTTTTTATTAAATTTCACACTCTGCTTTTTTTACTTTTTAATAAATTAACAATAAATCCACTCTCACTAACTTTACTACCTTAATCTTTTTGTATAAAGTAAACGTGACTACTTATTGGGACGGAGGGATTATAATTTTTCGTATTTAATATAGATATATAAAGCACATTTTTATGGTGTCACTTTTTGTTCTCCTATTAATAATATTTTCTAGCCGTTTAATTATATGTTTTTGTTATATTTGTTATGGTGTATTTATTGTGAAGAAAATGTTAACTATAAAAGATATCAAGTAAAGATTATTACGGCGAATTTTGAGGGAAAAATTAGGAAAGTGATAATTTTATAAATAATTTTCCATCAATATAATTTAGGGTTATTTAACAAGAATCATCCCAACTTTGGGTGGTATATATTTCATAAATAAAACCAACTTTAATTAAACTGGGAATAAAACCATGTATGAGACACATCAAACACGAATGGATTCGTGTTACCAGCTACCTGCTACGCCTGTACACTATTCCATTATGGTTAAATTGATGTTACTTAACTAACTGATAACAACCATAATCGCAATTATTGAGCTTACCGGCCATAATGGACGTCCATAAAACTTCTTCTCAATGTTTTCTTCCTTCTTGATAGTCCTAATCACTACCCGTAACTTGTGGTTGCAGAAAAATCTTTCAAGATGTTAGATCCCCATGAATTCAAAGAACATGAATTTGATGGATTACCCATGGATTTTGAGAATTGTTGCACAAAATTAGGGTTTAAAATTTGGGTTTAGGGGAAGAATCGACCTTGATGTGGAAAGGAAGAAGATGTAGTTGGGTTAATTAATGACTATGAGACCCACATAAACCTTCTAAATCAAGTCATTAATGAGCCAATTCCATTCGTGTTTGATGTGTTTCATACATGGGTTTATTCTCAGATTAATTAAAGTTGGTTTTATTTATGAAATATCACCCAAAGTTGGAATTATTCCTGTTAAATAACCCTATGTTTATTGATAATCCTTGTTTAGACTTCATCATGAATGCCTTTATTGTTTTGTTGATTCCTTTGGTTTATGCTTTTTTTTTTTAATAATGATGTGCGAGTAGTTTCATCCTAGGGTTAGTAGGGGGATTGGGTATCATTAGTGAGTGATTAGGGTGATGGTTTGAATGGTGTTTGATATTGTTTTTATTGCCTTGGACTCTATGCATAAAGCATGTTTGATGAATTGTTTGTTAAGTGTGTGGTGATGATTACATGTTTGATAGACTACTTGATCGTTCTTGTTGTTGTGTGGTGTTTGTCGGGGTGTTTTAGAGGATGCCCCAAGGCCGTTCTAGAGCGAGAGCCAGACATAGTTTTGGTAGTAAAGCATGTTGTCACCCTCGTTACCACCTTGATCACTTAGTTACGCATGAACCCGACCTAGCCCTAGTCTTTATCTATTATTGTTAAATCCGTTTTATCATCGTTGTTATTCTTTTTTCTCGTTTGTTTTAGTTATCATCGTAGTTGCTAGCCTAGTTTTCATTCCACCCTACTAAATCTCCTCCCTTGTTCTCTTTGAGCTTAGTCTCGAATTTAAGCGAACCTTAGTTTAAGCAATTCTCATCCTGTGAATCGACCCAACTTACCCTAGCTACTTAGTTTAGGTTGGTTGGTTTACTTGGTGATTGGGATCGACAGTAAATCCCTCCATCAATTTGACGTCGTTGCCGGGGACGGTGTATTTTAGACTTTGTTTGCTTATACAAGACTTTGTTCTCGTTTGTTTGCTTTTGTTTCTTGTGTGTATGAAGTTTATCCAAGTGGATGGTGCCACCACCTACTAACATCAAGGGAGTAAGGAGTTTTTTAGCCCATGCGAGTTTTTACCACCGTTTTATAAAAGACTTTTCAGAATTGGCAAAACCACTCACTCAACTCCTCTTGAAGGATGCCACATTTATATGAACTAATCCGTGTGATGAAGCTTTTGTTAGGTTGAAAGCAGTCTTGGTTACTGCTCCTATCATGCAATCTCCGGATTGGTCATTTCCATTCGAGGTGATGTGTGACGCTAGTGATTATGCGGTGGGAGTCGTGCTAGGTCAACGTGAAGGAAGAGCTCTTCATGCCATTTATTTTGCTAGCAAGACCCTCGATAACACCGAAGCTCGGTATGCTACAACCGAGAAAGAACTCTTTGTTATTGTCTATGCACTCACCAAGTTTCGATCATATCTCCTCGGTTCTTCGATGATTGTATTCACCGACCACTCTGCTTTGAAGTATTTATTGGCAAAAAAGAGATAGAATCGCGACTCCTTCGTTGGATCCTTCTTCTACAAGAGTTCGACCATGAGATTTGCGATAAAAAGGGGCCGAAAATGTGGTGACGGATCACCTATCCCGTATCCGAGTTGAGGACCTTGAGAACATTCGTATTGATGATTCATTCCCGAATGATACGATCATGGCCGTTTGCACTACCTCGTTGGACCAACCTCCTTGGTTCGCCGACTATGCAAACTATATTGTTGGAGGAGTTCTTCCCCCGGATTTGAGTCATCAACAAAAGAAGATGTTCTTATTTGATGTCAAGAGGTACTTTAATTTTGGGATGATCCGCTACTATTCAAGGAGTGTGCCGATGGGCTATATAGAAGATGTGTTTCTCATTGGGAACAAGAAGCTATTCTTCAAGCTTATCATTCGTCCCCCCTGTGGGGGACATCATGGTGCTTCAAAAATAGTTGCGAAAGTTCTACAATTAGGTTTCTATTGGCCGGCGATGTTCCAAGATGCACGGGACTTCATCTCCCGATGTGACGCTTGTCAACGTACCGTAACATCTCATGGAGGCATGAAATGCGACAAAAAGGAATTCTCGAGCTTGAAATATTTTATGTATGGGGCATAGATTACCAAGGCTCGTTTCCATCCTCAAAAGGTAATCGCTACATTCTAGTGGCCGTAGACTATATTTCGAAATGGGTTGAAACTCTTGCCTTCCCTACGAACGATGCTAGAGTGGTGTTGAACCTCCTAAAACAGGTGATATTCCCCCAGTTTGGCATCCCCCATGCCCTCATAAGCGATGGAGGGACACATTTTCATGAAAAGCGCCTAGATGCTTTATTATTGAACTATGGCGTGCATCATAGAACCGGGCTAGCTTATTATTCCTAAACAAGCAAGGAAGTGGAAATCTCTACTCAGGAAATAAAATTTATCCTTGAAAAGGTGGTCACCAAGAATCGGAAGAACTGGAACATGAAGCTCGATGACACGTTATGGGGTTACCGGACAGCGTTTAAGACGCCTATTGGCACATCGCCATATAGCCTTGTGTACAGTAAAGTGTGTCACCTCCCGATCGAAATGGAGTTCAAGGCCTTTTGGGCTATCAAGTAACTCAACCTTGATCCTACCTTAGTCGGCGAGAAGCGGTTGCTTCAAGTGAACGAATTATAAGAATTACGACTCCATGCCTATGAGAATGCTCGACTTTACAAGGAGCGCACAAAGATGTGGCACGATAAGAGGATCAATAAGAGGTCATTTCATGTAGGTGACAAGGTGTTATTGTTCAATTCAAGACTAAGGTTATTTCTCGGAAAGCTCCATTCACGTTGATCGGGACCGTTCACTATCGAACAATAAACTCGGTCGGTATGGAGACTTTGAGCTAAGCAATGAAAAAGGTGAATTATTGCGAGTCAAAGAATCAAGCTTTACAATGAAGGTGCAACAACAGACTCGGTGGAGGTTTTATACCTCCAACCGACCCCTCTATAATCTCTCATACACTCTCAGTTTGACGGAATTCCTCAAGAACTGTCGTGTTGTAAATATTTCTTTTTTTTCATTTTCGTTCTCTTTTTGTGTTTTATTTCTTTCTAGGACATTTGGATTTGGACTTGTCTTTTGGTAGTTTTCATGAGAGTGTGAGGGAGGGTTTAATGAGTTCGTGTGGTGAATGTTAGAATTGAAAACTCGAGATTGGATGAAGGTTGAAGGATAGAAGGATGAAACATGCATAGTCGGGAATTTATTCATAGGTGACTTGATTACACCTAGGCCCGACCCATTTTCCTTTCCATTTCTTCATTTTTATTTATTTATTTTTTGTTTATTTTCTTTTCTTTAGTTGTCTTCCACACATTATCGATCGAGCATTGAGGACATTGCTCAGTTCAAGTGTGGGGGAGAGATATTTTAGAGATATTTTATTTCTTATTTTTCGAAAAAATCCTAAAACCTCTAAAAATTTTAAAAATTTCAAAAACTCAAAAATATTTTCTTTTGTTTCTCTTTCTTTTATGTATTTGTCTTGTATCTTTGCTGTTTGTTTTGTGTGTTGTTCCCCCTTTTCCTTATAGTTGCTCGACCATCGCCAATTTTGGAGGACTCTCAAAGAATTCCGGTAACATCATTCTATCTCTTTCCCCTTTGTCCCTTGTGGAGTTTGGAGGATGGTTATTTTTTGTGATGGTGGATCCTCGGGCGGAGCTTTTTGAAATTTGTGGTTTGCTCGTATGCTTGTTTGGAAAGTTGGGGTGTTGATTGTTGTGTTCATTATTTTCGTGGGTTAGTTTTTATTTTGTGTGTGTTTTTATTTTGTTTTGTATAATTTGCGTGTTAAGTGTAGAATGGTCTTTCAAAAACTCGATTATGAGGCTAGTGTGCGAGTGGTTACCTTCCTTTGCTAGTGACCCAAACCGATTTTTGGACTTTAATCTAGTAGAGTGACTTTAAACCAATAATTACGTTGTTCTTTCACCTTGAGTCCACCTATTCTACTAGGAAATTATTTCAGGATTTGCCTTTGACCACCTCGACCACCCACGGAGTGAAAAGGCCTTGGTTGCCGAGCCCCGTTCTCTTAGGTGACCATACTCGAAATTGCCATATTTCGTCCAAGTTTCCATCTTTTTATGGGATTGAAGGGAAGCGCGCGCCCGACTTGCCCATTTTCCTACCATCTACACATTTCCACAAATAAGTTTGCATATTATTGAGGTTTTTTCATTTACTTGGTTGTTTTGAATCGATTATGATGCTCACTTGACTTGGAAACTCTAGTCACGTACTAGGCATACTCCAAGAGGAGGTTGTGCCCTGCGCCGCTCAAAGCGGGGGTCGTGATGATTGTAGATCCCGTTTCGTGTCATCAAGCCAAAAAAAGGGTAAACCAAAGCAGAAAGAAAGAAAAAGGAAAGGCAAAAACAAATGAAAAACCAAATAGAAAAGAATAAAAGACCAAGAAAATCAAACCACAAAAAAATACACTCCTACCTCAAAAATAAGCTTTTTACCGACCTATTCCCGTGAAAAGCCTACCGAAAGACCAAGTCCCAAGGAAGGATGATAGCGGTAATAGTCGGTTTTCCTTCATTTTGCAAACATTATCCACTTTTTTATTTGGACTAGTTTGGCTATTTTTAAGTTTGGGACGACCCTCTTGGCTTAGCGCTAAAAGGGGGCAGGGCTTTACTTACCTACAGTGTCGACCAACTCCATGGTTCATTCCTTATCCATCCTGCTTAATATCCCGTTGTAGGTTTTTAGAAGATTAGGAGGACCTAGGTAAGTTATCAACGTTTTTATTGCTTTGATGTCATCCTATTAGGATTTTGTCCATATCGTTTTGAATTATTAGCTTTGGAATGTTGTCACTTGCCTCGAGTCCATAATCGGAGTTTCTCCCACCGCCTTGATGAGGGCGGCGGTGTTTTTCTTCCTTGGTGCGACTGATTGATTGTTTATGTGCTTCCATGTTTAGTTGTATCCACAGTTTTGTCGCAAGACCTCAATTGCCTTGCGGAGAGCACTTCGCCTCTAAGTGTTCTCACGTGAGTTGAAAGGGCTAATACCCATTCGGCTACTAGTATAGTTTATTTTAGTTAGTTAGTTAGTTATTTCGTGCTTACTCGCGGGCGAGTAAGGGTTAAGTGTGAGGGATTTGATGTGCTTAGTTTATACCGTCTTTCCTTCTTGTTTGATCTCATTTTCTCATGATTTAACCGCTCTTGGAAGCGGTTTTGTGCTACTAATATCTCCTCTAGTGATATTTCGTGTTTCTAGGTTCGTATGACAAGAACTCGACTTTTGGAGTCTATTTCTACGTTATTGTAAGGAACCATTTCGAGCCACAACATATCTTTAGAGCCAAGGAAGAGCAACACGGAACAACCTTAGAGGCAACCCCCGGGGTCACCAACCGTGTCGAACAAGACGAGAAAAGAAGGTCCATTGACGAGCGACATGGCCATGTCGCCCACCATTCATGACCATGAGCCAGATACTCGACACGGTCGTGTCGCCTGTGACACGCCCGTGAGGCCCCTGTTGGGTGTTTGCCTTAGTTGCTCTGTCTCCCCACTTAGAGCACTCTATATATAGCTCTCTTGTAATCGTTTTGAAAGGACGAAACCCTAGATAGTAGCTTAATCTCTACCTAATCTCTCCTTAATTCTAGCCTAATCTTAGTTGCTACTTATGTATTTGGGGATCTTTTGAAGAATCTACCTCTACTGACAACATTGGTGGATGTTATTGGATCAATTTATATACAAGATTTAATCTTTTCATTTCTCCTCTTATTTCGTATAATCTTTCTTATTTCTCCTTCCTTAATCTTTCATTAGTTTAAAACTTCAATCTTTGTTTATGTTTATTGATAATCCTTGTTTCGATTTCATCATGAATGCCTTTATTGTTTTGTTGATTCCTTTGGTTTATGCTTTTCTTTTCATAATGATGTGTGAGTAGTTTCATCTTAGGGTTAGTAATCCTTGTTTAGATTTCATCATGAATGCCTTTTGTGACGACAAATTTTGTATCGCAGCTAACTGAAATACAAAAAAAGGAAAAAAATAAATTTTATTAAGTATTTATCAAAAGTTCGTGTAAAACCTCTAATGTATCCTCTGATTCTAATACGCCGTTTAGGGAACACGTGTACGCGGTACACGTGAGGGATGCGTGCGTAGCTAACTTGTATTGCCTTGCGCGCGTTGTAATTTGATATTCTTGAGAGGGTCGCTTGGACTTGAATCTCTCTTGAATGTTTGAATTTGACTTGGATCTTCTGACTGCTTGCGACGGATTTGATAGAGAGCTTGTAGCGACTTCGTGTCTTTTTCACTCTGGATCCTTTGCTTCAGAAATTTCCAATTATTCTCAAATGAATGAGAAGGACTCTATTTATAGAGTTTTGATTTCTCCTTGGTGGACATTGTAGTCACAGCCTCACAGGCCCGTTTATGGACTTATGAGTGACATTGGCTCAATTTGTCTTTTTTCGGGTTTAATGATCCAAATAAGCCAATTTGTAATCCGGATCGACCCATATTTCATTTACTCGGGACAAAATAATTAAATTGAGTTAAAATTTCGTATTAACTCATAATAATTAATTAATTTAATTTATTCGACACTTTAATAAATTTTTAGTGCCTACAAATTGCCCCCTCGGGACCTTGTCACGTACACCGTTTGGATGTTTTAGAGTAGCAGGGTCTCGAACATTTTTTGTTTGACATTGACTTGGAAGTTGACGAGCATCGAACTTGTCGTACAGATAGCTCTATTTTTATTCATCGTCACCTTGTCATTATCTGACTTGACGGGCGACCTGAGATCCCGTAATTCTTGACTTGGAGGTCGCCGGGACATCATGCCTTGGTAGTAAAATAACGTCATTGCACCGCGGGTAGCTAGAACTTCGTTCCTTCCAATTAAACTTGGATATAATTAGGAAACCTCACGAGGCATGACCTGGTGATCAAGGAAGAAAAGACTACTTGATTTAGGAAACCAAGTATAGTAAAAAAAATATATGGATTTCCTTATCATGTAACGTAGTCTTCTTGTAGAATTAGGGTTGAAGAGATAATTATGTATATATATACGCAATTTATCCTGTTTGACGCAAAGTTTAGTCTTAAACCTTAGTATCGCAGCCTTGCACCGACACGGGTAATTTTGTATCTCTACCCCTCTTTTGCCTCGTATATCTGATTACTAGTGCATGTAACTTGATGCCACGGATTTGTTTCTCTGTCTTTGCTCGTGTTTTGTCTTGTATTCTTTCTTTTTCCTCAATTTCTACGCATCTTACATGCAATTCTTTTGCTTTACTTCGACACGTATTCACGTTTCTCACTTCAAGTGTCGCAATTTTGGTGCAAATTTCATTTGCCCAACATTAATTGCACTTGTGTCATTGTGTGTTGCATAGAGATAGTGGATAATTATGTAATAATCAAACAAATTTGTTACTAACACCACCTCCTCTTATTTGTTTGCAGCGTGATTATAGCTCTCATGTGCTTGCTTTTTTTTTTATTCACTGTAATACCTCGTATTTTTCAAATAGTATTAAAATTTTAAACATTTATTTAAAGCAAGTTTAACATTTGAAAAATTATTTTCATGAACAAAATATTTTATTTTCTTTAAATTAAAAATTATTCCGTATTAAAAACTTGAGAATTTATTTATTTGAATTATTAAAAATTTTATCTTTCGTTAAATAAAGTTTAAAATTCGAAAATATATTTTTAATATTGACCTATCGTTTTAAGATTTTCTCGTCTCGTAAAAATTTAATAAATTATCTAATTTTTAAAATAACGATTTCTTATAACTATTGTCTCATAAAATTATTTACCGTCTATTTTACTTACCGTCTTACAAATTCATTTTTACAAATAAATTTTATAGTTTCCATTACTTTAATTCCGTAATCTTATATTTCAACTTTTTAAGAAAGAAAGACGTTTGTACGAAAAACGGATCGAAATTCGGAAATTTTGGACCTCCCATTTGACCTCCACGTTGAGACATACAAACTACACCTATCTTATTACAAGCCTAACCTATACTCACTAAATCCCTACACCACTCACCCTAGTTTTACTACCTTATTACAACTAGCTAGCCTACACCCTTTATCTACTCACTACTCCTACACTACCTCACTATAAATACTACTCCTGCTACTACATATTACTACTACTAAATACTCCTGCGTACTCCTATTACATACTACTCCTACGTACTACTTTTTACTACTAAGGAATACTATATTACGTACTACTTTTACTACTATATACTCCGTACTATATACTATATTTACTCTCTCGTCCTTTTCTAATTGGAGCATCGAGAATGAGGAGCTACCCAATATTTGGCGAAATCACTTTTCTAGTACCGTATTTGGATCAAATCATTTCGACCCGAAATTTTCTTTAAGGGAGGAAGGAGACGACTTTTCTATCATAGACCTCGTCGACCTTAATTCTTAATAACGTTAATAAATAGTAATCTATTAAGGTAACCAAACTTTTCTTCTAACAACATTTCTTATATATAAGTATATTGTGTTCATAATTTAATAAATTGTTTATTTAAATATTTAGGCTTATTTGTATGACTAAATGACTTATGTATATATATAAAAATGTTACGTGATATTTTATTATGACTAAATTCAACTTGACTAAACTATCACTTGTTTAATTTATTTATTTATCACCTTTACATTTCTGTTTATATGAAAAATGAGAAAATGAATAAAAGAACTTAAAATGATAAAATTTACTTATATCATTTTCATTGTATTTCATATGTATGTTTAATTCTATTTGTTATGTATGTTTACTCTATGTACTTTATATCTTGTATGTATTTTATATAATTGTAATTTCGGTCATATTTAATTTTCTTCAGTATTTTTACATTCGTTTATGTATTATAATATAGAGTAAATTAGTAACTTGAAAAATGTTTTATATTAATAAAACTCACTTATTATTTTTATATAGGTAAAAATTTATAAATTTTATTTTCTATAGTAAATGAATTTATTTTATTACGAAATTTTTACACGACATTTATAAATATAAACAAAATGATTTTTCGTCAAATTTTGTAAATCAATTAAGTTCGACTTAATTTATATTTTTCAGAAACTATAATTTTTTAAATAGTATTTTATTATTATACCTTAAATTTTATTATTATATAAAACTTGATTTTAAAGGATTTACTATTTTAATAATATTATACGATATTTGGGATATAATGTTTCGGGTGACACTTGAGGATTAAAGTATAATGTTGTCATACTGAAGTAAGAATTTGAGGATTTGACTGTTTCAAATGAGTCCGACCAATTATTGAAGGTCACCAAATAAAGTACTACTTGTTCACGGGCGACTTTTATATAAGGTTTACGATGCGAGTCTGGGAAGAATAGCTTGTGTTGGATCCTACCATGCGTGGTGTTTCGACTGCACTTGTAATGAAAAGCAGACTCGGAGGCTGCGGTCCGAGAGTCGACCTAGTGTTTAAGGTAGTCGTCCTACGGCAGTGAGAGCTGCGGTTCATGAGTCTGTGTAGGGTATGTGGCGCACATATAGACAAGTACTTGATCAGTATTACCACCTAGGTAGCGGGGGCAGAACAGGATTCTGAAAACTGCGGGTTCCCTCTTGGTGATGCAGAGAATGTAATCATCAACTTTCATTTCAGCCCAGAGCCCCGTTTGAATAAACGTATAATATAATAGAAGTTCGGGCCCAATTGAGCCTTATGAGTGAGATGTAAACCTCATAAGATCGGTTCGGTCTACGAGTCGGTACTACGGTTACTTCTATTGGTGAGATGCAAGCCAATATGGAGTAGTGGTGTTACTAGGAGCCACGACTCGTGTGCTTATTCTCTGTTTACGTGAAAAATAATTTTAAAATCAAATGGCTGTCAATGTCTCATCTTTTAAACTTTATCGTTTTCATCAGCTCACATGTCCTTTAATTGGAATAAAGGAAACTATCTGTTACGTGATATCCTTTAATATTTTTATAAGCATATTATTTGTTATTCACATGGTTGTCTTATGTGTTCGAGGTGATGTTAGATGAACGGCTTGGTTGCTGTCCCGCTCAGCGTCCACTGTATTATTTTTTTTGCAGGTCTAAGACGTTGGGGAATCAAGCAAGAGAGATTTAATAAAATGTTTAGCTTAAAAATGAAATCTATATTCTGTACTAAGTGAATCAAGACTATGTAATTAATAGTCGTTTGTTGTAAGGATCCGTAGCGATCCGGATTTATTTAAACTCTGATATAATTTTAATTAAATGACTTAGATAACCTTCCGCATTATCTATTATATTAAGTCGTCGAAAATCCGGGTTGTTACATTCACAATCCCACAAGTCTACACGCAAATTCTCATCTCGAGGTGCGTGATCTTTCCTTTTATCAATTTGCATGTTATTCTTGTGTAGACTTGTTGTGCAGGTACTATACGTCTCAGCTTGGATTCGGCCCCTTTATTTATTTCTTCGAACTTATATTTTTATTATTTGGAAGATTTTATTATTGTTCCGATCAATTTGATATTCACCCGGAGTATTATGAGGCGAATCTCTTTGGGTAATCACGATCCTCTTGTGAAGAGAAGCCTCGCTTGATGAAGATTTTTTTTATGAAGTCCCGCTTTGAAGAATTTTCCTTTTTATGAAGATCTGTTTTGAAGAATTTTTTCACGAAGCTTCACTTTGAATATTTTTTCTTTTTATGAAGCTCCGATTCGAAGATTTTCATGAAGCTTTGATTGATGTTTTTTTTTGAAGCTTCGATTTGAGGGTTTTTTTTACGAAGCATTTCAGCCCGGTGATCGCGACACTTCTATAGAAGAATTTCTGCCCTGTGATTTACCATCTTCAGCTGAGTTGTCATGAGATGAACCCGTTTGGGTCATCGCGACTTCTAGGAGCCACGGAGGAAGCACCCGTCAAATTCTTTGTCCTCACTTAAGTTGTCACGAGATGAACCCGTTTGGGTCATCGCGACTTCTTCGTGAGGAGTCATGGAGGAAGCCTCGGAGGGAGCACTTTGAGGAGCAGCCACGAAGGGAGCACACGGAGTTGTTACGAGGTGAACCCATTCGGGTCATCACGACGCTCCTACGAAGGAAGCCACGGAGGGAGCACACGGAGATGAGGAACCACGGAGGGAGCACCCGGAGTTGAGGAGCAACCACAGAGGGAGCACACGAAGATGATGAACCACGGAGGGAGCACCCGGAGTTGTTATGAGGTGAATCCGTTTGGGTCATCACGACGCTCCTACGAAAGAAGTCACAGATGGAGCACTTGGAGATGAGGAGCCACGGAGGGAGCACTCGGAGTTGTCATGAGGTGAATCTGTTTGGGTCATCACGAAGCTCCTACGAAGGAAGCCTTTCTCGATGACTGGCGTGGATTGCTTTGAAGATACTCCAGGTTGCATCACTTCGTCCTACTTGAGTTGTCATGAGGGGATCCGTTTGGGCCATCATGACTCTCTAGAGAAGCTCCGCTTGATAAAGAATTTTGTGAAGCGTCGTTCAGTGATGATTTTTTTTAAGCTTTGCTTGATGATGATTTTTTTTTGGTTTCTTTAGCCATTCACAGATTGCGCTCTTGCGGGCCAGGAGCAACTATTTGTTATTTTAGAGGGGGGTGGTTGCGCTCAAGCTACTTGTTCACTCGAGCTACCAACGTAGTTCGATAAAGGAATGGGTGGTTTGTTTGGTGGTGTGGCTGCACTCAAACTACATGTTCACTCGAGCTGCCTACGTACTTGCAAAACACAGATGATATTTTACAAGATCAAGCCGACGTAGTTCATGGAATAAATTTTTGTGGGTTTTGTTTTTTTTTTTTGATTTGGTTTTTTTGTTTGTGTGCAGTTTATCCTCTTGCTTAAGAGGTTTCCTTGCCGTTTATCCTCTTGCTTAGGAGTTTTCCTTGCAGTTTAACGTCTTGCTTAGGAGCATTACTTGCAGTTTAACCTCTTACTTAGGAATTTTCCGTTGTAGCTTTTCCTCTTGCTTAGGAGTCTTCCTTACAGTTTAACCTCTTGCTTAGGAGAACTTGCAGTTTACCCTCTTGGTTAGGAGAGTTTGCAGTTTAGCCTCTTGCTTAGGAGGGTGCTTGCATTTCAAAAGGTAGAAGATGTTTCGCCCTCGTCCACCCTCACATTTGCTCTTGATGGAGACGAGATGTTTTCAACCGTTTCACTTTTATGAGATTTTGAAGGCTTTTGTTGATTTGTGAAAATTACAACCCGCCTTTTTGCTTTCAGGGGTTGCACTTGAGTGATGTCTACAATCTCCACACGCTTCATGCTGGAAGGGACGATGCTTCGTAAATTATTGCCAACTTTCACTTGTTTGACATCTTCACATGAGGGAGGCACATTACAACTTGTCCCTGTGAATACCCCAAGGCGACTAAAGACTCCACTTTTAGACGGATCTAAGTGAGTGAGTATTGATGCTTCTCCACTTAAAGTTGATGGATTGACGACAAAATTATTGCCCCCTTCACATGCGCCTAGCCCTTTGAAGATGGACATACAATTATTTAAGGGAAGTTGATGTCTTTCTTCAGTCGCAGCTCTTCCCAACCGATGGAACACAGAAGATCGTGATCTCTTCGTGGGTGGGCGTATCCTATCAAAGACTGAGAGTTTCGATGGACATGCATTACTTTCATTTTCATTCTCTTTGCTTTCCAGGACGAAGATTGTGTTGACACTGACGTGGTTGATAGTCTTTACAGGAAAGAACTTTCTTTCTTTTGGAGGATACGTTTTGTTTCTCCTTCCTTGTCCTTTCTGATGATGGACATGTTGTGAATCGAGCTTCTATTGCCCCCTTGATTTCTTGGGCATTGTCGTCTCCCAGGTTGCAGTAGTTTGATTGGTTGCTACTGCTTCTTCAAGATCCAGAACGATTTTTCCTTCTTTAACAAGCTACATGATCTTTTCTTTAAAAGTTACGCATTTCTCAAGAGGATGACTAATCAACCTATGATAGCGACAGTAATTCTGATTGTTCGTCATGTTACCCTCTTCAGGTCGTTTTGAGTCCGGTAGCTGTATCACGTTCTTTAGAAACCATCTTAAGAACAAAAACATTCATTATAAAGATTGAACAATGATGAACAATAAACCATAGATAAATATTGAAACTTTACTAATAATGTAAGATTAAAGAGAAAGAGAGAAGAAAGATTATACCAACTAGAAGATGAATGAAAAGATTGGAACTTGCATATAAGAAAACCCAAAAGACATCCACCAAAGTTGTCAAGATTGATAGATTCTTCAAGAATTCCAATAATACACAAGCAACTTGCTAGAATTAAGCTAAAATTAAAGGAATATTAAGAAAAGATTAAAGAGAGATTAGGCTAAAAGTAGTTGTCTATCTAGGGTTTCCTGTCTTAAAACAATACAAGAGGGGGTATTTATAGGGTTGCATGAATAAGGGAAATGAATCGACGAAGCGTGAGGGAAGAAGAACCGTCCCGGCCGTGATGTAGGCTTCCCGGCCGTGAGAAGGCCCCGTCCCGGCCGTGAGCCCCTATGTCACGGTCGTGACCCCTTTGTCGACCCGATCGTGTCCTGTGTGACACGGTCGTGTTGCACTCCAGGGAGCCGACTTCTTTTGCACTTTGAATCACAGCCATGTAGGCTTCTGACACGGTCATGTAGGCCTCTACTTGCTCTTTCTAGGCTTCTTATCGATGCTCGGTGCTCGGGATATTCTCAAATGGGCTCCAAGGGACTCGGGATCGAGTTTAAGGCACCGAATCATCATCGCTTCTCTTCATTGGCTCCATATGCGTTGGAAACGAGATGGAATCGTTCCATTTCTCCATGATAAGCATTAGGAACCTAAAACATGCTAGAAGAAGCGTAAGTAGCCTCGAAACTGCTCTAAAGAGCGATTCCACCAAAGAAAGCGGGACCAAACACGCGAAATAAACACTACAAAACACGCTTATCAACTCCCCCACACTTAACCCTTACTCGCCCTCGATTAAGCACGGACTAACTAACTAACTAACTAACTAAAAACTAGACTACTAGCCGAGCGGGTATTAGCGCACCCTACGCCCTTTCAACTCGTTCACGCGAGAACACTTAGAGGAAAAGTGCTCCCCGCAAGGCAAGTGATGTCTTGCGACAAAACTGCGGACACAACCGAACACGAAAACACACAAAAAATAAATAAACAATCGGTTGCATCCAAGAAGAAACAAATACCGCTTCCCTCAACAAAGTGGTGGAAGAAACACCGGTTAAGGACTCAAGGCAAGTGACAATGTTCCCAAGCTAATAACACAACCCGAAATGGACAAAATCCTAATAGTATGAGAACAAAGCAATAAAAACGTTGGTAACTTACCTAGGTCCTCCTAACCTTCTAAGAATGTACTATGGGACGATAGGCAGGATGGAAAAGGGGATGAACCACGGAGTTAGTCGACACTGTAGATAAAGTGAAGCCCCGCCTCCTTTAGCGATAAGCCAAGAGGGACGTCCCATGCTCGAAAATAGTCCAACTAGTCCAAGTAAAAAGGTGGATAAGGTTGCAAAATGAGGGAAGCCGACCATCACCGCTATCATCCTTCCTAGGGACTCGGTCCTTTGACAGGCTCTTCACGATAGCAATCGGTAAAAGGCTTATTTTTTAGGGGTAAGATTTTTTTGTGAAATGATTTTCTTGGCACTTTTCTTCTTTTGTATTTTGTTTTTGATTTGTTGCGCCTTTTCTTTTTCTTCTTCTGTGTTTTGCTTTGCCCTTGTGGCCAAATGATGCAACTCGGGATCTACAAACATCACGACCCCGCTTAGCGGTGCAGGGCACGACCTCCTCTTGGAGTATGCCTAGTACTGGACTAGAGTTCCCAAGTCTAGTGAGCATCACCATCAATAAGAATAACCAAGTAGATGTAGAAGTCTCAATAAGATGCAACTTATTTATGAAGATGTGTAGAAGGTAGGGAAATGGGTGTGTTGGGCACGCTTTCCCTTCAAACCCACAAAAAGGTGGAAAGCATGGACTAGCTAGAACAATTTTGAACACGGTCACCTAAGAGAACGGGACTCGGCAACCAAGGTCTTTTCACTCCGTGGGTGGTCAAGGTGGTCAATATGCAAATCTCGAAGTAAATCCCTAGTAGACTAGGTGGACACAAGGTAAAGAACCAACGAAATTATTGATTTCAAGTCATTCTACTAGACTAAAGTCCAAAAATCGATTTATGTCACCAAAAATTGGAATAGTGCATGCATTACCGTTTCAGCTCCACCATTGCACAGGCTACACACTGAATCCGGGATACAATGTCTAGTGGCCAGATTAGCACGCACCCGAGCATATTTGTGCTCGCTCGCCATAACAAGTGGGTCAATTTTGGGATTGTGTTGAAACCCCAAATAGTCGACCAAATTGTCTCAGCTCCCGGTCCATCATTGGTCAGATCAGTAGGAGGGTTATCGGTCACGTCCAACCTATATCCCGACCCTACACTATATTCCCCGGTAGCACTCGGCCACCAGAAATATTGGTCCGAAGGTAATCTCCTACTCAGGGGGATACGGAGGATGTCAGTGGCATCAACTGGGGTAAATAAGTCTCTTACCAGTTCCACTTTCCACGTAGGCGTGGCCGAATCGATGAGATCAGCAACTCCAAGAGTGGGATCAGCTTCTAAGTTTGGGCTCGGGACATTGATACTAGGCTTTCTCGGGATCAAGGCTTCATCGTTTAACATTTGACCATCCCCAAACTCGGGAACATTTTATTTAATTGATTGTATTTTATAGTGACCAAAGACTTCATGTAAATATTGATATAAATCCTATCTAATTGATCGTATTTTATAGTGAACAAAGACTTTTTTTTAACTTTTGATATAAAAGTCACACTTGTGTTTTCAAATGTTAGACCTTGACTTCACGAGATGGTTCCAATTAGAGACCTATTTTTTATTCATAATATCTTGAAATGTTTAGTGTTACGATTCATATACTAGGTTAGTCCTACGAAGGATAAATTTTAAATTACTTTAAAAAAACATAAGATAAAAATAATTAATGTAATATCAAACGTATGAGATACGAGTCTAAACATGATATTCGATACGAGTCGAACATGTCCCTTCGCATACATTTTCATGTGCGTATATATTTCATGTTGATTTTAAGCGTATACTTTTTTTCATATTCTAATTATTTCTGTAAAAAGTTGAATATCCAAATAATATGATATATACAATTCTTTTATTAATATCCGTGCAACTTTGCACGATATTAACCTAGTTAATTTATATCTAATGTGCAGTATTGTACCAGTTGATACCAAAACATTAGCGGACTCCAAATTCCCAAAAATCACAGTAAACACCCCAGAGAAGAAAGCGAAAGCCCTTATTTTCAGTCCCATATAAAGTGAAAGAATGAATCCTGATGTTCAAATACAAAAAGAATGAATCTGATTTGGACAAAACACACCAAAACAGTTACCACTTGAACAAAAAACATGTGGATGTAGTACATCACTCACTTAGTCACTTTACAGTTTACACAGATAAATTTATGAACAAAATGAAATGACCTCAACTTCATTGTAAACGAGTTCTTCATCTACTCTAGCAGTCTAGCGTCTTTGTGATCTCTGCTTTAACACCATGTTCTTGAGCTCGTCATATCGAATCTGCAAGTTATCGCTCCACAAGCATATTTGCTTTATAGCTTCTCGTTTCTCATCTGCAAGTACTGCTACCTGCTCTTTAAGTGCTGCAACGAGTTTTTCCTCCTCCTTTTTGTCAACTTCCAGCTTACCAAGATTCTCTCTCACCATTAACCCATTGTCTCTCTCGCGCTGTAGTTCCTCACCCAACTTTCTTAACTGCCCCTCCAGTTTTTCTGTTTCAACATTCTTCCCTGCTGTATAGTGCTTCAGAAGCTTAATCTCACTTGATATGTTGCAGATGCTACTAGAAAATTTCTCGTTATCTTCCTCGAATTTCTTTGTGATTGATTCCATTCCAGCCACTGAATGGTTCACATTCTCTGAGATATTCACGATCATCCCTCGATACACTTCAGAAACTCCAATGATCTTGTCTTCTAGAAGTTTACACTCTGATAGAAATTTTTTTTCTGCTATCTTGAACTCCCCTTCTTTTTCAGTTAATAACTGTTCTGTGATCCGAAGTTTTTGGTTAGCCAAGCGAAGCTGAACTTCAATTGTCCGGGTTTTATCCAATGCGGTATTGGCTTCATCTTCTGTCATCTCAACCTCTCTTTTGAGGTCTTCAATCATCCTCTCCAGCTCAGCCACTGACTCATCTTTTGACTCAGAAATCATGCTCAACTCGTGAGTCAACTTTTCGATTTGGCTTCGAGCCACTTCAACATCTGCTTTGTTTTCTTGTAGGTGGACTTGAAGTTGTTCACATTGATCTCTTTTCTGTTTCAAACCATCCTCCAATTCTTTCATCGAAATAAGCTGATCTTCAGTCTTGTGTTTCAGTTCATAGTTCTCATCTTCCAACACTTTCAAAGTCTCGGAATATTCTTGCTTTGTCTTCCCGGCTTCAGCCTCCAACTCGCTATTTTTAGACTTGACCTCTTCCAGCTCAAGCTTTAGAGTGCCGACTTCCATCACTAAGGCTGCAATCTTCGAAGAAGATTCATTTTCTCTTTCCTCAAGAATCCTTTGCAAGTCAGCACATTCCTCTTCTTTCTCTTGCACGGCCTTATCAAGCTCCTCAATTCTGATTTGCAACCTCTGCATTTCATCGCTTCTTGTTCTAGTTTCATCTTCCAAACCAGTCTTGTGACTTTCTAGCTTTTCCAGCTGTAATTCAAAGTCCATTAACTTGCTTGCTAGATTTTCCTTTTCATCAAAGTATTTTTCCAGAAGCTTATCACTACTTGATAATTTCTCATGCAAGCCTTCTATCTGAATAAGATATTCCGCAATGTCGTCAGCTTTTCTCTCGATTTCCAACTTCATTTCTCTATCCTCAACCTTCAAAGCATATATCTCATGCTCCAAATCACTGATACGTTGCTGCAATTCCTTAATCTGAGCTGATGCTTCAGCACTTTTTCCAGCCATCTCTTCTTCCAACTGACTTCTCTCACCATGTAATTTATCTACCTCTTGGGAAAATTCATTAACTTGTTCTCTTAGAACTTCGATAATCGAGTTCAACTCACTTCCATCAACCCTCCCTTTTGTTTCCAGGGAAGATATTTTACCATCTTGCTCTTTCAAAACGTTCTCCATTTGTGTAATTTGAGCTCTCAATTCTGATACCTCATCAGCCATCTTCTCTGCTTCTGCTACCTTAGTCTCAAGCTGCTCCTCTATTTCTCTTTTTTCTTTCGTCACTGTATCCAGATCAAATTTCAAACCGTTGTTTTGTTCATCTAAGGCCTTTATCTTCTTTGAAGCATCAGTTGTACGGGCATCAAGTATCTGTTGTAGGGATGCGAACTCCGCTTTGATCTCTTCTACAGTTTCTTGCGCCAGTAAAAGCTCATCAGCCATCTTCCCTGCTTCTGTCACTTTGCTCTCGAACTGCTGCTCTATTTCTCCTTTTTCTCTTATCACTGTATCTAGCTCGAATCTCAAGCTGCTGATTTGTTCCTCCAAGACCTTTATCTGCTCTGAAGCATCCCTTGTATGAGAACTGTGAGCCTGATGTAGGGATGAGATCTCTGCTTTCATCTCTTCTGCAGTTTCCTGCGCCAGTAAAAGCTCATCAGCCATCTTCCCTGTTTCTGTCACCTTGCTCTCTAACTGCTGCTCTATTTCTCCTTTTTCTGTTATCATTGTATCTAGCTCGAATCTCAAGCTGCCAATTTGTTCCTCCAAGGCCTTTATCTGCTCTGAAGCTTCACTTGTATGAGAACTGTGAGCCTGCTGTAGGGATGAGATCTCTGCTTTCATTGCATCTGCAGTTTCTTGCGCCAGTAAAAGCTCATCAGCCATCTTCCCTGCTTCTATCACCTTGCTCTCTAACTGCTGCTCTATTTCTCCTTTTTCTCTTGTCATTGTAGCTAGCTCGAATCTCAAGTTGCTGATTTGTTCCTCCAAGGCCTTTATCTGCTCTGAAGCTTCACTTGTATGAGAACTGTGAGCCTGCTGCAGGGATGAGAATGCTGCTTTGATCTCTTTTACAGTTTCTTGCACCAGTAAAAGCTCATCAGCCATCTTCCCTGCTTCTGTCACTTTACTCTCAAACTGATCCTCTATTTCTTGCTTTTCTTTTATCACTGTATCCAGTTCGAACTTCAAGCTGTAGTTTAGATCCTCCAACGCCTTTATCTGCTCTGATGCTTGACTTGTATGAGAACTGTGAGCCTGCTGTAGCGATGAGAAGTTTCCTTTAATCTCTTCTACAGTTTTCTGAGATTTTGAAAGTTCATCGGTAATCCTCTCTGTTTCTGCCACTTTATCCTCAAACTGATTCTCTATTTCTCTTTTTTCTTTGGTCACTGTATCTAGGTCGAGTTTCAAACTGCTGTGTCGTTCTTCCAAGGCCTTTATCTGCTCCGAAGCTTCACTTATTCGAGCACCGTGCACCTGCTGTAGCGATGACAACTCTCGTTTGATCTCTTCTACAGTTTCCTGAGCTTTTAAAAGTTCATTAGTCATCTTCTCTACTTCTGCAAGTTTACTCTCAAGCTGTTCCTCTATTTCTTTTTTTTCTTTCATAAATGTATCTAGCTCAATTTTCAAACTGCTGTTTTCCTCTTCCAAGTCCTTTATCTGCTGTGAAGCTTCACTTGTTCGAGCATCATGAGCCAGCTGCAGTGAGGAGAACTCACCTTTGATCTCTTCTATAGTTCCCTGTGCCTGGAGAAGCTCATCAGCCATCTTCTCTGCTTCTGCCACTTTACCCTCAAACTGCTCCTTTATTTCTGTTTTTTCTGTCATCATTGTATCTAGCTCAAGTTTCAAATTGCTGTTTTGTTCATCCAAGGCCTTTATCTGCTCTGAGGCTTCACTTGTACGAGCATCGTGTGTCTGCTGTAGCGATGAGAACTCTCTTTTGATCTCTTCTACAGTATTTTCTGCTCGTAAAAGCTCCTCGGTGATATCTGAAATTTTCAGTGAGAGGGTGTTCTTTTCTTCTTCAGTAGCTATCATGGACGCATTAAGGCTCTCTCTTTCCTGTTTGGATGAGTCTAGTTCCAATTTTAGATGAGAGAAGTCCTGCTTAATGGTCTCCAATTCAAGTTCAAGACTTTGCTTCTCTCCCTGAAGCTGCTCAACCTCGGTTTTCAACTTGTCCACATTTTGGCTCCCTTGTTCTATTCTTTTGATAGCATCGTCTTTTTCATTGGCTAAATTGTCTCGATCTCTAGTTAATTCATCAATCTGATGTTTGAGGATAACTTCTGTTTTGACAGAATCCTGTAGTTTAGAATTCAGGTCTTCTTTCTCTGCCAGAAGTTTTGATTTGTCAGATTGCAATGTCTCAGTTTTTTCTGCCAGGTCGTCCACCGTACTTTCGACACTTTCTAGCTTGGTTAATATCGCATCATATGCCGACTCAATTGTCTCTTTCTCAATGCATACATCCTCTAATTTGTTCTTGAGCACTGTGACATCTAGTTCTCTCGCTTCAGCATCGGATTCTGAGTCAGAAGAAGAGGAACTCCCTTTCTCATGATGATGATGTTTGTGAACTTTATCCTGCAACTCTCCTGTGAGATGATCATAATGAGAATAAAGTGATTCATATTGTTTGTGGAAATCCTCGATGAGCTCAGCAAGGGGTCCTCTTTTCGATTCATCCTTCTCTTCTTCACTCTGTACTATCTTCAATATTTCCTTTTTCTTCTCCTCCATATCTACAGTAATACAGCCATTTTTATGATAAATCAGGAATTTAAAGATGATTTGAGTAAAGTAAATAACAAGATATGCTTACTGCCACGGTAACATGCAAGTGATTAAATTAAGGAATGCCGGTAAGAGAGCATACCTTTTCTGTTTGCTTTCAGTTTCTCGTGTTTCTCAGGATCAGTATGACTTTCGAAAAAGGACTTTAAATTCCGGATTAGATGTTTTTTCTTTGCCATTTTGATTTTCTTCTTAGTCTTTACCTTGGAAGTTTTCTTCAAGTTTCATATATCCAATAAGGCTCCCAGGGAAGAGTCAAGTACCTGAGCTCAAAACAACTGAATCACACTCTATTTCCGAACTGCTTTTTTCGCCAAGTATCATTGTACTCATTAATAAGCCAAGATGATTTCTAAGACCAACCAATTTATTAAATAGATTACTTCCATGAAAATTTTCAACCTTGCAGTTAACAAAGAGACGATGGTGAACGCCCTAGACATAAAAATCAAGCTCATTAAATATAAAGGAGAATAGAAGGGATAACATTTTCGTGAAATTGTGCAACATACAGTAGTAATACTCCGTAGTAAATACGCCAAAACCTCTCTCTCACTTATAATGCACTGTAAAAGCTATCATGTGATTGCCCACTTGCCAGAGTTGCCACATTATACAAATTCATGCGTTTAGTTCGTCAGTGGGTCAGGACCTTCCCACTTTCCCAGACTCTTATCTAATGGGTCCGGTAGGCATCCCATTTTTGTAGATTCTGCGGGTAAGGGTTCTCTTAAATTTATGGGTTCGGTTCTCATATGTAAGATCCAGACATAATGATGTTAAAAAAATCGCGAATACCAAACACTTAAAAGGTGATGTGATGTGTATGAATTCGGGCTTCCCGCAAGTTTTGTTGGACCTTGCGGTGACTGATTTAGTATAAGAATCTTCCCAAGTTTTCAAAAGAAAAACCCTTCAAAATTTTATTTTATGGTTTCAAAAGTTAGTTTTTACTTCTTTTTTTGTTATAATTAGTGAGATTTTTTTATACAACAAGAGTATTTTACATTAAAAATAAAATATTGACTCATTGGTCTTACATACCATTCCAAACATTTTATACAAGTTCCGATCAGGTCTAAGTCCAACCTATGAGACACCGGATCGGGTCTAAGTCCCATAGAACCCTTCCCATTGCCATACATATCCAGTGGCGGACCCAAAAATTTACGTCTGGGGGTGCACACGTTAATTATTTTTCCCGAACAATCAAAGAAATTTCAAAATTTGAGTGTCAAATTATAGTTATATCAACCACAAATTACTTTATACAAAATCCGAAACACAAACTTTTGTATGAGACGATCTCATAGTAAGTTTATTTTTATAATTATTTTATTTTCTAATAGTGGGTCTCACGATACGTTTTCCACGAGACGACCTTACAAAAGAGAATTGCTCAATTTGAAATCGGCGTCAAAAGGAACTCAAAATCTAGAATCTAAATTACTACTCCGTACAATATTGGTAATCGAGAAATAGAGTTTTAATTACAGATGAGAAAAAATAAAGTAAAAAGTTATAGAAATTCAATTGAAATTTCATGAAAAAAGTATAATAACAAAAAATAGAAGTTCAATTTAAATATCGAAATTCGAGTGTCTACGTTATACTCCGTGTTAACTACGAGTATAAATTACTCCGTAACATTTATAAGAAAAATCTGAAATCGAGAAACTTGAAATTCAAAAACTAAACAAAATAGAATAAGGAACCTGAAATCCAAATGAAATAAGAAATGTCCATAGAGGGATTCGAACCCACGCTCTCTTAATCAAAAGTTAAGGCTTCTACCAGTGTGCCACTACCAACAATCGTTCACATAGATTGCACATTTACTATAAGTCTTATACTGTCAATATTCTTTTTTTTAAGAAAGAAAGCAGAGGGTGCGCACTTGGGGTGCTGTGCGCACCCCTAGATCCGCCCCTGTACATATCAAAGAAAATGAATGTGCAATTTGGTTATTCAATAAAATGGAATAATACATTCCAAAATATGAAATAACTACCCATTTTATATTTCACCACCATCAACTTCTACAAAACAAAAAAAAAACTCCTCCTACCAAAAAAAACAAACCCTAGAGGCCGACGATCCAATCATCGACATTGGAGGGTGCAATGTTCTCTTGTTGTTGCCTGAGACCATCCACATCCAAGGGGATGACCTAGGTCATAAGGGTTGGGGTCATCCTAATTAATGCTCTCTTCGTTCGTATCCAAAAGGTATGCTTCCCTTTTGCACAAGGATTAAGAAAGTAGTAAAATAATATTAAAAGTACAATAATTATGGATAAATTAAACGTAAACTATAAACGGACTCGTAAATAAAAACGTAAATAGAAACCGTAAATCGAATGACTGGACAGACTCTAATTAGTTACGCATTTCGTTGCGCATTAATCAGAGGACATAACATGGCACATGGTCCCTTGCGCCCTGGAATTCCATGCGTCCCAGAACTCAGGTGCAGGGACTATTGCGCCTGAATCTATGGCGTACAGGATCCAAACGTGATGCTAGCTTGATCTCGATGCCTCGAAGTGTCTTGTCCCGACTTGTCCTTACGAATGTTTGACTCTCCGCATATCGATACCGTTGCTCGGCTAATGATAGGTTACGGTAATCGATTTAGCATCAACAAGGATTCGTTCTAAGTCGCTTTAGAAAATAGTTTGCGACTCACCATCGCGAATGTTAGATCCTACACGTTATTGACATCAATGTTTGACGTTACGGTATATGATGTTCAAATTAACGCATCGGATATTCACTCTTAGTCGTATCGAAATTAGTTTTGAATAATATAGTATATATATGATAATGATGATAAGACGACCGACCTGCACGATTTGACTTGAATGTTGTTATCAGTATGAGTTCGAAACGGGAATTGACTCGTTGTGAACAGATAAAGCATAATTCGATTGATTCTAATTTGACTTTCGATTACATAATCGATATCAAATGTTAAGAATTAATTTAACTACGCGTCGAAGACAATCGATAATTGATTCCGAAATTCGAAATACGCGTGGACCGGAATGCGCACCTTGGTGCGCCTAATGTTCAAGCGCGAGAGGTCAGGCGTTTCAATGTTGAGCCTCTGCGTCTATTCTGATGCGTATCCCGACTTTGGATAAAATCTATTATTGAATGTGATCTTTCTGGAAAACGTTTGCTGAGAATGATCGTGAGAGATAGATGCATTGTTTTTAGTATTAGGAATTTGATGTTCGTTTTAGAAGTGGACTCGCTCCTTTCACACTAAACACACGAGACAATGAGATTAGCGACCAACGACGCAAGTGCAATACTCTTGTGTTTGATTAGTGTGACCTTTTGAGTTGAAAAGTCATGTGATGACATTCCACAATTGTGGATGATATCTCTGCTTGATGTCTTTTCTCACCTCCCCACCTTCATTTATTCTTCAATTTCACTTTTTGACAGCTACTTTCACCTCGCTTTTTTTTTTCCAACATCTATTTTTACAATAACTCTTTTTTTATCCATAACTATATTTTTCCTCTATAAATACTCATAAATACTCCTACAAAAAAATTACTAATAACCTTTTTCTAAAATATATTCTCATATTGTCCTATACTTCATAAATAAAATTCTACTTATAATATAGATTTAAAAGGATGAAGAATTGAAGGAAAAACTTAGATTAAAATACTACCTTGATTTTTAAAATTAGGGGAATCGTATTTATAAGAAATGTTTTCCTTTGAGTATAGCATTTACAGAGTGTACAATATATATGAAACAGAGTTTCCTAAGTTAGCTACAATCAATTAGCCTAAGTTAAGGGATTGAAATCCCAAGAATAATGCTAGCATAATTACAATTAAATGGAGGATATCAAAATAATTCTAAGGAATATTTTATATTCTATTAGTATTTTTAATTTTAGGCAGATTATGCAGTCATGTTCATCTTTTAATTGTGCCTTAAGAAATATTATATTTTTATGTAATGTATTTCATCTTTTAATAGAACTCGACAACTCTGTGACCTAGCTCATCAACTTTGTTAATAGAACTTAGCAACTTTGTGACCTAACTCAGTAACTCAGCAACTTTGTTAATATAGCTGAGCAACTTTATAACCCAAATCAATAACTTTGTTAATAAAGTTCAGCAACTTTATGACCTAACTCGAAAACTTTGTTAATAGAGCTCAATAACTTTACGATCTCATTCAGTATATTTGGATGAAATGTCGCGACTAAATTACGTTGCTGTTATTAATTATTCCGTAGTATTTTAATTAGTCTCTTTATTTAGTGTTAAGCATTCCGTTAAAATTGTATTTTTTTAATCTATTAGTCAAATCTCCTATATCATTCTAATCGCTACCCATTTTATGAATTGTATTATGTTTATTTATAATCGTTACTTTTAAAAATTTTGTTTGATAGTTTGTGTTTAATAAATTTCTAAATAAATAATAATAATGTTAGAATTAAAAATTTTAGAATAATAAAGATACGTAAATGTGTTGGTAGTTGAAAAAAATAGGAGAGAGATGTGTGATAGAGAAAGTGAGAAATAATTGGGTTTAAAAGTAGAAAAATATTGGGCTTATGACCTAGGTATGATTTTTAGGAGTGTATAAGATGGATGAGGATCAACAAATTGATTAAAACAATAAAAGAAGGATGACCTCCATTAAGATACCTTGAATGGGGATGATCTAATATAAGTTACTACTCCTCCCACCTAGAAACCCCATCCAACCACCAAACCACCTTACGGATACAAAAAAAACTCTCATTTACGGTCGAAATCTCTTTAAGCCTTTGGGTGGTGATTCGGTGGTTGGTGGAAATCTTGAAAGGGAGAGCTAAAAGGGGTCGTACGTGGGTGAGGCATCGATAGCACGATGACAATGAGAAGAATGTGTCGATAATGTGACGTCGGTAGTAGTGGCGGGCTATCTGGAGGCTGTGATAGTAGTGGCCAACGATGGGGACGTCGCGGTGGTAGTGATTAACGACATGGGAGGTTGTGGTGGTGGGTGTTGAGTCTGTTCGACGGGTCACTTAGAGAGAAAAGGAAATTTCATTAAGCGAGGTAGGGATGACAAAGGGTCGATCCTATAATATCTAGATCCTTACCTTGTATGGTAGATCTAGATCTCACTCATATCAAAGGGTCTAAAATTCTTTTTTTTTGAGCGAGAAGAATAATTCATTAATAGAACGCCAAACGACACTTACAACGTATACCTATAATTGCAATCAAATCCAATAAAAACCAAAAAAGTAATTTCTCTTATAAACTAAGGATCTCAAGACATGATCTGACAATTCGGCATGACCTCGTATCGCTATCTTTTTGCAGCTTTTGTTGAGGGGATCCTTCGTTTGATTCAGAACTTGAGAAAGCTTACCTTCTATTGGCCTCAAAGATTGTTGACAAATTACTTGTAGACATTGAATAGACGTGTGACGAACTATCAACAAACTACCCTTGTCAATAAGAATAAAACTAAGCCCCATAACAACGTAAGGGACCGAAGCCTTGAACAAAAGGACAAAAACCTTGAAATAAAGGACAAAATTCCCATAAAAAGAGAGACTTTTATTGAATAGCATATTGATTATCAAACTAGGAAGTGAAAACTAATCAGTTTTTGGGGCTTACCATCGATTAATTATCGATGGAAGCCCCGGATGAAAGATGAAGGTTAGGGTTTTTTTGGGAGGAGGAGGCTAGGGTTTTTTGGGTCTAAAATTCTTAGATCCATAAGATCAGATCTACTCGGTATCCTTATAATAATAAATAATGTCATATTAGTTTTCGATTTTAACGTAAAACATTATTTTGAAAAAGTTGAATATTATACGGAGTAATTATTTAAAGTAAGTCTCATGAAATTTTAATATTGAAAACAAAATATTTTCTTCCATTTTAAATGATTGTCCCGGTTCATGAATATATGTGAGGAGTATTATACAGGACAATCATTTAAAATCGGATGGAGTAATTTTTATCGGAATTTAGTCAAAGTGGAAAAACTATATTTTATTTTATGAGAAAATAATATCTAATCGTACCATTCTTTTCACTTAAATTCAAATATTCTAAAGAAAAATAAAGAAAAAAGGATCTGAGGGTAGGATCTAGATCTCGACAGAGAGATCTATATCCGGATCCGTTTTTTCACATATGGATTTGATCCATATCCTTATCCCCAAGATTCAAAATATTGTGATCCGTATCCAACCTATAGGATCTAAATCTCAGGATGTGAACAAGATCCGAGATCTATTCTCTTCCCTACTTGAGAGTGAGAGGCGAGCTAGGATAAGAAGCCGATTAGGATAATATAGTAGTGGGTGACTGATTGGTGACAAAAGTCAATCCAATATGAATATTGGTGAAGTATATCGTACAATTTGCATTTGAGTCTCATGTGCATGTAATATAGTTATTTTTTTCACTTCATATTATTAGTTTAAGATTGCATAATTGCTTATTTTGTTTGCATTAGTTATATATTGCAAAATATATGTTTAAAAGCAAATTCATACTCCTAGATTGATAACTCCCTAACGGAGCTTATTATAAATGATCAACAAATGATGGTGGTTGATCAAACGAGTTCCAAAAAGACTCATTTGAGAATTGATAGCTACCTATGAACTCATGATTAGTATATGAACATCTAAATAATAAGTGTATTTATGAAAGCATTCAACATGATAATTGATGATAAATCGTCTCAACCTAAAGTTTGAGCATATGAAAATTCATACATGAATAAATTTCTTGCTGAATATGTGAAAATAGTTTACAGTTGAAAAGCACCATAATAATTGGAAAATAATGTTGTGAAAGTCTATAATAAGGATGTCAATCCATACAATAAGATGATTTGACAAAAAAGATCAATTATTATTGAAGATAAATCGTTAATAATCGGATTGATTAATTCTTATGAAGATAATCAGTTATAAGAATGATAGCTACACTAGTTTTCCTTTCGACTAGGTTTTTGTCAAAATGAGTTTTTCCTAGCAATGCTTTTAACGAGCTAGCACTATATGCGTGTTAATACGATATAATCATGATCATCATAATGGTTGAGATGACAATTGTTCATGACATATTATGGTATGTCACGCATTAAGAATAAGTTGAAATTCTTTTTCATCACAATTGTGGAAGAATTGTTTGAAAGAAAGATCAAAGAGTCCTGACGACTATATTTAGATTGTGGATTTCGAAGAAATACAATATTGATATTATTAAGGATTTCTATTGATGGGAGATACCAATTTTATCATGACAAATCCATTTCAATGTCGCGATGTTACGGGAAGGCATGGATCATTTCAAGATATATCAAGTTATGTAATCATCAAGGGAATAAGCACGTTCTCTATTCTTTTTCTTAATCTATTATTTTTGTCCCATTAGTCAATGGAAAGATTTTAACGAGCCAAAGTCTTGTGCATGTTTGGAAAATTATGTACTCTTTTTTCTTAACTAGCATTTTGCCCAACCCTAGTTTTTTTCCTCCTCTTTCTCCCCAAAAAACCCTACTTTTCCTCCTCGATCTGGGGCCTCCATCGATGATTAATCGATGGTAAGCCCCAAAAATTGTTTAAGTCTCAATTACTAGTTATCAAATCTTATTCAATAAAAGTCTCTCTTTTATGAGAGTTGTTTTCGTCCTTTTTTTCAAGGTTTTTTCCTTTATTTCGAGGTTTCAGTCCTTTACATTAGTATAGGGCTTTGATTTCAAAAACTATGTGCAAGATCATGAGAGCAAAGGAATCCCTACGTACGGCGATACAATTGAGGTCAGATCTCGGTCTACTATTTGTCAAAATAGAGGAAGTTCATCATCTTGGAGGCTTTTTCATCAGATCTATAGATTCCTTCGCAAAAGGTTGTGTCAATAAACAACGATATATAGAAGGCTATGCAGAAGCGCATTATTCTAATAGTGATCTTTGTCTCAATGATGTTCTTTATTTATTTTTCACAAATCTGTATTCAGTTCAATTTGACATCGTTTGTAGATGCCGGATGGCTTATTATTAATGATATTGATCTTCACTTTCAAAAAAAAAAAACTAGCATTTTGCCTACTGAGTTTTTCTAGTTTAGGTTTTAATGAGGCATGTTCTTCACTGATAAATATCTAATGGGTGTTACGAATATATTATATAAATATCCATTGAACCTTGTAACCCAAATTAATTTTGTACAATCAAGGCAAAGTTATTGAACTTTTGTATATATTTATTGAGTTTATAAAAATTTTTGAGTTGTAAGTTTTTGAGTTTAAACATTCATATGATTTAACCCGACAACTTTACACTAAAGGTCAGAAAGTTTACAGCAAAACTCGAAATCTTTGTGATAAAGCTCAAAATCTTAAAACCAGTTGTACATAGAACGTACAACTGGTTATATAATCCTCTAATTGGAAAATAAGATTATACACCTGGTTGTACAATATCATTGTATAAACAAGACTTGTTGAACTTTTGTATATATTTATTGAGCTTATAAAAGTTTTTGAGGTGAGTTGTATGTTTTTGAGCTTAAACATTGATGTGATTTAACTCGACAATTTTACACTAAAGCTTAGAAAGTTTACAGCAAAACTCGAACCTTTTGTGGTAAAAGTGTAAAACTCAAAATCTTAAAACCAGTTGTACATAGAGCTATGTACAACTGGTTGTATAATCCTCCAATTGATAAGTACCCTCGTTGGGATGAATAACTACTTTATGAATTATTCTCCTTATGTTATGTTCCATTATTTTCTCTTTATTTTCTCTATCGTTCTCCATTCTTCTTTATTTCACAACAATCTTGAAATGTTTCCTTCCCAATGTTCAAATCTAATTAAGGAAATTATTGAATATAAATATCAATTTTATATAAATCATGAATTCTTAAAAATTAAATGCAAATGATTAAATTTTAAACATCATTAGTAGAGTACAATTTTAGATGATGAGTCATAAAAATAAATAAGTTATTTCGATATAAATTCAAATAAAATGTATTTGGTGTAAATTCATAAACATATATAGTCAATTTTCACTAAGCTATTATACGAGTATAATTTGACATATATTTCGTATAAAACAAAACTATGAACTCAAACATATATGGAGTAACATAATACCATTTGTTTACTCTCTTTCAAATAGATCTCTCTTATGAGACAACTAGATTTGTTATAAATTTGTCACGATAAAATATTACTTGCATAGTTACATGGACAAAATTGAAATGTCGAACGAGTAACAAATGTTTATCTTCATCTACGGATGTATAAATACTTCATATTAAACGTCATGAATTTATGACGAATAATCTAATAGTTAAAACTTCTAAATTATCTGCCCTATTTCATGATTATATGTGAGTATATTAATCTAGTGAACACTTCTAATTTGTTTGACCAAAGGTAGAAGTAATACTCGTATATGATATCCTACATAGAACTCGTGTATTTTTTCATTTTCTATGAGATACCCCTCCTTTTAGTCAAAATATTTTTGACTTGTGATAACTTATGGACACGAGTTCCAAAAATGACGTTATCTTCTCTGAACTCATTGCCTTTATCAGATCTTCAATTTGAGATTTTTCTTTTTGCAATTTTGAAACTCGTACCAAGAGTTATGCTCAGTCAAACGTTTTTAACCGAATAAACTTTGATCGACTATAACTCTTTGTTTCGAGTTTCGAAAGTGATGATTTTTATCCAAATTGATCGTTTGTAAAAGATCTTCGATTTGAAATAAAAATTGCCTCTTTCGAAATTCATAACTAACCGTTATCGTAAGTCAAAGATATTTTTTTGATCAAAATGAAAGGTACAATATAGAATATGAAAAAAAAATCCTAGGTAGAATATCTAATTTATTTATTACTACGTCTTTTTCACACCTCTATGACGTCGAATACGAGGCAATAATAAATAAACATTGAATCTTGTCTCATTTCGTGCTTGATAATAACACTAATCCCAATCTACTGTTTAAAATACGGAGTATCATTTTCTACTCCAGTGGCTTTGCAGCTCACCGTATTAGACTTCTGATTTTAAAAAAAATAAAAAATGAGATGATCGCGAATAATGAAATCAAAAGTTTTAACTAAAACACCGAAATAAATTAAAACAACTCACAAAATCAAATAGAGTTGATATCTATTCGTCAGTGAAATATATGATGGATGACGGATGACTTTAATTCAAACACATGTCTTAGTCTAGTAATTCGATGTCCGTCCCTATTACTAAGGTAATAGGATTAAGTGCACATTATTTGATAGAAACAAAAATTTGATCAAATATCATGTTCATGATTCATCAGAATTTTAACATATACTGTAGAACGAAGTAGCAATCATTGAAAACGAATATAAAGGGGTTAATCGAATACCTGAAACAGTGTGAAACGCACGAGATGATGAACTTTGTGAAGCAGAGAAAAGCAAGTTTGATCAACGTAACTTTCTACCTACGCACAACGTCAAGTTCTTAGCCATAATCTCCGAATAACAACAAATAAAAACGTCACCAAATTGAAGGAAGGAAGCAAAACTACCTCAATCAATAAAATCAACAGGAATTACTGTATGATATAAATCGTCAAAATAAGGGGAGAGAATCAGAGGATTCACGAATTTTGAAAGTTTAATTTGAAGATCAAAATCTGAGATTGTTTATCTAATTGTTAGAACAAAACTACTTGGATCAATACTCTCTACAAAACATTTAACCAGAATTATTATACTACTTCGGAAGATACTTAATCATTTATGTTAATGAAACAAGTTAATTGATGAAATTAGAGAATTCATTTACCTGAGAATTCGAAGCAGCACAAAATCTGAGATTTGTTCATCAAATTGAAGCAATACTACAGTACAAGAAAATATCAACAGAAATTTGACAAGAATCAATATAATTCAGCAAATATCATCAATAGAAGAAGAGGAAGAAAATCAGAGGCTGTTATTACGTGAAAGTTCAAATGAGGTGAAAAACTGAGATTGTTGAGCGAAAAAGTGGAGAGAAGGAGACGAGAAGGAGGGAGAAAGTGAGTGAAACGGAAAAAATTTGTCTGATTAGAGCTGCATAAATTGAAGGCGATTACAAGGACTGCTACTTGATTTGGAGCTACATAATTAAACCCGACTCTCTTTTTTTATTTGTTTTTTTTCTTTAATGGAATCTAATTTTCGTAGAGCTAGATTTTTGGGGTGTCTACTAAACTGAATTGCCAATTCATTTTACACGAGGAGATGTCAGCATGTCACTGATCAGTAGACCTCGCAAAAGTTAGACTCACAAATCTGATCCACCCGAAATCCAACTTCATGACGCTAGAAAATCAACTCGTTTATGACCCGTTACTCGATATAATCCAATGACAGACAAAATGAACCCGAAATGAAACTGACCTGATTTGAATCCGATCCAATAAGATTGACAAACAGACAATTATCATGTTTAAAGATTGATTCAAATAAAAGTGATTTAGCATATAACTTCGTATAATTGAGATAAATATTGAAGCAATATGATATACTCTGTATTAATTAGACCCGATAAGAATCCCACCTAGACCCCATCTGATCCGACATATTGGTTGATCAAAAATGATCCAACCCGAAAGAATGTGCTTACCCGATATAACCCAAACTTGATATGATCCGACTTGCCTTGATCCAAAGCGAAGCCCGACCCGGATGTGTCGATTGCCACCTCTTTGATGACTAAACGAATTATTGCTATTGATGGGCCACGTATGACTGCTCATTGAATTTGACCCAATTTCCATAATTATAGGTTTTTTTTGTCCAAGTTTTATGTTCTTGATTTAATTGGAAAATCCTTTTTAATTTTTGCGATCTTTGAGAAATACTCAGGGACCGTTTGGTTGGAGGGTTTCAGGGAAGGGTAAGGGAAACAAACTTACCGATTCCCTTTGTACATATTTGTTTGGCCAAATGAATGAAACTCTTTCCCCATTTCACCTATTAACTAAACCCCATATCCCTCTAAGTTGAAAACCCCACCCCCAAGGGTTTAGAATTTTCTTTCCCTCCCATTACCCCATTCTTGTATCTCCCTCTTGCCTTATAACGTTGCTCTCATAATCGTTACGTCATCTCCAACCTCTCACCTCCCACCTCCGATCTCCCACCACCAACGTCCACATCTCACTGTGTGTACGGGTCACTAGACTTGTCAAACGCCTGACCCATTTTTTTAAATTGTGAACCCGTTTTTTCGACCTGTAACCCGTTTGACCCGAATCCAATATGACCCGTTAATTCAGGGTTGAAACCCGACTCGCCTGGGTTGACCCGTTGGATCAACGAGAATTTATCAAAATTAATAAAATATTAATATTTAAATATTATATTTGTATTTATAATTTAAAAAATTAACTTTTAATATTTTAAATTACAGAGATGAAAAATATTCAACTTAATAAATTTTTTTAATCATTTAATAACAAAATAATTATTAAAATAATTTTAAAAAAAGATTTTAATATTTTTTAATCATTTAATAATAAAATAATTATTAAAATAATTTTAAAAAATGATTTTAATATTTTATAAATATAAACATTATAATTAAAGAGTATAATAATAATACTATTAAAAAAAGCTTAATATTAAATTTTATTTTAAATTTGTAATTGTCATAATTAATTTTATTGTTATTCAATATTACAAGAATATATGTTGTTTTGAAAATGTTTTAAAAAAAATAAGTAGTAAAAAGTTGGTGAAAAATAATACGGAGTATTGAAAAAACAAGGTAAATCGATATAATAAAGAAAGCATGTTAAAAAAATTGATTTCTAATTGTAACCAAACGACCACAAAGGAACAAGGGGTAATGTCATTTATTATCAAGACTGAAACAAACAAGTTAAATTGGGGGCAATCCCTTTCCTTTCCTAATCTCATTCCCTTTCCTAATCTCATTCCCTTTCCCGCTGCAAACCAAACGCCCCCTCAGTACTATCTATCACGGTAACCACAAATTTCACCTTTCACACTTTTTACTCTGTAATTCTTATTCAAAATATAATTTTACAAAAGATTTTTCAATAAAAAAATGTATATACATATTCCTACATTTTTCAATTTTCTTATTTGTTTTTTTAAGATCTCCAAGACGAAACATTGACGTTATATTTCAATGCGCGAAAGTAGTAATTGATCCCACTTAAGTTTAGTTAAAGGTAAAATTAAGTCCTCGAGCCCATAAAAAGTGTTGCCTAGTGGTTAAAACTTGTGGTCATCGACCCAAGGGTCTCAGGTTCAAGCCCCTGCAAGCACGAACTCGTGGGAGTTGTATGGCTTGAGACTATGCCTTTTAGACTTCGAACCCTGACGCCCACGGGCGGTTTACCTTGGTGTGCGTGGTTTGCAGGCTATGCGTACACCAGAGGGTTTACCCAGAGCGCACCAAAATGGTAGCGGCTGCGTGTTCCCTCGTTCATCAAAAAAAAATTAAGTCCCCGAACTCATGATGGTAACAATTTACCCCCTTAAGTTTGTTTAAAGTTGAAATCAAGCACAATTACTTTTTTCGACTTAATAATATGACTAAATCATTTTATATATGGAGTATATATGTTTATTATAAAAATTTTAAAAAAATCAAAAGTTAAATTAAATTTGGACATAAGTTTTAGATCATTTATAAAACTTTTACGAATATAATACTTCCTCCATATCATATTGTTCCTCTCCCTTTCTTAATTAGTTAGTCTCTTGTGAGACATAACAAAACAATACAAATAATGACCAACTAGGTTAGCAATGTTATAGTATAAACCATAAAACAATACAAATAATAAATAAAAAAATAAAGTTAAAATCAAAATAAATTAAAAGTAAGTACCCTTAGTATGAGAGTTATCACAATAACATTATCGTGAGACCGTCTCATTTGAGAATTTGTGTTATGTAATATATGTGAGAGGTTTTTAATGAAAGAGAGGAACACTTTGGAGAGAGTATAATTAATGACCGTGTTTGATGTACAGTGTACTGCTTTACAAAAATGATTTTATAAATAATTCATGCAAATACAAATTAAGGTTTTTCTACATAATACCCCGAGTTTTATCGAATTTTATGTGGTACCCTTGCGAAGTTCATAACATACGTGGTACCCCTGAGTTCTATACTTATTGAAGAGTTTATGGATCCCTAAGTACCTAAGAGGGGGAGGGGGTGAATTAGGTACCTTTTAAAAAAATCAACTTAATCTTTATTGATTAAAGTAAGTTGAGTGGAAGTAGAAAATAATTAGGTGAAGAAGTACTTGACTTAACATACAACGGACAGTCAGACTGTTACGCTCTGTCTTAGCAAGGAGTACGGCTACAGAACAAAGCCACAATATATCGACCGTTGTCAGCCTGTATTCGATTCGCTTAGCAGAATGAGAAGCTACAGACGAATGTCACAGTATGGGCGACTGTTGTATGAAAAGAAATAGCACAACTAAAACTAAGTTTGAAGCTTGAGCAAATAAAAGAAAAAACAAAATAACATGCTTTTATCGAAAGATGCAGCGGAAAAGTAAAGAACACGATAAAACACGATATTTTTGAATTGGTTCGGCCAACACTCTAAGGGCCTACGTCCAATGCTTTTCTTATTGCTTTTCTTTAGAAATCTACTCCGAAATCAAAAGACCCTTACAATGAAAAGCGACCCATAACCTACTCTGGTTACGACCAACAACCTACTCCGGTTGCGATTTGAGTTTACAAGACTACTCCGTCTCTAACTCACCAATGACCTACTCCGGTCACGACCAATAGCCTACTCTGGCTACGACTCTTAATAACTTAGAAAGTTACAAAGATTACAATTGAAAACCGAGTTAGACAAGAGTGTGTGTGATTCTGTGTGACAGTGTGTTCGACTGTGACTTTGAAATTACTGAAGACTCTCTTTTGAAATACTTTGCAAAATGCTTTTAAGATAAAAACCTTTGAAAACAAAATGCAATAAATGAAGTTTTAGTTTGAAAGTCTTGAGAAATAAATGAGGCAAATGAGTTTCTTTTATAGTAGATGTGGAAATGGGTAAAAGAATGTGCCTCATTGGAAAATCCAAAGGTGAAAAGGAAACCTTTGACTTAGTTAAAAAGGAAAGCTTTTTCAAAAAGAAAGAGAAGCATGCTTAAGGTTTACCAAAATTGAAGGGAAGGTGTTAACTTGAAAGGTAATACTTGAAAGTAGAAACAATTCAAGTTTACTTTCAAAAGTGAAGAACCATTTTTGGAAAACCTTTTGGAGAAGAGGTGCATTGTTTTACAAGAAACCAAACCATCCCTTTTTCTTAAAGAAATCAGATTTTTTTCAAAGTCAATTTAAATTTGTAAAAAGATTTTTCCGAAGATTTAACTTTTGAAATCAAAATCTTTTTGAACCATTAAGAGCTGTCGAACGATGTAACAGTCAGTCCGACTGTTACATACTGCTGTACTGAAAAACACACACTTTGCCATTCTTAGTGACTATGGACTTAGAAGACTCGATTCTTTTCTCTTCACTTGAGATTCTTGATCTTTATCTTGGGTAGCTTTGGCTTGTCTTGATATCATCATTCTTGAATTAGCACATTTGATAATTATCGCACTAATGACGATTAACCTATAATATTAAACTAGAGCACAAGTTAAATAGGCATTGTCATCATCAACAAACCCAACAAATTCCCCCTTTGATGATGACAAGCCTAAGCAAAAAACTTAATGTCCCAAGTTCCCCCTCAAAAGGTTAGTCTATCAAGATTAGTAATCACATAGTAAAGGGTTTATAAGCATAGAAGGAGAACTAACAATACTTAGACAAAAATATTAGATATAAGAACTAAGAACTATCAAGGAAGGATCAAGAATTCGTTCTTGAGGACATGTGTTTTACCTTTTCCCCCTCTTGGCATCATCAAAGAACCTGTCATAATTCCGGACACACTAGAAAACACATAGAACATAGGCACATAATATTACGAAAATAAATTAAAAAGCATTCAACAAGCAACAGTCACCAAGACTGTTACAGAATCCAGAAAAAGTCATACAAACCATTGTCTTTAAAAGATACTAATAAAAATAGTTTTTTTATTTTTAAAAGAGAGATTAATTAAGAGGAATCAGACTCCTCATCATCATCATCAGCGTCGGAATCCATTTCACCACATTTTCTCTTCACCAAAGCAGAAATTACCCCGATATTCCCTTGCATCTCATCCATTCTTGCATCCAATTTATCCAACCTCCCAAGAACTTCAGCCCGAAACCCAGCAAGTTCTGACTGTGGCAATGGTCCACTTGTCTGTGATGTTCACATTTTCAGTGGGAGTTAAGTACTTAGGCCCTGATTTCGATTTCTTGGCAATGTTTTTCCCTTCTTTTTGGGTGCAGGAGATGGAACGACATCCTTGCTCACAGGTTCGTCGGAGGCGGAATTCATAGATCCGGGAATGGCATTAAGATCCATTGAAGCATTTGATCTTTTTTCTGGGGTTGCCTCAGTTTCATTCAGGTCACCTATCACCTCTTCTATGACATTAGAGGGAGAAGATGATGTGACATGGACAATTTTTACAGTAGGAACCCGGGCACATTTCTGACGTTTTGTCGATGGTTCAGGAGCGGTAGGAGCCTTGGATGATTTCTTGCGTTTGAGGGAAGAGATAGGAGTATTGTCCTTGGGTGACATGTCTATGGGTGTGGGTTGAAACAAGGATACAGTGTGAGATGAAGATTTTGTGGTTGAGGAGTTGTGGGAGGATGACATGTTTTGGAGTTGAGGAGGTAGTGAGGATTTTGGGTTTGTGGATTTTCTTGGAGGCATGATAATGGTGGTAAAGATGAAAATGAAAAAGAAAGAGTTTAAAGAAGGTAAGAGAGGGTTAAAAAGGAAGATGTGATGTTACAATGAAAAGAAAAGAAAAGAAGGTAAGAGAGGGTTAATGCTACTGACATACGTTACTTCCTCTTTTTTTTTTTTTTTTTGAATTTCAAATTTCGATTTTTTTTTTTCAAATTTTGATTTTTTTTTCGTTAAGCAGCTACCAACTTCAAAGGATATAGATATGAGATAAAAAAGATAGTTTAATATGGGGAATGTGAGTAAATATGGGGAAGGTAATATATTGTGGGGAAGGTGAATATGGGGAAGGTAATAGTGGTAGAATAGGAGTGTAGGAGTGATGATGATGGGAAATAAGATGGGAAAGAAATAAAGAGGAAAGAGAAAAGAGATTTGAAAAAGATTTTAAAAAAAAAAGGAGAGAGAAAAGGATGAGTAGTTGTCATTGGGAAGGAAAAAAAATGAATGTGGCATGAAGAAGAGAAGAAAGAAGAGAGGGAAAATTTTTTTGGGTAAAAGAGATATTTGAGGATAATAGAAAGTATTATTTAATAGATATTGTATACTGGACATTTTGTTAATATGTGGGATATTAGTTTTATTCTTGACAACTTCCCAAAAACTAAAAGACAATGGTTAATACACACAATTCAAAATTCATCACAAAAAAATGCCAATTAATTCATTAAGTAAGATTAAGGACTAAGTCGCATGCATAATCACTAGAATAAGAATTATCGGTTCGTCTAGCCAATCATGCGAGGAAAAACGATAAATCACACATAGTCAATTAGAAAAATTAATCAAACCAATTTTGAGTCGAAACTTCTCGAATTGGTCTCTTGCTAGTGGCTTAGTAAATATATCGGCAATTTGGTCTTCGGTATTGCAAAAATTTAGCTTAATGTGACCCTTTTCTACGTGATCTCTAATAAAGTGGTGACGTATATCTATATGTGTAGACACCCACATTTTGACCGCCAGGTGTCTATAGTAGTTCCCGCCAAACACCCGATGATGATAGGACGTAAACGTGCTTTGATAAACTCGGATATGGGCTTGTAATTATGGACATTTGGTTTAGACATTTTAAGGAGTACAAATCTCACAAAACCAACCTCAAATCCAGGCCCAGTGGGTCGTTTCGAGTCAAATGACACTAATTTGGGTCGAAACCGTCACCAGGGGTAAAATCGTCTTTTAGCGACCGAGTCAAAACCCGGTCAAAGATATTCCCCGAACTTGCGGACCGACCGTGATAATTCACGTGTCCCGTTCGGACCCTAACTCCACAAAAATCAGCCATACAAAAAAATAATAAACAATTCCGTTTAAGGTAGAATTCGATCTCAAGTAGGAATTCTATCCGGAAACCGATTCAGACATTGACCGAGTACCAAATACTCGGCCAATACACCCTCAAACCAGCCGGTTTTCCTCCTTTTCTTCCCTCACAAGAAAACGGAATTCTCGTTCTCCTCAGCTTCTTACTCAAGCGGTAATTCTAGCTCGAACAGGAATCCTATCCAAAAACCGATTCAAGTACCCGACCGAGTGTAAAACACTCGGCCAATTCACCTTCAAGTCAGCCGAAATCCCTTTCTTCTAGGCCAAGAAAGCGGAATTCTTATTTCCCTCGAACTTCTACGTTTCCTATCCTAAGCGGTACTCAAACTCTCCTAAACCAAGGTCGGAAACTCCCTATAAATAGGACCTCCCGTCCAACACAAAAGACATCAATTACATCGTTTTTTTCAGCCAACATACACGGTTCCCACACACCCATCATACCGAAAAAATAGCTTTATAACACAGTTCAATACACCAATCCGATAGTTAGCAAATCCCGACACTTTTCCCGAAGCCTCGGAGTCTAGACCGCACGTCCAAACCCGACGTCCCAAACCCACCTAAACCGATACACCTTAACTCACCCACATCATCTCGACGCTCCCGTGCCTAAGCCACCGTCCGACGAGCCTTATACCGAGAACACAAAGCATGTAGGTTGAGGGTGTAAATCAAACCCGATTCTTCTTTCTTTCTCCCTCTTTCTCACGTTTTTCTTCTTTTTTATTATTTTCGTCGGTCGTTTCATATTTTAATATGGGTCGTTCATTGCATATATTTTTCTAATATCGATACTACTAAAAACTATTTTCATATACCGAATATTCTTAAAATATGATACCGATTTTATATAATTGAATATCGTATCAAAAAGAATTATATTAAGATTTCGACGATTTCATTTTATTTTTGTTCGTTCAAAATCCTTTTTTACAACTTTTCGTTCAAAATTCCTTTTTCTTATTTTCCGTTCAAAAACAAACTTTTTCAAAACCTTTTCTAAAGTCATTCCGAATATTCGATATCGATTTCATAATCGGATATCGAATACGACGAATATCGAAAATATAGACCGAGTATAAATTAATTCATGTTTGTACGCGATTAACGATTTTCGAACAAAAAAAATAAAAAATCAGACCCGTACGCGAGTCGCGCCCGGTCCAGGCGACTCGCGCACGAGTCTGTGATCCGGTTCTTTTCTTTTAGTTTTTCTTTCGTTTATTTTTATTATTTTACGAAACGATTTCTAAATTTACATCTTTTCCAAAACTATTCTAAATATTTGATAATCAACTATCGAATATAGCGAATATCGAGAATATTAAGTCGAGTACGAGTTATGCGATATTCGTACGCGATTTAATCAAAATTTTCCGAAAACCGTTGTCGAAATCAGGCCGCCACGCGACCCGCATGAGTCTCGGGCGAGTCGCGCGGCTCTCGGCCCAAACGCGTCTTTTTCGTTCTTTTTTATTCTTTCTCGAACATCGTTTTTTATACAAAACAATGTTTTAGTAATATTTTTTCAGTTTTCGATTGATTTTTATTTTCTCGATTTCATATATTATTATTTCATATCGTTACTAACCCGTTTTCTCGTGTTTGTAGCAATTTATTCTCTCATATTCTTTTTATCGTTTTATTAGACTAAAACGAACTTCACATGCTAAAATAACTTTGACGTTATTAGTTTAACATGCATTAAACGACTTAGCAACCCATTTATTTATTTGTCCTCACATGTCTTAGGAAAATAATCTCTGCATATCATTTCATCGTCGAACTAACGCGTGTACACAAAACCGAACGATATCTTAGTAAAGGCCGCTAAGTGCGGGCGGGGTTGGGTGTTCTTGCTGAACTTCCCAACACGTACCCTCACCCCTTACTCAGAACCGTGGTTTCCGGATGTCTGAAACCATTGTCAACGAGAGTCATTCAATATACGATTAACCGCCCAGTCGGCATCGGTATCGATATGCTAAGGGACGAACCCAATAAACTCTGACATCGGAAATGGGCCAGGCTTTAAGTATGGTCCACTACGACATAGAGTGGGTTCGAATGGTTCCGAATAACCATAAAATTCGGTGGCGACTCCTACTTCGATTTAAAATTCTATTCGATCCATCTCATATGGAAATTCTATCGCCTCCCCAAAACCCGCGCTTCGCCGCGTCGGGGTGGACCTATGTCATGTCCACAATTTGGCGACTCCGCTGGGGAATAACTGATGTGTCACTTACCATCGGCATCCTCAGGGTGAGACTCGAAAAGAAATCATTCGATTAGTAATGTACACGTTTTAGTTCAATGGTTCATGCATAACCCCATTCTATCCCGGACCGGTTACTTGTGACCGACGTCCCACTATACCACGGTGCATTCCTACTTGGGTGCACTAAAGACTTCGATGGCGGAACTCGCATGGGTTTTACGGCAGGTTCTAAGACCAACTCGGCTTAGGAAGTCCGTCCTGATTTGCGAGAATGCGATTGTTGTTGGTATAGACCCTATTCGACCGACCGAGACTTAGACTAAGAGCATACATGGCGTCGTTATACTGATTCTATGACTACATGCTACTTGATCCTTTTTGGTCTTTTCAAAAACCGTCATTTTCAAAAAAATTACATCTTTTCAAAACCTATCCATTTTTTTCAAAACCCGGAAAGCTGCCGAATTTAGGACTTATGATTTTGACTCAAAATAGCCTATTTTTAGCCGGTATGCTGTCCAAACCTTTTCAAAAAAAAAAAGCCCGAAATCTCGGCCCGATAACCTCTTTCTCGGTTTTCAAAAAAAATCGGGTCTTCCAATCCGACTTTGCTCGGTTTTCAAATCCAAATTCTCTTTTCAAAATCCTCTTCTTCTTAGGACTTCCCGTATTTAGCAGTGTCGGGTCTTGTCATAAGTTAGAATCTATAGCGTCGAAACTCCGTCGATCTTATATCACGGGTTTCCACCCCATCCCAAGTCCGCCTTATTTGTCAAGGCACGGCCCACCTTCGTAGGACAGACTCCTACAAAGGGAAACCCGTTTACACACTCGAGTCTAGAGTCTGGGGAATTCTCACATAGACCTTCCTTCGAACAGGACTAGGCCCACTTTGCCGAATCCTAAGGAAGGTCCATCATACACGCGTCATCCGTCTAAAAGTCAGTCTCCGGTCTTTCTCTAGTCTAGTCTTTTCCTTGTTCGGGATGTACTTTTGATTCTAAGATCTGGGTCAGTTACTGATTACGCGGTGCCCTTACAGACAGGTCACCCCACACTCGAGCCATGACGCAAAAAACCATAGATGAATTGACCACCTCATTGGCCCAAATCCAAGACCAACTGAGGAAAATGCGGGAAGACCAGGTCTCCATCATTACTCGGGTTAGTGCCGTAGAACAGGGAACCCCCAATTCTTCGATCGAAGATGACGGGCCTCTAGCCGCATTGGCCAGTGCAGTCCTCAAACTGCAGGAACAGGTCCATCTGACAACCCAAAGCTCCATCCATACGGAGAATGCTAGGATCTACACCCCACTGACCGATGAACTACCCACCAATCTCAATCTGACGGGTCTACCAATGTTCGAGGGTACTGAAGACCCGGTCCACCATATCCGGGCTTTCAAGGAGTTCATGGCCCTTAAAGGGGTTAAATCCAACATGTTCAAGCACCTATTCGCTTCTTCCCTCGAGAAGCACCAAGAGCCTGGTACTACCGGCTCGATTCCAAGAAATACAAGACTTGGGATGACGTGGCGACGAAATTCGCTCGGAACTACGCCGACAACACGGAAATCCAGACCACCATGCGCACCCAGGAGGTAATGGCCCAGGAACCTAAGGAAGGATTCACAAAATACCTTCAACGCTGGAGGGCTGAAAGCGTCAAAATGGTCGATAAGCCCAGTGAAAAGGTGCTGGTTGAAGCCTTTGTCAAGAACCTACTTCCAGCTTACCGGGTCCATCTCCGGTACGCCATCATACCTAGCTTCGCGGTCCTAACTGAAATGGGAACAAGAATCGAGGATGATTTAAGGTTGGAAAGCCTCACTAAGGCCTCCACCAAGGGATATCAAGGGGCTAGCTCATCAACAAGTAAGCCCACTACTACCCCCGCCACTCGTAGCATTTTTGACGAGGTAAATGCGCTCGATACCTCATCTCAGAAAACTACTACTCCCCGGGTATTCACCGACATAGGCACTACCTATGAAAACGCCCTTCAGAGGTTATCATCAAAAGGCCTGATCACCCCGATAGGCCCAACACCTGATATCCCGGTCGAACGTCGCTCCAAGGCCTACAACCTCCAGGCCTACTGTCACTATCATCGTGGTAAGGGGCACGATACCGAGAAATGTTGGAAACTCAAGCACCTTATCCAAGATCTCATTGAAAGCGGGAAAATTCCTTTGCCCGGGGGTAAACCCAACAACAAGGACAACCCGTTGGCCACTCACGCCATCTTCTCCGGGGAAATAGTGGATTGCTCACACCTCATTTCTCCATTTATCCCACAAATAAACGGGATCTGGTGCGATGACGAAGACGATGTCTACCTCACCAAAGGGGAAGCTGTCCCCATCACGCCTGAGGAGATTCAGAAGGTTAAGTCCAAGGCCTTAGCCACTAGTCAAGCCCTCATCATTGCCGAGCCACTCAAAGTGGAGCCCGCTCCGGAAGAACCAACTCCTGAAAAGGCTCTTGTGAAACAGCTAAACAGGACCCGAGTTGACCTTCCTATATGGCAACTTCTAGTTAGCTCCCAAGAACATCGAGAGGCACTCACTAAGGCCCTCGATCAAGTCAAAATCGACTCCATGGCTACACCAGCTGAAATGGTAGCCACAGTCCTACCTCACCTAAAAGGGAGATCCATAGAGGAAGGCCCACTGATTACCTTCTCCAACGCTGATCTACCACCATTCGGGCCAGCCCACAACATGGCCCTCTACATCACGGTTATCTGCCGCGGAAAGTACTTACCCATGACCCTAATTGACGACGGGTCGGCAGTCAATGTCCTCCCCTTGAGGACCGCCAAAGCCCTCGGCATCACTGAGGCCGACTATATTCCAATAGCTCAAACCATTCAGGCTTTTGACGGAAGTCCAAAGTCAGTAGCCGGAGCCACAAAACTCACTATCATAACAGGCCCGATAGAGAAAGAGCTGGAATTTCAAGTGATCGACGTGACTTCTCCTTCAACCTTCTTTTAGGAAGACCTTGGATCCATGCAACCAGGGCTGTATCCTCCACTTTGCATCGGAAAATCAAGCTACCTTTGCATGACTCAGTCATCACTCTAGAAGCCACACCTATGACCGTGGCTAACTGCAACACCTCGGGCCGCACCGATCTATGGGGGTTCGACTTCGTAGGAGCCATCGAAGAAGATCATCTCTTCCGCCCTTATTTCACGGTCCACCTCGACCGGATGCTTCAGAATCTGGGCTTTCTACCAGGGGTTACATCAAGGCCCGATCTCCCTGCAGAAAAAATTCTCGAAGTTCTGGACAATGGGAGGACTCAAACAGGCTTAGGCTACACCCTAACTCCGGAAAACATGGGCCAAACTGAAACCGGTAAGGTCACCTTTGTCACTCCTGTATTCGAGACTGTTCAAACCGGCCTATATGGCCCACAAACGCACGCCCTGAAACCCACTTGGCCCAGGACTGCAACTACATACCGGACGACATCTTCGCTCTCATCCAATCCGAAGATGCTAAGAATGCTGAGCCCGCACTAGGGCTACTTTTTGGAGAAGAACTCGCGGTCCCAACACCGAAAGAAGAGTTAGTCAGCCTCATTCTCCGCAGTCGCACCTTTGACCCGTCTAAGCTAATCTCAGAAGTCGGGTCCGGGACCAGAGCTTGGAGGAAAACTGTCAAATGGACTGACAGTCAAGGAAGAACTTACAAGCTGATCACAGGGGAAGGAGAGATGCCAGAATCTGAGTCTGAGTCTGAATCTGAGTCCGAGTCAGAGTCTAAGATTGAGTCTAGTGAGTCTGGTGCTAGGGTCAATCCTGTAACTCCCCCTCTCCCTTTAGCTATTCCTGGTACCTCGGGATCTGTCCCGGGCACCCTACCTATCCCGCCACTGACTAGTGATTAGATGGCAGCTCTTTTCGAGCTCTTTTCTCAATTTATGATCAATAATAACAACCGTTCTGCTTACGACTTGTCTCATTTTCAAAACTTTTTCAATTTCAAAAAATTTATGTGCAATGACATTGAGAAGCCCGACGAACAGGTATCCCTGCCTCCACATATGATCGAGCAACTAGAGCAAAGGGAATCCCGCAATCCGGTAATCGAAGAAACTGAATCCATCAACGTGGGAACAACCTTAGAACCTCAGATGCTTAAGATAGGGCTATCCTTAGATCCCAAGGAGAAACAACAATTCATAGTTCTCCTTCAAGAATTCAAAGACGTCTTCGCATGGTCCTACAAGGACATGCCGGGAATCGATCGCGAAATAGCCGAGCACCACATACCAATCAGGGAGGGGTTCAAGCCAGTTAAACAAAAACTCCGACGCAGAGGCCCGAATGGTCCCTCAAGGTCAAGGAGGAAGTCGATAAACAATTTAAGGCTGGGTTCATACCAGTCTCCGAGTATCCAGATTGGGTTGCAAACATAGTACCAGTCCCTAAAAAGGATGGTAAGGTTCGTGTCTGTGTAGACTTTCGGGATCTTAACAAGGCAAGCCCGAAAGACGATTTTCCGTTACCACACATCGATATACTGGTGGATAACACAGCAGATCATGCCCTTCTATCATTTATGGACGGGTATGCGGGGTATAATCAGATAAAAATGGCAGAAGAAGATATGGATAAGACCACCTTCATTACACCTTGGGGTACTTATTGCTATACTGTTATGCCATTTGGTCTCATCAATGCCGGGGCCACCTACCAACGAACCTCCACAACTTTATTACATGACATGATGCATAAGGAAGTGGAAGTCTACGTGGACGACATGATCGTCAAATCCAAAGACAGGGACGGTCACATCACCGCCCTGAGAAAGTACAACATGAGGCTAAACCCTCAGAAATGCAGTTTCGGGGTAACATCTGGCAAATTACTGGGTCATATCGTCAGCCAACGAGGTATCGAGGTCGATCTAGCCAAAATCAAGGCCATCACCGAGATGCAGCCCCCTAAAACCGAAAAAGAGATAAGAGGGTTTCTCGGAAAAGTCCAATACATCAGTAGGTTCATCTCAAAGCTAACCATGGTGTGTGAACCGATCTTCAAGAAGCTGAAAATAGGAGAACGGTTACTATGGGATGGCAAATGTCAAGCAGCCTTCGATAGAATCAAGGAAATTTTGGCCTCACCACCGGTCCTAATGCCACCTCAGCACGGTCTGCCTTTGTCACTGTACCTAACTACAACAGAGACAGCCATGGGAGCTATGCTAGCCCAGACGGTCAATTCCGAAGAACGGGCTATATACTACATCAGCAAGAAATTTTTAGAGTACGAGTGTAAGTACACCATGCTCGAAAAGACGTGTTTAGCTTTGGTCTGGGACACTAAAAAGCTCCGACATTACATGCTCAGTTACGAGGTACAAGTATTATCCAGAATGGATCCAATCAAATACCTCTTCGAAAAGCCCATCTGTGGACATGACATAGGTCCACCCCGACGCGGCCACGCGCGGGTTTGGGGAGGCGAATGAATCTCCATGAGATGGTCAAATGGAAATTTAAATCGAAGTCGGAGTCGCCACCGAATTTTATGGTTATTCGGAACCGTTCGAGCCCACTCTATGTCGTAGTGGGCCGTGTACAAAATACGGCCCATTTCCGATGTGAGAGTTTATTGGGCTCGTCCCTTTTGCATATCGATATAGATGCCGACTGGGCGGTTAATCATATATTGAATGACTCTCGTTGCCAATGGTTTCGGACATCCGGAAACCATGGTTCTGAGTAAGGGGTGAGGGTACGTGTTGGGAAGTTCACTAAGAACACCCAACCCCGCCCGCACATTAGCGGCCTCTACTAGGATATCGAATGACGTTTTAATGCGCGCGTTAGTAATACGATGAATGATATGCAAACATTGTTTTCCTAAGCATGTGAGGAATTGAATGGGTTGCTATGTCGTTTAATGCATGCAAATTGATTAATGTCAAAGTTGTATTTAGCATGTGAGATTCGTTTTAGTATAATAAAACAAATGAAATAAAAGGATGAATTTGCTACAAAACAAACAAACGAGTTAGTATCGATTTGTAAATAATAATAGCAAAAATAAATATGCGAAATCGAAAAAAATAAATATTAATCGAAATCTGAAAAATATTGTTTGAAAAGAACGTTGTTTTGTATAAAAAACGAAGTTCGAAAAATAATATAAAAATGCGGAAAAGGGCCGCGGCAAACAGCCAGCCGCGCGACTCGCCCGGGACGCCGGCGGGTCGCGTGGTGGCCTGTTTCGGGTCCGGTTTTCGAAAACTCGAAGTTCGTATTAAATCGCGTATGAATATTGCATGATTCGTACTCGACTTAATATTTTCGATATTCTTTATATTCGATAGTTGACTACGAAATCAATATCAAATACTTGGAATAGTTTTTAGAAAAGATGTAATTTTTAGAAATCGATCGAAGAATAAATAATAAAACGAACGAAAAAGTTGAAAAAAAAGAAGTCCCGGATTCCAGGCCTGCGCGCGAGTCGCCTGGGCATGGCGCGACTCGCGTGCGGGTCTGTCCGTTTTTATATTTTTGTTCGAAAATTGTTATTTTGAACGAAAAGTAAAAGAAAAGAATTTTGACGAAAAAGATGTAACGATTTCTGAAATCGTCGAAATCTTAATATAATTCTTTTCGATACGATATTCGATTATAGAAAAATCGATATCGTATGTTTAAGAATTTTCGTTATGAAAATAGTTTTTCGTTAATAACGATATTAAAAAAAATAAAAAAAATTGACTCTAGACCCGTAAAAACAAAACGGACGAAGAGAAGAGAGGAGAAGAAAGGAAGAAATCGGGTTTTATTGCACCCTCAACCTACATGCTCTTGTTGACTCGGATCGGGACTCGTCGGAATGTGGCTAGGCACGGGAGCGTCGAGATTTGGTTCGGCTAAGGTGAAGGTTCGGACGGGTGAAGGCTCGGGTATGGGAACCGGTTTTCCTTCGGGTTTGTGACGTAATATCGGTCTAACGATGCTAAGGAATCATGTGTGTCGGGATGCTAGATAACTATTGCTGAAAAATCGTGTGTGTGTGTATAATTTTTGGCAAATTATGGATGGTTAATTGGTGTTAATTGAATGTCCTTTTTGTGTTGGATGCAAGGGGCTATTTATAGGAAATTCCCGACCTTGGCTTGGGAGAGTTTGACTACCGTTTAGGATAGGAAACGAGGGAACTTGAGGGAAATAAGGATTCCGCTTTCTTGTGGAGGAAGAAAGGCAAACCGGTGGATTTGCTCTTGTTTTGGGCTGTTTCGGCCGAGTGTTTTACACTCGGTCGGATGCTCGAATCGGTTTTTGAATAGGACTCCTGTTTGAGCTAGAATTACCGCTTGAGTAAGAAGCTGAGGAGAACGAGAATTCCGTTTTCTTGTGAGGGAAGAAAAGAGGAATACCGGCTGGTATGTGCTACTTGGCCGAGTGGTTGCACTCGGTTGAGTGTCTGAGTCGGTTCTCGGATAGGATTCCTACTCGGGATCGAATTCTACCTTAAACGGAATTGTTTATTATTTTTGTATGGCTGTTTTTGTAGAGTTGGAGTGTGGACTGGACGCGTGAGATGTCACGGTCAGTCCGGAAGTTTCGGGAAATGTCTTTGACCGGGTTTTGACTCGGTCGCTAAAAGACGGTTTTACCCCTGGTGACGGATTCGACCCAAATTAGTGTTATTTGACTCGAAACGACCCACTGGGCCTGAATTTGAGGTTGGTTTTGTGAGATTTGTACTCCTTAAAATGCCTAGGCCCAATATCCATCATTTCGAGCCCATTTCCGAGTACGTCAAGGCACGTTAGCGTCCGATCATCATCGGGTGTTTGTCGGAAACTACTATAGACACCTGGCGGTCAAAATGTGGGTGTCTACAGAGCCCCCACTCTGACTGAGGCTTGGACAGGGCGAAAGTCAGAGTAGCTACCAGGTCAATCAAGGATTAAAACCTGGCAGCTTCCGGTCGGGTCGTTTAAGGTCCATTAGACCTGCGTGGAGGGCCCGCCGGCCATGGGCAAGAAATGTACCTGAATTAGTGATAACTCCGTGGGGGAATTCCTCGCATGAGACTTAAAATGGGCCTGTATGTGGGCTCATCTTGTTAAATGCCGCTGGGGAGTTATGCAAATCGCATGTTCCTGCTTGAGTCGTCCTGTACATATTTATGCAAAGCTGCAAAATTTTGCATGTAACATTTGTAGGAAAAATGACTCGTGCTGGGGAATAAAAATTTGAGAAAAGGTTTGAATTTTTGAGTTTGCAAAAAGTCTTTGAAAAAATTAGAGAATTTTTGTTTTGACTTTGAAAAGGAATAGGAATGCTCGGGATGACTTAGCTAAGCCTTAGGACAATGGCTTGTATGCTAAATGCTCTAGGATTGGGAATCCTAAGGTGTGGAGGAGAACTTATTTTCATGCTATAAATACCCCTTCTTGCTTCATTAATTCCCATAATTCCCCACTCCCTTAATTACATAGAGAAAAGAATAAGCCCTGAAAAATTTATTCCCTCTTTTAGCAAATCAAATATGGGAATCGATCGATTATTCGGAATGTTGCACGAGTGGTCCAAATATTTTAGGGATGCCGATAGGGCTATCCTAAATCAGAATGGCGTTACCCAATTGTCCGTGATCCGTCAGATGCAAGTAGACTGCCACTTCTTGGATGCTTGCCTATCCTATTGGGATGACACATATCATGTATTTGGTTTTCCTCGAGGAGAGATTTGCCCTATTCCTGAGGAAATTGCTGCTGCAGGAGGATGGAATCCTATACTTCGCCCTGCTATCCCTTTTTCGGTTTCTGACCCAAGGAGGAAATTAAGGGAATTCTTAGGGCTTTCCCATATGGAGGTATCCCGTATGCTAGAAGGAGATACCGTTTCCCTGATCGACCTGGCTGAAAAATTCATGAATCCAGATGATGTCCGGGTTAGGCCAGTTCATAGTCGTAGGGCCTTTACTTTTTGTATGCTCCATGTTTATGCCTTCGAAGGGCATACGGACTTATTATCTTGCATGGGCCACGTTAAACTTTTCACCGTGGCAGACCTGATGGAGACGGAGCACAGCCCGGCTTGGCTGATTACAGGGGAGATTATTCAAGGTTTGGATAATCGTAAGAGGGATCCGTCAATTCGGTTAACTGGGAGTACTCGGCTTCTACAGGTATGCAATTTTTGATTTTTTCGGCTTTTCTGCTTTTCCGGTTTCTTCCCGTTTTTGCAGTTTTTTCCCGATTTTCCGGCTTCTGCGGTTTTCACGTTTTTTTTTTTACGTGATTTTGACGATTTTTGCAATTTTGATTTTTTCCGGATTTTTTTCAGCTATGGCTATTCGAGAGGTTATCGATCTTGGACCCTCCCTTAAATGTGAGCCGATATCAACCCAGGCAAGTTATGTCGAGGAGACGAGCCATTGCCTTTTCTCGCTTCAATACCCAAAAATATTGGGATGAGGTGCTATCTTTCCATGGAGGCCTGTTGATCCGTTGGGCCGTGCCATGGTGGCCGATTTACCTTTGGACTGGTCTGGAATCTCGAGATAGGGCTAGATATCAGGTAATCCTATCTTTTAGGCAGACAATTCACCTCTTTCCCGATCGCATACTTAGGCAATATGGTCGGGCGCAAAGAATCCCAGAAATCGAGGCCGTTGTGAGTGAGTCTACTCAGCTAACAGACGTGATGTGTGACACCTGGATGCAAAGGTGGTATACACGAGCTACTTGGCCTGTTCTTAAAAATTCTCATTCGATCTGGGTAACCGATTCTTATGTAAGGTGGACCCGAGCTGACTCAGCTAAGACCCGGGCTGCCCTGAAAATTGACGAGGCTTATGACCTGTTACGCCGGGAGCATGCTAAGGACAATAGGAGCTTCTTTACTGAGGGAGATACTTCGACAGGTCAGAAAAGAAGATCTAAGACTCAGACTGAAGGGTCTAGTAATAAGGGTGCACGGGGGAGAGTGAGCCCCCAGACGGATTTAGAAAGGAGACTGGGGCTAAGACTGGCTGCTAAGGACCGACTTGGTCCTCGAGAAAGACTCCCCGAGCCGGTTAGGGCTCGGCTTGAACCGGTGCAAAGGGCGGAAAACCCAAAATCAAAGAAGCGGGTTCGAGCAAAGGAAGTTCCCCTTGTGATTAGGGAACGTTCGCCCCCACCCCGTCGGCCTCGGGCTCCACGTGACCCGAAAGATAAGGGAAAGGGCAAAATGTACGAGTAGTCTCCTAAATTTATTATTTAAGTATTACTACTATTTTTTGTGGTGTGATTTTGTTGCTTTTTTTTGTGATGTATTTTTTGAAATAATAAAAAAGACATATTAGTGAATACCGTTCCCGTCTTTTCGTTATTGCATTGGTTGTACCCTTTTGAGGGGTTGCCTACGTATCCAAAATTAATGGAATCAAACCTTCCGTAGTTCAGAAGTGCTTTTGCAATTTTCGAAATACATCAAGATTATTAATTCGAGATGTGCAATGGTAGGATAAATGATCCTAACTTATTGACTTGCTTAAAATTTTGAAAATTCATAAAAAGACATTTTTTATAAACTTTTTGCAAATGACATTGAGATAGGGTTTATGGGTAGTAACGCTTCAGTTGGTCCAAGTTTGTTGGATTGACGAACTCGTTTCCGTCCAAGTCCGTTAGCATTACTGCTCCTCCTGAAAGAATCTTTTTCACTAGATATGGCCCAGCCCAATTAGGTTTGAATTTTCCCCTTGGGTCAACCGGTAGTAAAGCTCGAATAGATTTTAGGACTAGATCGCCCTCTTTGATGTTCCTGGGCCTAACCTTTTTGTTAAAAGCCCGTTGGATCCTTTTCTGATATATCTGAATATTATTCAGAGCCCGGGACCGCCGCTCGTCTAAGAGGACTAGTGAGTCATATCGGGCTTGGACCCAATCCGCTTCAGGCACTTGACTTTCGAGCAAAATCCTAAGTGATGGTACTTCTAGCTCGACCGGCTGGACTGCTTCCATTCCATATGTCAGATAGTACGGAGTTGCTCCAGTTGCAGTTCGGATTGATGTCCGATATCCCCATAAAGCAAAGGGTATCTTGTCGGGCCAATCCCGGTAATTCTCAGCCATCTTTTTAAGAATGGTGACAATTGTTTTATTGGCTGCTTCTACCGCTCCATTTGTCTGAGGACGGTAAGGTGACGATGTATGCCTTTGGATCTTGTACTTTTCCAGTAGAGTGGCAGTTTCAGCTTGGAAATGGGTCCCGTGATCGCTGATGAACTCGTGTGGAATCCCATATCGGCATATAATTTTGTTTTAGATGAATTTAGCCACATGTTTGGCATTCAAGATCCGGTATGACTCGGCTTCGACCCATTTGGTGAAATAGTCGATAGCCACTAGAATGAAGCAGTGACCTCCTGTCCCGGAAGGATTCACTTTCCCGATTATATCAATCCCCCATGTCGAGAATGGCCATGGTGATGTCATTGTATATAGCAGGGATGAAGGCATATGCTGAACATTAGCGAAAATCTGACAGTTGTGACAGTGTTTGACATACAGCTGACAGTCAGTTTCCATGCTATTCCAATAGTAACCGAGTCTTGCGATTTTTCGGGCCAACATATGGGCATTCATGTGTGGTCCGTTTTCGCCATCGTGCACCTCGGCCATAACTCTTTCGGCTTGAGTTTTGTCAATGCATAGAAGTAAAGCCCCCTGTGCTGTCTTCTTATATAGCTGTCCATCGTCTGTGCGGATGAACTGGGTTGCCCATCTTCGCAGAGCTTTCTTGGCCCGGTTCTCAGTTCCCGGAGGATATTCCCCTGACGTCAAGTAGGTTAGAACAGCCTGGTACCAAGGTTCTGGATCAGTTATCTCAATATCTTGGATAGTGTTGATATATGCTGGCTCAGACCGTCTTTCGACACAAATGGGCATACTGGTTAGATGTGCTGGGATATTCAGTAAAGGTGCTAATTTTGACAGAGCATCTGCAAACTGGTTTTCTTCCCTAGGCAGATAAATGTACTCCACCTTTTGGAATTGTTTTTCGAGAACCCTTGTGCTTGGTAAGCCACGAGATTTGCGTTCTGAGTCTTCCATTTTTGTAGGGTTTGGTTTATGACTAACGATGAGTCACCGTGGACCCGGAGGTTTGTTACTCCTAAATCGGCGGCGGCTTGCAACCCGTGAATGCACGCTTCGTATTCGGCTGCGTTATTAGTCACGTCAAAATCTAGCTTGATGGATAACGGGGTATGTTCACCTTGTGGTGAGATTAGCAAAATCCCGACACCAAATCCTCGAAAGTTGGATGCTCCGTCAAAGTACAAATCCCATGTGTCGGTGTCGGTATGGAATATGTCTTCATCTGGGAAGGCCCAAGTATCGGTGTGATCTTCCTCGGATACCGGACTATCGGCGAGGAATTCTGCTACTGCCCGGCCCTTGATGGCTTTTAAAGGTACGAACCTGAGGTCGAACTCAGCTAGCATTAAAGTCCACCTGGATATACGGCCGTTAAGGATGGGCTTCTTGAATAGATATTTGATTGGATCCATTTTGGATAGCACATGTACCTCGTGACTAAGCATATAGTGTCGGAGCTTTTTAGTGGCCCATACTAATGCTAGACACGTCTTCTCGAGCATAGTGTATTTGCATTCATACTCCAAGAACTTCTTACTGATGTAGTAAATAGCCCGTTCTTCAGAATTGACCGTCTGGGCTAGCATAGCGCCCATGGCTGTCTCAGTCGTTGTTAGATATAGCGATAAAGGCAAACCGTGCTGAGGTGGCATTAGCACCGGTGGAGAGGATAAAATTTCCTTTATCTTGTCGAAAGCCATTTGACATTTGTCGTCCCATAGTGTCCGTTCTCCTATCTTCAGTTTCTTGAAAATGGGTTCACATACCATGGTTAGCTTTGAAATGAATCGGCTTATGTATTGGACTTTCCCGAGAAACCCCCTTATCTCCTTTTCGGTTTTAGGTGGTTGCATCTCGGTTATGGCCTTGATTTTTGCTGGGTCAACTTCGATGCCACGTTGGCTGACAATGTGGCCCAGTAGCTTGCCCGATGTTACCCCGAAACTGCATTTTTGTGGGTTTAGCCTCATGTTGTACTTGCGTAGTCGGGTGAAGAACTTTCTTAGGGCTGCAATGTGCCCGTTTCGGTCCTTTGACTTGACAATCATATCGTCGACGTAGACCTCTACTTCCTTATGCATCATGTCATGCAATAAAGTAGTAGCGGTCCGTTGATAAGTGGCGCCAGCGTTAATAAGCCCAAATGGCATCACGGTATAGCAGTAAGTCCCCCAAGGTGTGATGAAGGTGGTCTTGCTCATGTCTTCTTCCGCCATTTTGATCTGATTGTATCCGGCATACCCGTCCATGAATGACAGAAGGGCATGATCGGCCGTGTTATCTATCAGTATGTCGATGTGTGGCAACGGAAAATCATCTTTTGGGCTGGCCTTATTAAGGTCCCGGAAATCTACACATACTCGGACTTTGCCATCCTTTTTGGGTACCGGTACTATGTTTGCGACCCAGTCTGGATATTCGGACACTTGAATAAAGCCCGCTTTGAATTGTTTATCAACTTCTTCTTTGACTTTGAGAGACCATTCGGGCCTCATTCTTCGGAGTTTCTGTTTTACCGGCTTGTACCCGTCTTTGATGGGTATTCGGTGTTCAGCTATCTCCCGGTCTATTCCCGGCATGTCCTTGTAGGACCATGCAAAGACATCTTTGAATTCCTGGAGGAGGTCCGTGAATTGTTGTTTCTCCTCGGGATCTAAAGATAGGCCCAACCTAAGTATCTGAGGCTCTAAAGGGGTTCCTACGTTGATGGAATCGGTTTCTTCGATTACCGGATTTCGGGACTCCCTTTGTTCAAGTTGCTCGATTAGATGCGGAGGCAGTGGTACCTGTTCGTCGGGTTTCTCAATGTCATTGCAAGTAAGATTTTTGAAAACATTTTGAAAATAAGCCAAGTCATAAGCGGAACGGTTATCGTTATTATTGATAGTAAATTTTGAAAAGAGCTCGAAGAGAGCTGCCATCTGATCGTTGGTCAGAGGCGGGATAGGGAGAGCCCTCGGGACAGATTCCGGGGCTCCCGATGGTGAGGCTAAAGAAGGGAGAGGGGTTACAGACTCGATCCTAGTACTGGACCCTCTAGACTTTGACTCAGACTCCGACTCTGACTCTGACTCGGACTCGGACTCAGACTCGATAGTATGCATATCTCCTTCGCCAGTAGTTAGCTTGTAGACTCGACCCTGACCGTCGGTCCACTTGATTGTCTTCCTCCAAGCTCTCTTCCCGGTGTCGGTACCAACTTTCGAGATCAGCTTGGTTGGATCAAAGTTGCTGCTGCGAAGGATCAAGCTGACCAGTTCTTGCTTAGGGGTAGGGATGACCCTGTCTTCCCCAAAGAGTACTCCTAGAATAGGCTCAGTGTTGGTTGGGCCCTCCTTTGATTCGGCCTGGATAAAGGCGAATATGTCATCTGGAATGAAGTTGCATTCCCGAGCCAGTTTGGTCCCGGGATATGAGATGGTGGGCCGATAGAGGCCTGTTTGCACGGTTTCGAATACCGGGGTGACGAACGTGACCGTCTTGGTTTGGTTCGTGTAGCCGGATGCCATAGTATAGCCTAGACCGAGGTGAGATTGCCCGTTGTTCAGGGTTTCGATGATCTTTCCCGGTGGTAGATATGGCCTTGAAGTGACTCCCGGTAGGCAACCCAGGTTCTGTAGCATCGTATAGATGCTAACGGTGAAGTATGGCTGAAAAAGGTGCTCTTCTTCGATCATTCCCACAAAGTTGAATCCTCGTGGGTCGGCTGAGCCCGTCGTGTTACAGCTTGACACGGTTATGGGAGTGGCTTCGAGAGTGATGATCCCGTCTTGTAAAGGTAGTTTGACCTTCCTATGAAGAGTGGAGGACACTGCTTTGACTGCGTGAATCCACGGTCTTCCAAGTAGCAGATTGAAAGATGAAGTAACATCGATCACTTGGAATTCTAACTCCTTTTCGATCGGGCCTGTTATGATGGTTAGTTTAACGGCCCCAGCCACTGATTTTGGGCTTCCATCAAAAGCCTGGATAGTCTTCGCGGTCGGAAGGTAGTCAGCCTCGGTAATGCCGAGGGCCTTGGCTGTCCTTAAAGGAAGGACATTAACCGCGGACCCGTCATCAATTAGGGTCATCGGGAGATATTTGTTTCGACAAATCACCGTAATGTACAGGGCCAAGTTATGAGTGGTCCCGAATGGCGGAAGGTCGGACTCGGAGAAGGTGATGAGTGGGCCTTCTCCTTTGGACTTGTCCTTGAGATATGGCAAGACTGTGGCTACCATTTCAGCGGGGGTAACCGAGGAGTCGACCTTGATTTCATCGAGGGCCTTAGTAAGCGCCGCTCGATGCTCTTGTGAACTAACCAAAAGCTGCCATATGGTAATATCGGTTCGGACCCTCTTCAATTGTCTGACTAGGGCCGTGTCGGCGTTTGGTTCTTCAGGAGTGAGTTCCGTCCTGGAAGGTTCAGTGACGGTTTCCGGGGTGGCAGTGATGGTGTGTGTACCGGCCAGAGCTCTGGCTTTAGCCCTCCGGACTTCCTCGATAGTGACGGGGATAGCCTCCCCTTTAACCAAGTAGACATCATCTTCGTCGTCGTTCCATATCCCGTTGATTTGGGAAATGAAAGGGGAAATGAGATGAGAGCAGTCAACTACCTCTCCAGTAAAAATGGCATGAGTGGCGAGAGGATTGTTTTTGTTACTTGGCTTGTCACTGGGTAGCGGTATCTTCCCATTTTCGATCAGATCCTGGATAAGATGTTTCAATTTCCAGCATTTCTCCGTGTCATGCCCGTTGCCTTGGTGATAATGGCAATAGGCCTGGATGTTGTAGCTTTTGGACCGTTTTTCTATGGGAACTTCTGGAGTTGGGCCTATCGGTTGGATTAGGCCCTTTGAAGATAGCCTTTGTAAGGCATTAGCATAAGTTGTCCCAATGTCAGTGAATACCCGATTTGGAGTATTCTTCTTGGTTGAGGTGTCGAGTGAGTTTACCTCGTCGAAGATACTTCGGGCCGCCGTTGTGTTGGCGGGCTTACTGGAGGATGAACTAGCTCCTTGATACCCTTTGGTAGAGGCCTTAGTAAGGCTCTCTTGCCTTAAATCGTCTTCGATTCTGGTACCCATTTCGGTCAAAGTTGTGAAGTCGGGTATAATAGCGTACCTGAGATGGACTCGGTAAGCAGGGAGGAGGTTTTTGACAAAGGCCTCCACTAGAACTTTTTCGCCGGGCTTGTCCACCAGCTTCACACTTTCGGTCCGCCACCTTTGGAGGTACTTGGTGAAACCCTCCTTTGGTTCTTGGGCCATAACTTCCAGAGTGCGCATGGTAGTCTGGATTTCAGCATTATCCGCATAGTTCCGTGCGAATTCCATGGCAACATCGTCCCAAGTTTTGAATTTCTTGGGGTCGAGCCTGTAGTACCAGGCTTTTGGGTGTTTCTCCAGAGAGGAAGCAAAGAGATGCTTGAACATGGTCGATTTGACCCCCTTGACGGCCATAAAGTCCTTAAAAGCCCGAATATGAAGTACCGGGTCTTCAGTCCCATCGAACATTGGTAAGCCCGTTAAGTTAAGGTTAGCGGGCAATTCATCAGTTAGGGTCGAATAGGTACGGGCATTTTCCGTGAGAATGGTGTTTCTGGTGGTCGAGTGGACCTGTTCCTGCAACTTTTGGACTGCGCCGGCTAGCGCGGCTAAGGGCCCATCGTCATCGATCGAGGCGTTAGGAGTTCCCTGTTCTACGGCACTAACCCGAGTGACGATAGCGATCTGGTCTTCCCTCATTTGCCTCAATTGGGTCTGGATTTGGGCCAACGTGGTGTTCAATTCGTCGATGGCTTTTTGCGTCATGGTTCGAGTGAAGGGTGGCCTGTCTGTAAGAGCACCGCGCAATTAGCAACTTAACCCGAATCCTAAGGAAAGTACATCCCGAGCAAGGGAACAAAAAAAGGAAGAAGACTAAAAAAGACGGTAAATGACTCGGAAAAGACACCTATACGGGTGACTTGTGAAGAGGTGGGCCTTCCTCAGGATCCAACGCTGTGGGTTGGGCCCTGTTCGGAGGAAGGTTCACGTGAGACATTCCCAGACTTTTAGACTCGATTGTGTAAATGGGCCAACCTTTGTAGGAGTATGTCCTACGTAGGTGGGCCTTGCCTTAGTTAGGTAAGGCGGACTAGGATAGGGGGGAAACTCGTGATGCAAGATCGACAGAGTTTCGACGCTAGAGACTTCAACGACTTAATGACACGACCCGACACTGCTAAATACGGGAAGTCCTAAGAAGAGGAAGTTTTGAAATACGAATTTTTGAAAAGCCCGAAATGAATCTGGTGGAGAAATCCGGCCCTTTTTCGAAAAAGAAAAAGGAGTGGGCCGAATGACGGGTTTTGAGAGTTTCGAAAATATTTTCGAGTTTTGAATTGGGCATAATACCGGCTAGAAAAAGGCTATTTTGAGTAAAATCATAAGTCCTAAGTTCGGTATATGACCCGGGTTTTGAAATTTGGATATTTTGAAAAGGATGCAAATTTTGAAAAGATGACGGTTTTGAAAAAGATATGGATCAAGTAGCACGTAGTCATGGAAACAGTATAATGAGCCATGTATGCTCTTAATCTAAGTCTCGGTCAGTCTGTAAGGGTCTATACCAGTGTACACAGCCTATCAAGAATCGGGGCGGACTCCCTAACTCGAGTTGAGATTAGGACATGCCGTAAAACCCATATGAATCGGCTAATGGACACCTTTGACATAACCAGTTTGGACTATATCAACGGTATAGTGGGACGTCGGTCGCGAGTACCGGCCCGAGAAATTGGGGTTTATGCATGAACCGTAATACTAAAACGCGCATTGTACTAGTCAAACGATTTCTATTCGAGTCTCACCCTGAGGACACTGAAGGTTATTAACTCATCAGAAAATCCCCAGCGGAGTCGCCAAATTGTGGACATGACATAGGTCCACCCCGACGCGGCCACGCGCGGGTTTGGGGAGGCGAATGAATCTCCATGAGATGGTCAAATGGAAATTTAAATCGAAGTCGGAGTCGCCACCGAATTTTATGGTTATTCGGAACCGTTCGAGCCCACTCTATGTCGTAGTGGGCCGTGTACAAAATACGGCCCATTTCCGATGTGAGAGTTTATTGGGCTCGTCCCTTTTGCATATCGATATAGATGCCGACTGGGCGGTTAATCATATATTGAATGACTCTCGTTGCCAATGGTTTCGGACATCCGGAAACCATGGTTCTGAGTAAGGGGTGAGGGTACGTGTTGGGAAGTTCACTAAGAACACCCAACCCCGCCCGCACATTAGCGGCCTCTACTAGGATATCGAATGACGTTTTAATGCGCGCGTTAGTAATACGATGAATGATATGCAAACATTGTTTTCCTAAGCATGTGAGGAATTGAATGGGTTGCTATGTCGTTTAATGCATGCAAATTGATTAATGTCAAAGTTGTATTTAGCATGTGAGATTCGTTTTAGTATAATAAAACAAATGAAATAAAAGGATGAATTTGCTACAAAACAAACAAACGAGTTAGTATCGATTTGTAAATAATAATAGCAAAAATAAATATGCGAAATCGAAAAAAATAAATATTAATCGAAATCTGAAAAATATTGTTTGAAAAGAACGTTGTTTTGTATAAAAAACGAAGTTCGAAAAATAATATAAAAATGCGGAAAAGGGCCGCGGCAAACAGCCAGCCGCGCGACTCGCCCGGGACGCCGGCGGGTCGCGTGGTGGCCTGTTTCGGGTCCGGTTTTCGAAAACTCGAAGTTCGTATTAAATCGCGTATGAATATTGCATGATTCGTACTCGACTTAATATTTTCGATATTCTTTATATTCGATAGTTGACTACGAAATCAATATCAAATACTTGGAATAGTTTTTAGAAAAGATGTAATTTTTAGAAATCGATCGAAGAATAAATAATAAAACGAACGAAAAAGTTGAAAAAAAAGAAGTCCCGGATTCCAGGCCTGCGCGCGAGTCGCCTGGGCATGGCGCGACTCGCGTGCGGGTCTGTCCGTTTTTATATTTTTGTTCGAAAATTGTTATTTTGAACGAAAAGTAAAAGAAAAGAATTTTGACGAAAAAGATGTAACGATTTCTGAAATCGTCGAAATCTTAATATAATTCTTTTCGATACGATATTCGATTATAGAAAAATCGATATCGTATGTTTAAGAATTTTCGTTATGAAAATAGTTTTTCGTTAATAACGATATTAAAAAAAATAAAAAAAATTGACTCTAGACCCGTAAAAACAAAACGGACGAAGAGAAGAGAGGAGAAGAAAGGAAGAAATCGGGTTTTATTGCACCCTCAACCTACATGCTCTTGTTGACTCGGATCGGGACTCGTCGGAATGTGGCTAGGCACGGGAGCGTCGAGATTTGGTTCGGCTAAGGTGAAGGTTCGGACGGGTGAAGGCTCGGGTATGGGAACCGGTTTTCCTTCGGGTTTGTGACGTAATATCGGTCTAACGATGCTAAGGAATCATGTGTGTCGGGATGCTAGATAACTATTGCTGAAAAATCGTGTGTGTGTGTATAATTTTTGGCAAATTATGGATGGTTAATTGGTGTTAATTGAATGTCCTTTTTGTGTTGGATGCAAGGGGCTATTTATAGGAAATTCCCGACCTTGGCTTGGGAGAGTTTGACTACCGTTTAGGATAGGAAACGAGGGAACTTGAGGGAAATAAGGATTCCGCTTTCTTGTGGAGGAAGAAAGGCAAACCGGTGGATTTGCTCTTGTTTTGGGCTGTTTCGGCCGAGTGTTTTACACTCGGTCGGATGCTCGAATCGGTTTTTGAATAGGACTCCTGTTTGAGCTAGAATTACCGCTTGAGTAAGAAGCTGAGGAGAACGAGAATTCCGTTTTCTTGTGAGGGAAGAAAAGAGGAATACCGGCTGGTATGTGCTACTTGGCCGAGTGGTTGCACTCGGTTGAGTGTCTGAGTCGGTTCTCGGATAGGATTCCTACTCGGGATCGAATTCTACCTTAAACGGAATTGTTTATTATTTTTGTATGGCTGTTTTTGTAGAGTTGGAGTGTGGACTGGACGCGTGAGATGTCACGGTCAGTCCGGAAGTTTCGGGAAATGTCTTTGACCGGGTTTTGACTCGGTCGCTAAAAGACGGTTTTACCCCTAGTGACGGATTCGACCCAAATTAGTGTTATTTGACTCGAAACGACCCACTGGGCTTGAATTTGAGGTTGGTTTTGTGAGATTTGTACTCCTTAAAATGCCTAGGCCCAATATCCATCATTTCGAGCCCATTTCCGAGTACGTCAAGGCACGTTAGCGTCCGATCATCATCGGGTGTTTGTCGGAAACTACTATAGACACCTGGCGGTCAAAATGTGGGTGTCTACACCATCCTCAACGGCAGGATATCAAGATGGACCCTGATGTTAGCAGAATTCGACCTAAAATTCGTACCATTGAAAGCCATCAAAGGACGAGTAGTAGCCGAATTTCTCGCTGACAGTCCCGTAACCGAAGAAGGACACACCGACACTTGGTCCTTCCCAGACGAAGACATTTTCCACACTGATACCGAAGCATGGGATTTGTACTTTGACGGGGCATCCAATTTCCGAGGATTTGGAGTCGGAATTCTTCTAATCTCACCGAGAGGGGAACATACTCCCGTATCCATCAAATTGGACTTCGACGTCACTAACAACGCCGCTGAGTATGAAGCATGTATCCACGGGCTACAGGCCGCCGCCGACTTAGGGGTCACAAACCTCCGAGTACACGGTGATTCATCACTGGTCATCAATCAAGCGCTCCAAAAATGGAAGACTCGAAATGCTAATCTCATGGCCTACCAGGCACGAGTACGGGATCTCGAGAAACAATTCCACAAGGTAGAATACATATACCTGCCTCGGGAAGAAAATCAATTCGCAGATGCACTCTCAAAACTGGCATCTTTGCTAAACATTCCCGACCATATGACCAGTATGCCAATCTGTGTCGAAAGACGATCCGAGCCAGCATATATCCACGACATCGAAGAAGTCGAGATACCTGATCCTGAGCCGTGGTATCAAGCTGTATTGACATACCTAGCAACCGGGGAATATCCACCCGGAGCTGACAACCGAGCCAAAAAGGCCCTGCGAAGACTGGCAACCCAGTTCATCCGCACCGACGATGGGCAGCTCTACAAAAAGACAGCACAGGGGGCTCTCCTTCGATGTGTCGACAAAACCAACGCCGAAAAAGTTATGGCCGAGGTACACGATGGCGAATGCGGTCCACACATGAACGCCCAAATGCTAGTCCGAAAAATCATGAGGCTCGGTTACTACTGGAATAGCATGGAAACCGACTGCCAGCAATATGTTAGACATTGCCATAACTGTCAAGTTTTTGCCAATGTACAGCATATGCCACCATCCCTGCTATACACCATGACATCACCATGGCCATTTTCAACATGGGGAATCGACATAATTGGGAAGATAAACCCCTCGGGAACTGGAGGACACTGTTTCATTCTGGTAGCAATCGACTATTTCACCAAATGGGTCGAAGCTGAATCCTATCGTATTCTCAACGCTAGCCATGTTGCCAAGTTCATTCAAAATAAGATAATATGCCGGTATGGGATCCCTCATGAATTCATTAGTGACCACGGGACCCATTTTCAAGCCGAAACAGCAGCCTTGCTGACCAAGTACAAAATTCAAAGGCATACATCTTCACCCTACCGACCCCAGACCAATGGAGCGGTAGAAGCGGCTAATAAAACAATTGTCACCATACTAAAAAAGATGGCTGATAATTATCGAGACTGGCCCGACAAAATACCATTTGCACTTTGGGGATATCGAACCTCGATTCGTACTGCGACCGGGGCAACACCGTATTACCTTACATACGGTATGGAAGCAGTCCAACCTGTTGAGTTAGAAATACCATCACTCAGAATCCTACTTGAGAGTCAAGTACCTGAAGCTGATTGGGTTCGAGCACGATATGACTCGCTAGTCCTTTCAGATGAACGACGATCTCGTGCCCTCAATAATATTCAAATCTATCAGAAAAGAATCCAGCGGGCTTTCAACAAAAGGGTGAGGCCCAGGAACATCAAAGAAGGAGATCTGGTTCTCAAGTCTGTACGAGCTTTATTACCAGTAGACCCAAGAGGGAAATTCAAACCTAATTGGGCTGGGCCATATCTGGTAAAGAAGATTCTATCAGGTGGAGCAGTAATGCTAACAGATCTGGACGGGAACGAGTTTGTCAACCCAACTAACTTGGACCAGCTAAAACGCTACTACCCTTAACCCATCTCTCTCAATGTCATTTGCAAAAGTTTATTAAAAACATCTTTTTCAAACTTTTAAAGACAAGTCAAAAGCTAGAATTATTTATTCTACTGTTACAAACATCTTGAACCAATAGTCTTGATGTATTTCGAAATTGCAAATTAATTCAGTCTGAACTACGTTTGGTTTGATTCCATTTATTATGGATACGTAGGCAGCCCCTCAAAAGGGCACAACCATTGCAACCGAAAAAAAACAGGAACGGTTCTTTAATAAACCTTTCTTTATTTCGAGAAAATAATAAAATTACAAAAAAAAAAAAAAAAAATCAAAAATCATCACAAAATAAATAATACTAATACTTAAATAATAAAAACTAGGGCATTTTTCCCTTTCCTTTGCCTTTAGCCTCCTTTTCGGTCCATCGGCGTCGAGGTGGAGGTGAACGCTCCCTAATCACCAAGGGAACCTCTTTAGCCCGGGCTCGTTTCTTCAAACTCGACTCCCCGGTCACCTCGTTATCACGCGGGCCTAGCCTGTCTCGGACCGCTAGCCTCGGTCCGAGTCTTCTCTCCAAGTCACTAGCACCAGTCTCATTAGTCTGAGTCTTAGGTTTTGATTTAGAACCTGATCCCGGCTCAGCAAAAGAAGTTGGAGTCTCTTCGAAGAACCGCCTGTTGTCTCTGGCCGATTCTCGGCGGGCCAAGTCAAGAGCTTCTTCAGTCTTCAAATTTTTACGGGCCTCCTGGGATTCTTCAGAAGTCCACTTTCGGTAGGATTCAGAAACCCAAGTGGTCTGACAAGGGCGAGGTATAGTCCATATGACACGGGTGAACCACCGCTGTAGCCACGTGTCACACATAGCGTCCGTCAATTGGATCGAAACGCTAATAATTGCCTCAGTCTCGGGGATCTCCTGAAACGAACCGAACTGCCTTAGGATACGGTCCGGATAGATATGGACAGTCCAGTCCAAAGACAAAATCACCAGATAACGGGCCTTGTCTCTCCTAGCTAGTCCTGTCAGCCTCGAAAGGAACCACCAAATGACGTTCCACCTGATCAAAGGCCCACCATGGAACGTTAGCTCTTCATCCCAATATTTTTGAGTTATGAGATGACTTGATCTTATTCGGCGAGACCTTGAACCGATCTGACTACTGCGATATTTGGGTATGTTTACCGGGGGATCTATAATCGACAGACGCTCGGATAACCAGATCTGCAAAATTTTCGAAAAGTCAAAAACTTTCGAAAAAAAAATCAAAAAATTGGAATTTTCGAAAAATTAAAAATTTTCGTAAAAATTCGAAAATTTCGGCAAAATCAAAAAAATTCAAAAAATCCGGAAAATTGGAAATTCCGGAAAATTCCAAAAAAATTCAAAATTACCGTAAAAGTCGGGAAATAGGGCAATTTATCAGAAAAATGGTTAAAATACCTGCAAAAGACGGATGCTCCCTGTCTACTGCTGACCTGGTTCGAGTCTCCTAGCGTCAAGGCCCATAATAATCTCCCCAGTTATCAGCCAAGCTGGGCTGTGACCTGTCTCCATTTGATCAACTATGCTGATTAGCCTGATCTCACCTAAGCATGAGTCAGCATCCATTCGACCTTCGAAGGCATATCTATGCAACATACAAAAGGCAAAAGCCCTACGCCTATGGGTAGAGGTAATTCTTTCACCAACCGGGTCCATAAATTTGTCAGCCAGGTCAAATAGGGAAACTGAATTTCCCTTCACCATACGGGCTGTCTCAGCATGCGACAAGCCTAGAAAATCCCTCCACCTCCTCCTTGGGTCGGGATAAAATGGGGGAATAGCAGGACGAGCATTAGGGCACCACCCGCCAATAGCTGCTATCTCTTCAGGAAGAGGACATATTTCTCCTCGAGGAAATGCAAAAACATGAAAGGTAGTATCCAAAAAGGATAAGCAAGCATCAAGAAAGTGCGAATCTACCTTAAGTCGCTGAAGTGGGAATAAAGCCACAATTCCCATTTGAGTTAACTGGACTCTGTCTTCATCTCGAAAATCCTGGGCCCACGCATAAAGCATCACGGTCAAATGGTCAATACCCATCGCAAGAATAGTTTCTTTTATTTTATCCTAAACAGTCTAAGGGATTTTGAAATAAAAGAAAAGATTTGGGTGGGAATATAAAAAATAAGAAGCCAAAGCTCTCTATTTATAATGAAGAATATCCCTCTCCCTAGTCATCACAGGAATAGGCTTTATATCACTTCCCCTACTTCACCTAGGCATACAGGCCTAACCGGGGAATTCCAGGAGTCCGTGTCAGAATCCGATTAGGAATCAAAGTCATCCCAAGCATCCTTATTTCCAAGCTCCCAAATTTTTTTTTTCAGCATTCTCCTTTTCAAATTTTTTTCGAAAAATCATCCTTTTTCTTCCCCAGCATGAGTCGGTGTTTCGCCTAAATGTTACATGCAATATGTTATGTGTTAGCATACAGGTACACCCAAGACTCCCAAAAATTCTAAGTTCCCCAGTGGAAAAGCTCAAACAACATCTTTCAGGATATATCTGCAAACAGATATGCCCATAGCTTCCAAGGCAAGCTCCCGCGCAATTCTAAGACAGGATATATCTGCAAACAGGTATACCCATAGCTTCCTAGGCAAGCTCCCGCGACATTATCAGCATCAACCCAGGTATGATTTCTATTCTATGGCTGGCGAGCCCTTCACGCAGGTCTAATGGACCCTAAACGACCCGATCGGAAGGCTACCAGGTTTTAATCCTTGATTGACCTGGTAGCTACTCTGACTTTTGCCTTGTCCAAGCCTCAGTCAGAGTGGGGGCTCTGTAGACACCCACATTTTGACCGCCAGGTGTCTATAATAGTTCCCGTCAAACACCCGATGATGATAGGACGTAAACGTGCTTTGATAAACTCGGATATGGGCTTGTAATTATGGACATTTGGTTTAGACATTTTAAGGAGTACAAATCTCACAAAACCAACCTCAAATCCAGGCCCAGTGGGTCGTTTCGAGTCAAATGACACTAATTTGGGTCGAAACCGTCTTTTAGCGACCGAGTCAAAACCCGGTCAAAGATATTCCCCGAACTTGCGGACCGACCGTGATAATTCACGTGTCCAGTTCGGACCCTAACTCCACAAAAATCAGCCATACAAAAAAATAATAAACAATTCCGTTTAAGGTAGAATTCGATCTCAAGTAGGAATTCTATCCGGAAACCGATTCAGACATTGACCGAGTACCAAATACTCGGCTAATACACCCTCAAACCAGCCGGTTTTCCTCTTTTTCTTCCCTCACAAGAAAACGGAATTCTCGTTCTCCTCAGCTTCTTACTCAAGCGGTAATTCTAGCTCGAACAGGAATCCTATCCAAAAACCGATTCAAGTACCCGACCGAGTGTAAAACACTCGGCCAATTCACCTTCAAGTCAGCCGAAATCCCTTTCTTCTTGGCCAAGAAAGCGGAATTCTTATTTCCCTCGAACTCCTACGTTTCCCATCCTAAGCGGTACTCAAACTCTCCTAAACCAAGGTCGGAAACTCCCTATAAATAGGACCTCCCGTCCAACACAAAAGACATCAATTACATCGTTTTTTTCAGCCAACATACACGGTTCCCACACACCCATCATACCGAAAAAATAGCTTTATAACACAGTTCAATACACCAATCCGATAGTTAGCAAATCCCGACACTTTTCCCGAAGCCTCGGAGTCTAGACCGCACGTCCAAACCCGGCGCCCCAAACCCACCTAAACCGATACACCTTAACTCACCCACATCATCTCGACGCTCCCGTGCCTAAGCCACCGTCCGACGAGCCTTATACCGAGAACACAAAGCATGTAGGTTGAGGGTGTAAATCAAACCCGATTCTTCTTTCTTTCTCCCTCTTTCTCACGTTTTTCTTCTTTTTTTATTATTTTCGTCGGTCGTTTCATATTTTAATATGGGTCGTTCATCGCATATATTTTTCTAATATCGATACTACTAAAAACTATTTTCATATACCGAATATTCTTAAAATATGATACCGATTTTATATAATTGAATATCGTATCAAAAAGAATTATATTAAGATTTCGACGATTTCATTTTATTTTTGTTCGTTCAAAATCCTTTTTTACAACTTTTCGTTCAAAATTCCTTTTTCTTATTTTCCGTTCAAAAACAAACTTTTTCAAAACCTTTTCTAAAGTCATTCCGAATATTCGATATCGATTTCATAATCGGATATCGAATACGACGAATATCGAAAATATAGACCGAGTATAAATTAATTCATGTTTGTACGCGATTAACGATTTTCGAACAAAAAAAATAAAAAATCAGACCCGTACGCGAGTCGCGCACGAGTCTGTGATCCGGTTCTTTTCTTTTAGTTTTTCGTTCGTTTATTTTTATTATTTTACGAAACGATTTCTAAATTTACATCTTTTCCAAAACTATTCTAAATATTTGATAATCAACTATCGAATATAGCGAATATCGAGAATATTAAGTCGAGTACGAGTTATGCGATATTCGTACGCGATTTAATCAAAATTTTCCGAAAACTGTTGTCGAAATCAGGCCGCCACGCGACCCACATGAGTCTCGGGCGAGTCGCGCGGCTCTCGGCCCAAACACGTCTTTTTCGTTCTTTTTTATTCTTTCTCGAACATCATTTTTTATACAAAACAACGTTTTAGTAATATTTTTTCAGTTTTCGATTGATTTTTATTTTCTCGATTTCATATATTATTATTTCATATCGTTACTAACCCGTTTTCTCGTGTTTGTAGCAATTTATTCTCTCATATTCTTTTTATCGTTTTATTAGACTAAAACGAACTTCACATGCTAAAATAACTTTGACGTTATTAGTTTAACATGCATTAAACGACTTAGCAACCCATTTATTTATTTTTCCTCACATGTCTTAGGAAAATAATCTCTGCATATCATTTCATCGTCGAACTAACGCGTGTACACAAAACCGAACGATATCTTAGTAAAGGCCGCTAAGTGCGTGCGGGGTTGGGTGTTCTCGCTGAACTTCCCAACACCTACCCTCATCCCTTACTCAGAACCGTGGTTTCCGGATGTCCGAAACCATTGGCAACGAGAGTCATTCAATATACGATTAACCGCCCAGTCGGCATCGGTATCGATATGCTAAGGGACGAACCCAATAAACTCTGACATCGGAAATGGGCCAGGCTTTAAGTATGGTCCACTACGACATAGAGTGGGTTCGAATGGTTCCGAATAACCATAAAATTCGGTGGCGACTCCTACTTCGATTTAAAATTCTATTCGATCCATCTCATATGGAAATTCTATCGCCTCCCCAAAACCCGCGCTTCGCCGCGTCGGGGTGGACCTATGTCATGTCCACAATATGCTTAGTTCGAGAATGTTGAATCGGATTTTTAGATATGTTTATGGCACTCGTATTATCACACATTAAAGGAATAGAGTCATAAATCATACCAAAATCGACAAGTTGTTGTCGAACCCACAATACTTGAGAACAACAATGAGTGGCGGCCACATATTCACTTTCGGCCGTGGAGAGAGCAACGGTGTTTTGCTTCTTTGAACCCCATGAAATGAGACACGGACCTAAGAAGGTGGACAACTTAAGGGGTACCATAGATAAAGCTCTTGTGTTCCAACCAAATACCGAAGAATGCGTTTTACGACTTTAAAATGGGATTCTTTGGGATTCGCTTGGAAACGGGCACACAAACAAACACTAAATAATATATCGGGACGACTTGCGGTTAAGTAGAGAAGTGAGCCTATCATACCTCTGTACACCGATTCACTAACATTCTTACCACTTTCATCCTTGTCCAATTTGGACGATGATACCATCGGTGTAGTGTATGGCTTAGCATTGGTCATCCCGAATTTAGTTAGCATCTCCTTGATGTACTTTTGTTGGTGAATCATAATTCCTTCCTTCAATTGCTTGATTTGAAGACCGAGAAAGAATCCGAGTTCACCCATCATGCTCATCTCAAACTCCGATTTCATTAGATTGGAAAAATAAAGAGTAAGGAGTTCACTAGTTGCTCCAAATATAATGTCATCGACATATACCTGGACAACCAACAGTCCATCCGACTGTGACTTTATAAATAATGTCTTATCCACCGAACCTCTACGAAAACCATTTTCAAGCAAAAACGTTGACAAGCGATCGTACCAAGCTCTCGGGGCTTGTTTTAAACCATAAAGTGCTTTGTCATGTTTAAAAACATGTTCGGGATAATCATTATCTATAAAACTCGGAGGTTGCTCCACAAAGACATCTTCCTCTAAATAACCATTTAGGAAAGCGGTTTTAACATCCATTTGAAAAAGTTTGATGCCTTTGTGAGCAGCAAAAGCTATTAGGAGCCTTATGGCCTCAAGTCTAGCTACCGGTGCATAGGTTTCGTCATAGTCGATACCTTCTTGTTGATTATAACCTTGCACCACTAGTCTAGCCTTGTTCCTTACGATTTCATCGGAATCGTCTAGCTTATTGCGAAAGACCCATCTAGTACCAATGACGGTACGATTAGAGGGCCTAGGGACAAGATGCCATACCTCATTTCTCTTGAATTGAACAAGCTCTTCTTGCATTGCTATCAACCAGTCGGCATCAGTCAGGGCGACTGTGACATTGGGTGGTTCGATTTGAGAAACGAAAGCGTTGCAAGAGTAGAAATTGTTGAGGGATGATCTTGTCTTTACTCCAGATTTCAAGTCACTAGTCAGATTTGAGAGGGGGTGTGAGCTTTGATGCTTCCACTTCCTTGGAATGAACGTATCTTCCCCCTCGACTGTAACAGTTCTTCCGACTGTTGCTTCATGGCTGGGAGTCGATGCTTCCACACCAGATTCTAAGGACTTCTCTGGTCCTTGGGCATTAGCTGCTGCTTCACCATTATCTCCTTGAAGGTTACTTTCAGGAGGATCATTAATTCCCCCTGAACTTGTGCCTTCGTCTTCAGGTAACAGTCTGGCAGACTGTTGCTCAGCAGCTCCGTTTTGCTCATCTTCAAGTGTGTGTTTTTTTCGAGCAAGGCCTATTTCGAATTCTTCATCTTCTTCATCATCATGTTGTACCTGCTCAAAAAGACTAGATTCATCAAATATGACATGTACACTTTCTTCGATCATCATGGTTCTTTTATTATAAACCTTGTAAGCTTTACTGTGATCGGCATACCCTATAAACACGGCTTCATCACTACGGGGGTCGAATTTTCCTAAGTTATTTTTACCATTATTATGCACAAAACACTTGCTTCCAAAGCATCTAAAATAGGAGATATTCGGTTTTCTACCACGTAGCAACTCATAGGGAGTCTTATTTATTATGCTTCTAACCATGACTCTATTATGAATGTAGCAAGCGGTGTTTACCGCTTCGGCCCAAAAGTTTCTAGGTAGCTTACTACATAACAACATAGTCCTAGCCATGCTTTCAAGAGTTCTATTCATGCGTTCTACAACGTCATTTTGTTGAGGTGTCCTAGGGGCCGAAAAGTTGTGATCTACTCCATTATCATCACAATAAGCACCAAAAGATGAGTTCTCAAATTCGGTTCCATGGTCGGTTCTAATTGACACAAGTTTTAGATCAAGTTTGTTTTGAACCCTTTTTAACCATATTAGAAATTCATCAAATGCTTCATCTTTGGAACTTAAAAATAATGCCCATACAAATCTAGAGTAATCATCAACAATCACCAATACATAGCGACTTCCACCTCTACTACGAACTCTCATAGGACCACACAAATCAATATGCAACAGTTGCAGTGGTCGTGACGTGCTGACTATCTTTTTGGATTTAAAGGAGCTTCTAACATGTTTGCATTTAGCACATTGATCACACATTTTATCAAATTCAAATTTCATGTTAGGGAAACCATCAACAAGATCTAATCTTCTAAGTGTATTAAGAGTTTTAGCACTAACATGTCCAAATCTTTTATGCCATAACCACTGGTCATTTTTCATTACGCTCATGCAAGACATAGTTTGACCATTTAAAGTATTCAAGTCGGTTAAATAGACATCTTTGACACGTCTACCTTCAAGAACAACTTCACGGGTAGTGGCATTCAAAATACGACATAAACTAGTACTAAACTCAACCAAATTACCATGATCACATAATTGAGAGATACTTAGAAGATTATGTTTCAAACCTTTGACAAGCCGCACATTGTCGACACAAACTAATGAAGACTTACCAACCTTTCCAAGTCCTATGACTTCACCTTTTTTGTTGTCTCCAAAAGTTACCGTGCCACCATCATACGCTTCTAGTGAGAGGAATTGGCTTCTATCACCCGTCATGTGACGAGAGCATCCACTATCAAGATACTAATCACGGCGTCCCCTCACCAAGCCCTACACGAAATTAAGAGGAGAGTTTAGGAACCCAAACGGATTTGAGTCCCTTAGTTAAAGCATCCTTAATTAATTCCCTTCTTTCCCATGTCCTGTTAGTAACTTTAATACCACGATTAATACTTTGATCCCTTTTCTCACAAGCATTGAGAAAATGACCGGTTTTACCACAATGATGACAAATGATGTACTCGGGAAGTGCTACATATTTTCTTTTCCTAAAGTCTCTTTTAGTGGGGTTGGAGTTGTGAATTTTACAATCATGACGTCTATTCCATTTGAACCCAAGCCCCTCTTTTTCACGACACAAGTTGGCTTGATTAGTAAGAAAATTTAGCACATTTTGACTTCCTTCCCAAGTTTTGTGGACTCTTCTAGCTTCAACAAGTTCATTAATAGTGTCTTGAATAGAGTGAGTGAGACTCTCATTTTCCTTAATTTTTTGTTTGAGCAATTGTTCGGATGTGATACACTTAGCTTCAAATTGACGCAAACTCTTGTCTCTTTGTTCAATTAAACATTTAAGGTTGAGATTACACGCCTCTAAGTAGAAAATTCTAGCACTTGAAGATCTTGACTCTAGAGTTCCATTACTAACAAGTTTCTTTTGGAGTTTCCTCAATTCTTCTTTAGTCACATCAAGATAAACCTTGAGATGTTCATTCTCTTTGGTCAATTCAATAGTTTGGGGGTTAGGAGACTCATTGGGAACAATAGATTGGGTTGTAACAAATTTTAGATCAAGCAACTCTTTAGACAAATCTTTGTTGATCTTTCTCAAATTTTTCAGCTCGTTTTTAACTTCATCAGTAACAGTCACACTGTCTGTTGCTTTAAGTGTTTCTTTAAGTTGGACATTCTCAATTGCAATTTCCTCAATTTCTTCTTGCATAGCAAGAGACCTTTTAGTTTGAGAACGACACTTATCAAAAAGACTATCAAGCAACTTGCAAACTTTTTCTTTGGAGTAAGTTCTAACTTTAGCCTTAAGTCTTTGTACCTCATTATCGGAGTCGGAATCTGAGTCATCGGGATTGGCCATGAGACACCTAAGATGTTCAACTTTGGAGTTATTGACCTTAGTAGTGACACACACATTAGCATCTAACTCCTCATCTTTGGGTTCGTCGTCTTCTTCCGAATCAGACATTCCCCAAATAGCGGACATGACCTTACTTTTATATTCCCTTTTAGCTTTATCACGTTTATATTTAGAGTGAATATCATTCCATTTAGGACATTCTTTGATTTGATGAGTTTTATCACCACATTTAAAGCATCCTATGGTTGAGCTAGGTCGTTTCTTAGGGAATCGTTTCTTATTGAAATTATTGTTAAACTTACGATTTCCTTGACCATTTACCATACCAACAATGTTCCTAGTGAACATGGCAAATCCGTCCTCTTCGTCCTCATCCTCATCACTTGAGGCGGACTTGAGAGCAAGACTCTTTCCCCGTTGGTTATCACTAGAACGCTTCACGAGGTTTAGTTCGTGAGCCATTAGTGATCTCATTAGTTCATGGAGAGTCAAGACGGATAAATCTTTAGCTTCCTCTATGGCGGTGACCTTTGGTTGCCATTTATCGGTTAGACTACGAAGGATTTTTCTAATGATGTCTTCGGACTCGAAATCTCTTCCTAGACTTTTGAGCTCATTAATGATACAAGAAAAACGACTTGATAAGCTATTTATGGACTCGTTTTTGACATGTGAAACATTTCATATTGTTGCATGAGAAGATCAATACGGTGTTTTTTTTACTTGAGACGTACCCTCATAAGCAAGCACAAGGGAGTCCCAAATCTCCTTAGCCGTAGGACATCCACTTATACGACTCACTTCCTCCTAACCGACACACCTTTGAAGTATTGACATAGCCTTAGAATTTTTCTCAACAATTTTAAAGTCATCTTCATCATATTTAGACTCATCTTTAAGTTCGGTAGACTTGCCATCGGCACTAGACACTTTGATTTCAATTGGACCCTCTTTAATAATTTTCCAACATTGATAATCGATACTTTTGATATAGTGTTCCATTTTTAGCTTCCACCAACCAAAATTCTCACCGGTAAAGACCGGGATCTTGGAGTGTTTAGCAGAATCCATGTCGAGGAATCAAACTCTAGGTAGTTAGCCTTTAAAAGAGTACGAGGCTCTGATACCAATTGAAGAGTTTATGGATCCCTAAGTACCTAAGAGGGGGAGGGGGTGAATTAGGTACCTTTTAAAAAAATCAACTTAATCTTTATTGATTAAAGTAAGTTGAGTGGAAGTAGAAAATAATTAGGTGAAGAAGTACTAGACTTAACATACAATGGACAGTCAGACTGTTACGCTCTGTCTTAGTAAGGAGTACGGCTACAGAACAAAGCCACAGTATATCGACCGTTGTCAGACTGTATTCGATTCGCTTAGCAAAATGAGAAGCTACAGACGAATGTCACAGTATGGGCGACTGTTGTATGAAAAGAAATAGCACAACTAAAACTAAGTTTGAAGCTTGAGCAAATAAAAGAAAAAACAAAATAACATGCTTTTATCGAAAGATGCAGCGGAAAAGTAAAGAACACGATAAAACACGATATTTTTGAATTGGTTCGGCCAACACTCTAAGGGCCTACGCCCAATGCTTTTCTTATTGCTTTTCTTTAGAAATCTACTCCGAAATCAAAAGACCCTTACAATGAAAAGCGGCCCATAACCTACTCTGGTTACGACCAACAACCTACTCCGGTTGCGATTTGAGTTTACAAGACTACTCCGTCTCTAACTCACCAATGACCTACTCCGGTCACGACCAATAGCCTACTCTGGCTACGACTCTTAATAACTTAGAAAGTTACAAAGATTACAATTGAAAACCGAGTTAGACAAGAGTGTGTGTGATTCTGTGTGACAGTGTGTTCGACTGTGACTTTGAAATTACTGAAGACTTTCTCTTTTGAAATACTTTGCAAAATGCTTTTAAGATAAAAACCTTTGAAAACAAAATGCAATAAATGAAGTTTTAGTTTGAAAGTCTTGAGAAATAAATGAGGCAAATGAGTTTCTTTTATAGTAGATGTGGAAATGGGTAAAAGAATGTGCCTCATTGGAAAATCCAAAGGTTAAAAGGAAACCTTTGACTTAGTTAAAAAAAAGGAAAGCTTTTTCAAAAAGAAAGAGAAGCATGCTTAAGGTTTACTAAAATTGAAGGGAAGGTGTTAACTTGAAAGGTAATACTTGAAAGTAGAAACAATTCAAGTTTACTTTCACAAGTGAAGAACCATTTTTGGAAAACCTTTTGGAGAAGAGGTGCATTGTTTTACAAGAAACCAAACCATCCCTTTTTTCTTAAAGAAATCTGATTTTTTTCAAAGTCAATTTAAATTTGTAAAAAGATTTTTCTGAAGATTTAACTTTTGAAATCAAAATCTTTTTGAACCATTAAGAGCTGTCGAACGATGTAACAGTCAGTCCGACTGTTACATACTGCTGTACCGAAAAACACACACTTTGCCATTCTTAGTGACTATGGACTTAGACTCGATTCTATTCTCTTCACTTGAGATTATTGATCTTTATCTTGGGTAGCTTTGGCTTGTCTTGATATCATCATTCTTGAATTAGCACATTTGATAATTATCGTACTAATGATGATTAACCTATAAGATTAAACTAGAGCACAAGTTAAATAGGCATTGTCATCATCAACAAACCCAACACTTATGTAGTTGGCGTACCCTTACTAACTCCGTCCGTTGAATTTTTCTCAAATTCTGCCGTTAACTAATGAGGTGGCGGATCAATTATCTAATACTAACCCTATAATCTATATAATCAAACTAATTACATTTGTTTAACTCTTTCCCTCAAATTCCCCAAAATCTTCCCTTCAATTGGCACCAAACTCCCCCTTTATTACTCTGTTTCATCCCTCTCTCCTCTCCTCACTTCATCTCATTCCTTTATTCTTCATTTCCCCAGAAAATTTCCCAAATAACCCACCGATGACCATGTCCATTAGTGCATGCACAATCTCTTTACTGGCAATCACCTGTAGATGGTCTTGATTTTTACAATCAACATTGTCGTATTTGTGGGTTGAATGCAGTAATCAAGATCTCGAATTCCACCGCCAACCCAATAAAGCATATTTCAAATGTCTGGAATGTGACCGGTTTGTTATATGGATGACTAAAGCCCATATCAAGGTTAGGAAGCCTCTAAGAATCAGGGGTCCAAACGCCACAAGAACTGGAGGTAGATCTGGAAATTCTGGGCGTAGCGAAGAAGTTCGAAGAAACGTAGTCAAAGTTGGTGAAGACATTACCTCTAACGTAGGTAATGGTGGATGCAATTCATATGTTGATGAAGTTGTTTCTGGGTTGAAGGACGACTTGAAGAAATTAAAAGCTTATGTTAGGTTTTCATATAAGTATCTTTGTATGCGTATGTTGATTCTTATTTTAATCATCAAAACTAGAATTATAAGTTCTGAAATTAGATGTTGATGTGCCTTGGTTTGATTTCTTTGTGTGTATTCGTCGTCGTTACGGGTAAGGTTGTAGGGCTAGTATGCATTTCAGTATGCAGTTGTAATGAATGGTAATGTTTGTATCGTTTTGAAATCAATGGTAATGTCTGTACCTTTTTATTTAGCAACTTTCTTTGTTTTTTTAACTGCAAATCGATGGTTTCCTGTCACCACATTCTTATTAAATGTTAACCATCTTGTGCTTTCAAATTCATTCTTCACTGATAAAGCCAACTGTTAAAACCAAGACGAAGATAAAATCATTGCATTCTTGTCCATGTTACAAGTGTTTCAAAAGAGATGGCATTCTTTTTCATGTTAGCTAACCATCTATCAAGTTTTTCAGCATGCATCATTGTTAACCATCATACAAGTGTTTCAAAAGAGATGGTACTGATGACAAAGTACTTGAAAACTAGAGATTCGAGTTTAACAGAATACGACAAAAGTACTTGAAAGCTGTTAACCATCAATGTTAACCCATTAAATTGCTTCCCTTTGTTCTTTCTTTTCTTTGTCTGCCTTGTCCTCTCTATAGTTTGGCTTTAACTACCTTCAGTTTCTTGAGTTAGCTCTACTAACGGCCTAGTGTTAGCTCTCTTGGACTTGTTCTTCGCCTGCTTCCCTTGCATTTGATCCCTCTCCCTTGCTGTGTAGCCTCCCTTGCAGGTCTTGGAGTTATGGCCAAAGCATCTGCACTTCTTGCATCTAATAGAAACTGACCTTTTGTCTTTTCTTTGCTCACTTGGTTCCTTTATTCTGTTTCTAGCTGGCCTTCCTATTGCTCTTCTCATGGCTGGTGGCTCCAATAAATGTTGGTCAGATTCAGGCCACTGATGTGAATCAGGAAATGGGTCTTTGTCAGCATCAAGTATTGCCCTAATTGCATGCCTACATGGTATTCCGCATAACTGCCATGCTCCACATGCGCAAGCCAGGAATCAACAATGTGTTGCCTGGTTGCATGCCTCACCATGGCAACTCTTCTTACACCTACATGATTTGTCACAAATTAGAGTACTATTGCATAAATTTTATTGAGTTACACTGTAACAAAATGACTATTACCTTCTAGAAGACTTAATGCAAGGTTGCTTCGATGTATTCCAAGTGTTGCGTTGAACCTTTCAACAAAATTAGAAGTGTTTTCATCACTTGAGAACTTTGCATCAAAGGCATGTTTGGTCCATAACTCCTTCTCTCCTAGGTCCAGAAACCATCTCCTGCTTCCTAAACTACCATGTTGAACCAACTTTTCCATAACTTTCTTGAAAGTAAACTTAGAGGTCGCATTGACAACACCCCAAAATAGTTTCTTGGATATTCTGCCTTGAAGTTCTTGCACCAGTGCTTTGCACAATACCTTCTACTACATTCTGGCCATACTTCATCTAGGGTGGGTTCAACACCCTACAAAAGTGTGCATCTTAAGTGAATGTCCAAATTCAACGAAGGAAAAAATGAAAACCAAATGAGAAGAACACATTCCATACCTTCTATCTGTCTGAGATTATGGTCTAGTAATCTTTACCACTATCCTTCAAAGAGTGTTTGAGGTGACAAAAGAAATTGGACCACTTGTCCTTGTTCTCTGACTCCACAACTGCGATTTCTATGAAGAATAACTCATTGTTGCCATCAAGAGTGACTGTAGACAAGAACACACCACCATAATTCCCCTTTAAATGTGTACCATCAACACCAATCAAGCTTCTGCAACCTTTAATCAAATCTTCTGTCATTGTTCTGAATGAGACGAAAAGACTCTTGCACTGAAGTTCTCTCTCTGGTGTCTCCATTTGTACCCAAGCACAGTTAGCCATACTACCTACATTGGTTGCCTTAAGAATTTCACACAATACCTAGGAAGCAATTTGTATGACTCATCATGACCACCATTGATCTCTCTCATGGCTATGTATTTCATTTTGTAGACACTAGAGTTTGCCATTTGTATCTTACATCTCTACCGTAAAAGATACTGAACACTCCTACTTGGGATGTCTGGATTGGCCCTAATGTCCTCTATCAGTTTCTTGGCCACCCACTTACAGTTAGCCATAGGGTTTTTTGTCCTAACACCCGCACAACCATGTTCCGGGTTCCTAATAGTTTTGATGGCCCACGTCAGAAAGAAAACTAGCATGTATTCTCCATGGACATGTTAGGGTGGCACAATCAACAGTAAACCTGATATTATCAGACTTCAGGATAGCTAATTGAAACCTTCTTGGACATAGTAATCTCTTACAACATCCTTTAAATGCTCCTTGTCCATGAATAACATCCAAGGTCTCAGCCTAATTACCTCTTTTCCTCTTTTCATTTTTTTTCTTTTCATCTCCCCTTATTTTTTCTTTTTGTTATTTTTGTGATTTTTTCCGGTGCTTACAAACAAGCACTTATTTTGTGGAAGGATTAAGCAGAATTTGTAACGCCGCTCTCTCCCTAATAAAAGAAAATATGTGAAATGGGATCGCATGAAAGGAAGTCACTTGAGTCACCGTCAACTAGATAATTCAAACTAGTGTCACATCAAATCAGGGGAGGCGGAAAATGGAACACGTGAAGTACACACCCTCGAGCGATTTACAGTAGGAGACCAATTGATATATAACGAACAATTGCAACGATCGATTGTCTAAAAATAATTATTTACACAAAAATTAAAAGTTAGAAAAACGACTAAATCAGAGAAAACGAGTGAAAAAAACAAAAAATAAAATCTTTCTGAATTTTTTTTACACTAAAAAAAACAAACTACGACACAAACAAAAAACACAAAACGACAAAACAAAAAAAACAAACTACGACACAAAAAAAACACAAAACGACAACAAATACTCCAATCAACCAACAAACTAATCCCGAGACGCTTCAATGCTGTGGCTCACGAGGCTGCTCAATTTGCTTACGGAAGAACGGAGAATCATATATGGGTGGATAATCTTCCGGATTATATCTCGACTCTTATTCAAGCTGAGGCGATTGTTTCTATGTAATCCCGTTAGTCGGGTATCAAGAAAAAAAACAACTAATCCTCCCTCACACTTAAATCGGACATTGTCGTAATGTTCAATAACTAGGGAGAGAAAAGACAAAAGGGTGGGTAAAGAACTTACTAAAGTGAATATTGATGCTTGATATTTATTCTCGTACCCGTCAAATCTCTTGTCGATTTCTTGGAGCTCACATATTACCTACACACATAAAAACAAGCAAAGAAACGTATATACACGGTACCAACTTAATTATCTCAGCAAGCTAGTGAATTGCCTAAAAAGCTGGTCAAGGACCTCATTAGCTTGTCAAACAAGCTAGACCAGTCATTACCAAAATGGTCATAATGAATAAATATAAATACGCATGACCAATAGTGGATAATAGAGGTAGGATGGCTAATAAGCGGTTTGTGAGGCAAGATGTGCATACCGAATATCTTAATTTTACCAGAAGACTCATCATAAGATTCATATTGCACGAGAAAAGGGTCTAAAACCGCAAAACCACTCAAAATATCCTTCTTACCACTTTCACTCCTCCTACGAGAGGTGCTAATGTCTCTTCCGTATTTAGTACTCTCCATAATAGTTTCCATAAGAGATGAGTGTAAAAGCAAACTGATCTCCTGGATAGAACTATCACAGTCCTCCTCACTTATCATGAGCTCAAACGAAGGGCTTAGAGAAATAAGGTCAAGAGAATCAATAGGTGAAAGAGATTCATCCTCAATAAATTTCTCTAAAACAAGTTTCTCAAAGAAACCATCACAATCCCAAGTATCGTTAAGCACAGATTCATAGGAAGAAGTGTCAAAGTGTAAGGAATCAAGGAGAACATCATCATCATCACTTACCCCTTCTACTATCATGAAGTCAAAAAGAGGATTATACATCATTTCAACATCAACTACATCCTCAAACATAGGATTCTCAAAACAATCACCCAATGAGAAATCCTGCACTTCATTTTCAGCGTCAACATGGTGAGATTGAAAATCATACACATAATCATCATTTTCATCATCAATTATGTTCACAAGGGGTGGGGAAGATGGAATATCATGCATAACATTCACATTGACACAAGGAGGAGAAACATGACATAAACTAGTATCATATACATCACTAAGAGAGTAGGAATCGACCCCCCGACTTAACAAAGAAGGAATATGTGGGTCATCTCTAGGTTGTGGTCCTCTCCCAAATGCCCGATGGTCATGGCCACTGGCTATTTTTGCAATCAAAGCATGCGCTTGTTCCACTTCCAAATCATAGAATTTCCAGCTAGATGCAACAAGTATCAAATCTCTATCACAAGGAAGCAAGCTATCAAAGAATGTCAATGTAGTAAGCCAAAGTGGGATGCCATGATGGGGACAAGCTCTCAATAAGCTCCTAAACCTGCTCCAAGAATCACTCAAACTCTCAAACTCGCCCTATCTAAAGTTAAGAATGTCTATTCGGGAACCGGTGGATACTGCTTCATTTTGGTAGCTATCGACTATTTCACCAAATGGGTCGAAGCTGAGTCTTATCGTATCCTCAACGCCAAGCATGTCGCCAAGTTTATCCAAAATAAGATTATATGCTGGTATGGGATCCCGCACGAATTTCTCAGTGACCACGGGACCCACTTCCAAGCCGAGACAGCGGCCCTGCTAACTAAGTATAAGATTCAAAGGCATTCGTCTTCCCCCTACCAACCTCAAACAAATGGTACCATACTCAAAAATATGGCTGACAATTACCGGGACTGGCCCGATAAAATACCCTTTTCACTATGGGGATACCGGACATCAATCCGTACAGCAATCGGCGCAACACCATATTACCTAACATACGGAATGGAAGTAGTCCACCCAGTCGAGTTGGAAGTGTCGTCTCTCCGGATTCTACTAGAAAGCCAAGTACCTGAAGCTGATTGGGTTCGAACACGGTATGACTCGCTAGTCCTGTTAGACGAACGACGATCTTGTGCCCTCAATAATATCCAGATATATCAGAAGAGGATCCAACGGACTTTCAATAAAAGGGTGAGGCCTAGGAACATTAAAGAAGGGGATTTGGTTCTCAAGTCAGTTCGAGCCTTACTACTAGTGGACCCGAGGGGAAAATTCAAACCTAATTGGGCCGCACCATACTTGGTAAAAAAGATTCTATCGGGCGGAGCTGTGATGTTAACAGACCTGGACGGGAATGAGTTTGTCAACCCAACTAACCTGGACCAGCTGAGGCGTTACTACTCTTAAGCCCTTTCTCAATGTCATTTGCAAAAAGTTTATTAAAATCATTTCTTAAAATAAACTTTCAAAAGCAAGTCAAGAGCTAGAATTATTTGTTCTACTGGTGTAAACATCTTGAACCATAGTCTTGGTCTATTTCAAGATTGCAAATCTATGAAAAAAATCTGAACTACGTTTGGTTTGGTTCCATTAATTGTGGATACGTAGGCAACCCCTCAAAAAGGCACAACCACTGCAATCGAGAAAAAAAGAAACAGGAACGGTTTTTAATAGACTTCCTTTATTTATTTAAAAAAAATCCGATAAAATCGGAAAATTACAAATTGCAAAAAAAATTCAAAAAAAAAGCACACGTCACTAAAATAAATAGTAATACTACTTAAATAATAAAAACTAGGGATTCGGTATTTAGGGCATCTTGCCCTTTCCCTTATCTTTAGCTTCTTTTTCCGTCCACTGGCGATGACGTGGAGGTGATCGCTCCCGAATCACCACGGGAACCTCCTTAGCACGGATTCGTTTCCTCGAACTCGAGTCCTCAGTCGCCTCAGTCGGTCCTAGTCGGGCCCTCACCTTTTCAAGTAGACGGTCTCGTGGTCCCAATCTGTCTCGAGCTGCAAGTCTCGGTCAAAGTCTTTTCTCCAAATCAGTCTGGGGGCTTAGCCATCCCGTGAGTCACTAGCACCGATCTCTTTAGCTCGAGTCTTAGTTTTTGACTTAAGACCCGACTCCAGTCGGACAAGGGTAGCGGGAGTTTCTCCTTCATCAAAGAATCCCCTATTATCTTTCACTGTTTCCCGACGAACCAAGTCAAAAGCCTCGTCAGTCTTCAAAGCTTTACGGGCCTCCTCAGATTCCTCGGAAGTCCATTTTTTATATGACTCCGAAACCTAAACGGTTTGGCAAGGACAGGGTATAGTCCATATGGCACGGGTAAACCAGCGTTGTAGCCACGTGTCACTCCGTCAATTGGAGCGAAACGCTAATGATTGCTTCAGTCTCAGGGATCTGCTGAAACGAACCGAACTGCCTCAAAATGTGATCCGGGTAGATATGGACGGTCCAATCCAAAGATAGGATCACCAAATAACGGGATTTGTCTCTCTTAGCTAGCCCCGTCAATTTCGAGAGAAACCATCAAATGACGGTCCATCTAATCAAGGGCCCACCATGGAATTTTAATTCTTCATCCCAATAAGTTCGGTTTATGTGATGGCTCGAGCTTATTCGCTGTTTCCATGAGCTAATCTGGCAACTACGATATTTGGATATGCTCACCGGGGGCTCTATGATCGACAAGCGCTCGGATAACCAGATCTAAAAGAAAAAATGCAAATTTTCGTAAGCAAAATCAGGAACCGCTGGCAGGTACTCGATCGAGTGTCACAGCTGACTCGATCGAGTGGGCTAGCTGAAAACAGGCAGACGGGTTTTTCCGAGGTCACTCGATCGAGTGACAGGACCACTCGATCGAGTGGCACCTGTACGTCAAAATTCAAAAATTCAAAAAAGAGAGAAAAAAGTGCAAGATAATACCTGCAAAAGACGGGTACTTCCCGTCAATTGTCGGTCTGGGTCAAGTTTTCTAGCGTCAAGGCCCGTAATAATCTCCCCAGTTGTCAGTCAAGTCGGGCTGTGACCCGTCTCCATCTGATCAAATGTGCCTATCAACCTAATCTGACCCAAACACGAGTTAGCATCCATTCTTCCTTCAAAGACATATCGGTGTAGCATGCAAAAAGCGAAAGCCCTGCGCCTATGGGTGGGAGTAACTCTTACGCCGCTAGAATTCATGAATTTATCGGCTAGATCAAATAAAGAAACAGAATCTCCCTTCACCATACGGTCCGTCTCAGCATGTGACAAATCAACAAAGTCCCTTAATCTCCTCCTTGGGTCAGGATAAAACGGGGGAATGGCAGGACGAGCATTAGGGCACCAACCACCGATAGCTGCAATATCTTTGGGAAGGGGACATATTTCTCCTCGAGGAAAAGCGAAAACGTGGTGGGTAGTATCCCAAAAGGATAGGCAAGCATCCAAAAAGTGCGAATCTACCCTAAGTCGTTGGAGCGGGAATAAAGCAGTAATTCCCATTTGAGTCAGCTGAACTTTGTCTTCATCCCGGAAGTACTGTGACCATGTCTGAAGCATTGCGGTCAAATGTTTGATACCCATACCAAGAGCTTTTTCATAAAAGTCTAAAGGATTTTGAGAAAAGAAAAGAAAGATTTGGATTGAGACATGAAAATTAAAAGCAAGGAACTCTCTATTTATAATAGAAAATCCTTTCCTAGTTGCCTTAGAAATAGGGATTCTCATCATGTCTCCTAATTCGCATGGGTATAGGGTCAACCAAAAAAGCTTTAGGACTCCTTTTCAGAATCTGATACGAGAATCAAGTCATCTCGAGCACTTCCATTTTCAAAAAATTTCGAAATCTTCAAACATTTAAAAAAAATCAATTAACATTTTTTACGAATTTTCTCAAAAAAATCATCAAATTTTTACTTCCCCAGCGTGAGTCGGTGTTTTGCCTAAATGTTACATACGAATTGCTATGTGTCAGCATACAGGTACACCCAAGACTTCAGAAGCAAGCTTATACAACTCATTAAAACTCCCCAGCGAAAAACACGGGATGTGTCTGCAAACGGGCACACCCGCAGCTTCTTAGTGTAGACACTCACATTTTGCTGCCAGGTGTCTATAGCAGTTTCCGACAAACACCCGATGATGATCGGACGCAAACATGCTTTGACGTACTCGGAAATGGGCTCGAAATCATGGATATTTAGCTTGGGCTTTTTAAGGAGTACAAATCTCACAAAACTAACCTCAAATTCAGACCCAGTGGGTCGTTTCGAGTCAAATAACACTAATTTGGGTCGAATCCGACACCAGGGGTAAAACCGTCTTTTAGCGACCGAGTCGAAACCCGGTCAAAGATATTTCCCGAGACTCGTAGACCGACCGTGACGCCTCACGTGTCCGGTTCAGACTCCAGCTCCACAAAAATCAACTACACAAATATTAAACAATTAAGGTAGAATTCGATCTCAAGTAGGAATCCTATCCGAAAACCGAATCAAACACTCGACCGAGCTAGGATACTCGGCCGAGTAGCCTACTAACCAGCCGATTCTCTTTCTTCCTTCACAAGAAAACGGAATTCTTATTTCCCTCAACTTCCTACGTTTCCTATCCTAAGCGGTAGTTCTAATTCTAATGCACCTCTCCTAGCCAAGGTCGGGATTTTCCTATAAATAGCCCCTTGCATGACACAAATAAAAAAAAGAAGATATCACACAACGATATAAAACATCAACACCTTTTTACAAAGCATCAGCTTTTACATCGAGAAACCGATAGTACATCCAAAACCCGAAGGAAACCGGCCCCGATACCTGACACCCTTCACCCGTCTCACGTCCAAACCGAGCCACTCCAATTCACCGACGTTAACGCGACGCTCCTGTGCCTAAGCCACGTCCCGACGAGCTCTGATCCGAGTAGACTGAAGCATGTAGGTTGAGGGTGTACCAAACCCGATTTCTCTTCTTCTCCTTCTCGTCCGTTTTTTTATGGGTCCCATGTCGTCTTTTTTATGGGTCGTTCATCACCTTTTATTTCTAATATCGATATTACTAAAACTATTTTTCATATAACGTTCTTAAAATACGATATCGATTCTCTAATTGAGTATCGTATCTAACAAGAACAAAATTAACTAATTCTCGTTGATGCTAAATAAATCGTCACATCCTTTTAAACAAAATTTGACGATCTTATACGTGGAGAGAATTAACATCTTTTTCGTTCAAAATTCTTTTTTTACTTTTCATTCAAAACAAACTCTTTTTTTTTCAAAACCTTTTCTAAATTCATTCCGAATATTCGATATCGATTTCATAATCGAATATCGGGTATGACGAATATCGAAAGCATAAATCGAGTATAAATTAATTCGTATTTATACGCGATTTATTAAATTAGCAATTTTCGAACAAAAACGCGATCGGGACAGACCCGCACGCGAGTCGCGCCCATCCCAGGCGACTCGCGCACGTGCCTGAAACCCGAGTCCTTTTTTTTAGTTTTTCGTTCGTTTTTTTTATTTATTCTACAAAACGATCTCTCAAAATTTGCATCTTTTCTAAAACTATTCCGAGTATTTGATATCGATTTCGTAGTCGACTATCAAATATAACGAATATCGAAAATATTAAGTCGAGCACGAATTATGCAATATTCGTACGCGGTTTAATAAAAACATCAAACTTTCAAAAACCGACCTCGAAACAGGCCAGGGCGCGAATCGCGCGCACATCGGGCGAGTCGCGGGCAACGCTGGAAACGCGACCCGTTTTTTTTTTTTTTTTTTTCCGAACATTGATTTTTTATACAAAACATCGTCTTTTAACAATATATTTTCAGGTTTCGACTAATATTTTCTCGATCTTGCATATTCATCATATTTGCTATATTATTTCTTCACAAATCGATACTAACTCGTTTGTTCATCTTTTCTAGCAAATTTATCCTTTTTTTATTTCGCTTGTTTTATTATGCTAAAACGAATCTCACATGCTAAATTCAACTTTGACGTTAATTTTTTCACGCATTAAACCGACTTAGCAACCCATTCAATTCCTCGTATGCTTAGGAAAACAATGTTTGCATATCATTCATCGTAATACTAACGCGCGTATTTTAAAAATCATTCGATATCCTAGTAGAGGCCGCTAATGTGCGGGCGGGGTTGGGTGTTCTTAGTGAACTTCCCAACATGTACCCTCACCCCTTACTCAGAACCGTGGTTTCCGGATGTCCGAAACCATTGGCAACGAGAGTCATTCAATATACGATAAACCGATCAAGTCGGCATCGGTATCGAACTGCAAAGGAACGAGCCCAATAAACTCTGACATCAGAAATGGGCCGTATTTTGTATACGGCCCACTACGACATAGAGTGGGCTCGAACGGTTCTGAATAACCATAAAATTCGGTGGCGACTCCAACTTCGATTTAAATTTCAATTTGACCATCTCATATGGAGATTCATTCGCCTCCCCAAACCCGCGCGTGGCCGCGTCGGGGTGGACCTATGTCATGTCCACACATAGGCAAGCTCCCGCGCAGCTCCAAAATGGGATATGTCCGCAAACGAGCACACCCAGGGCTTCTTAGGCAAGTCCTCACGGAGTTTTTAGCATCCACTCAGGTATGATTTCTATCTTATGGCTGGCGAGCCCTTTTAAGCAAGTCTAATGGACTATAAACGACCCGATCGGAAGTCTGCCAGGTTTTAATCCTCTATTGACCTGGTAGCTACCCTAACTTTCGCCTTGTCCAAGCCTCAATCAGAGTGGGGGCTCTGTAGACACCCACATTTTGACCGCCAGGTGTCTATAGCAGTTTCCAAATAACACCCGATGATGATCGGACGTAAACATGACCTAATACGCTCGATTTTGGACTCGGAATCAATAGTAATTGGCGCGAGCTTTTAACGGAGTAAAAATATCACAAAACTAACCTCAAGTTTGGGCCCAGTGGGTTATTTCCAGTCAAATGAGACTAATTTGGGTCAAAATCGTCACCAGGGGCAAAACCGTCTTTTAGCGACCGGGTCAAACCCCGGTCAAAGGCATTTCCAAGACAGAAAATCTGTCACGTGACATTCGAGAATCCAGTTGGAAGTCCAATTTTTCACAAAAATCAGCCACGTAGAAGGATTAAGCAACCTAAACTCTTCCTTGAAGATAAAAATCGATCTCCAAAAGGAGACTTCTACCCGGCTCAGACCCATAAAAACCGCCAAATCTAGCATCAGACCGGGCACTCGATCGAGTGTTGTGCACTACTCGATCGAGTGACCCTTGTTCCAGCAAAAAACCGGATCCTTGGACGGAATCCCACTTCACCACAACCGTTGCATTTTTCCTTTGCAAGCAATCCTTTTTCTATCCAAATGACGGGTATCCCCTATCCCGAGTGGAGGTGTTTCATCCTATAAATACCCCCACATTGAACCTCAATTCACACATCAATAATTCACAACATCTATAGCTCACACATCCAAACATCCATAATTCCCGACATCAAGTTACAACCCGAATCTCTAGCAATTATAAGCAAAAACCATACAAAAATACAACACCTTAACTCCTCCTATATTCTCGTTACTCCCACGTAAGCGCCGTTACTACGAGTTACTAATCGAGACCGAATTTAGCAAGTAGGTTGAGGGTGTTTCAAATCCCGATTTCTCTCTTCTTCTCTTTCCCTTCTCACGTTTTTTTCTTCTTTCTTATTCTCTCGTCCGTTGTCTTTCATCGTTGTTTTCGTTTCTAATATCATTATTACTACTATTGTAAATAGCAATAACGAGTCGTCCCTAAGGATTCGATATCGACTCTATAGTCGAATGTCAGATCTAAAGGAATCAATCAAACAAAACGTTTTCAAAAACTTTTTTCGTTGATGCCGAAGTAATCGTCACATAGTCCTAAAAAGACTAATACGAAATTGCAACGCGGAGGGGTCTATTTCAATTTAAAACAATTTCTAAAAACGTCTCTTTTTCTAACAATCGCTCTAAGAATTGGATATCAATTTCGTAGTCGAATATCGAATATTTACGAGTTCTTGAAAATTTTAAGTCGAGTATAAATTGTGCCATATTTTTACACGACTTAACAAAATTATCGATTTTCAAAAATTAAAAGCAATTTCGGGAACTGCAAATCGAGTCACCCCTCGAACAGGGAGCACTCGATCGAGTGCCATTGCCACTCGATCGAGTGACCCCCCAAAACCGAATCAGAATACTCTTCTCGAGGACCACTCGATCGAGTGTCACACCTGACTCGATCGAGTGGCACCTCAAAATCGAAGCAGGAGGGTTTTTATGAGGCACTCGACCGAGTCCTTCCATGACTCGATCGAGTGACCTTTATCACGACAAATCCGTGAGCCTTCAGCATATTTCGAGCTTCGATAAACCTTTTTTAACGACTTCGGTCAACATGTGTCAAGTCTATCACGTGTTCTAATCTTTTCAAAACCTTGCATCATATCATTTATGTCATTCTAACCTTTTTACAAACCGTTATATCGTTACTAACTCGTTTGTTTCTATTTTGGCATTCTTTTGTTTTATTGTACTAAAATGAATCATGTATGCTAAAATAACTCTGACTTAGTTCAATATGTATTAAACGCCGTAGATCAAACATAATTCACATGTTTAGTTCAAAACATTGTTTGCATATCATTCAACAGTCAAACTAACACGCGTACACGAACAACGAACGATATCTTAGTAAAGGCCGCTAAGTGCGGGCGGGGTTGGGTGTTCTTTGTGAACTTCCCAATACGTACCCTCACCCCTTACTCAGAACCTTGGTTTCCGGATGTTCGAAACCATTGGCATACGAGAGTCATTCAATACCCGATTACCGATAATGTCGGAATCGGTATCGCAATGCAAAGGGAGAAACCCAATAAACTCTGAAATCGGAATGGGCCGTACTTTGTGCACGGCCCACTACGACATAGAGTGGGTTCGAACGGGCCCGAACTCCCACAAAGTTCGGTGGCGACTCCAACTTCGATTTAAATTTCAATTCGAGACCCATCTCACATGAGATTCATTCGCCTCCCCAAACCCGTGCGTGGCCGCGTCGGGGTGGACCTATGTCATGTCCACAAAGCTATCAAAGAATGTCAATGTAGTAAGCCAAAGTGGGATGCCATGATGGGGACAAGCTCTCAATAAGCTCCTAACCTGCTCCAAGAATCACTCAAACTCTCAAACTCGCCCTGTCTAAAGTTAAGAATCGTCCTTTTGCATTGCGATACCGATACCATCTACACCGGTTATCATGTAAAGAATGACTCTTGTGCGCCAACGGTTTCGGGCATCCGGAAACCGAGGTTCTGACCAAGGGGTGAGGGTACGTGTTGGGAAGCCTACTAAGGACACCCAACCCCGCCCGCACTTAGCGGCCTCTACTAAGACATCGTTCGTGTTCGTGTATGCGCGCTAGTAAAATGACTAAATGGTATGCAAACAGCGTTTTTAGCTAAGCATGTGAATTATTGGTTAACTACGTCATTTTAATGCATCTAAATTCAAGTCGAATTGTGTAGCATGCGAGGTTCAATTATAAAGCAATAAACATCACAATAAATAAAGCTCGTAAAAATGTACAAAATACACCGGCGGAAATACAACCCGGCCAATACGAGATAACGAACAATAAAAAATCAAAATAAACGAAATACAAAGAGCGAAAAATAATAACTCGAAACGGACCCGTATATAATAAATACAAACTAGACCGTAAGTTGTGCAAATGGACGAACTTCGATTAGATACACATTATTTTGTGTATTAAACGGAGGACGGAGATATGGGCCCTAGGCGTGATGCTAGCCCGATCCCAAATCCCGATGCCTTATCCCGACTTATCATGTCGAAAAAAATGGCGTCTCGATTAACCATGTGTCGGATACGACTAAAGAGTCGTCGACACACGCCTAATAGTGAAAGACAATCGATCAAAGTCGTTTAAGTGAAGTGATATGCATGAGTTTTGAAAAAGGAGATCCCGTGATCGACTTTACACGCGACGACTAAAGTCGTAAAAAAAGATGAGGATCGAATGACACTGAAAGCTCTCAGTTTTCTTGGGCTACAGGACCCACTCGATCGAGTCATGGTCTGGACTCGATCGCGTGCGCCTTCGAAGTAGCTACTACCCAGTTTTTTGGGTGCTACTCGATGGAGTGGCTTATGGCACTCGGTCGAGTGGCCCCTGTACGAGCCATAACTCGTTTCGGAAAAGGTGGCTATTCCGATTTATTTACTTTAAAATCGATGGTAGGCAGAGTTAAATAAAATACGGCATAATTTAAACTTAACTCGTTTTTCGATGCTATAATCGTGTACTATACGATTACAACACCTTTATCGGAATGTTGTGAAAAATGTTAATATGGGATTGAAAAGTTTGATTAGCAACGAAATGGTGTCCTCCGGGTCACAACATCGAAACTAATCCTAACGGATTATGTGATGTTGATTTTCGCATCAACGGATTCCGTGCTAATCTTAGAAATGGAATCAAACGCGTTCAACTATGATCGACCACGATCACGTTACGCCCTTGAGTACATTGGGGCGGCGCTCCTCGAAAGGGTGCCACCTCCGTCGTGGCTCGTAAAGAGATTAAACGGACTTTAGATGGTCATCATAGTCAAACGTGTTTGAAACCGAGTTTTATTACTATTACGTATACGCGGTAAATAAGTGTTAAATGTTAGAATGCGAGGAAATAAAAAGTTAGTAACGAAAAATTAAAATGTTAGAGTTAGTGTTAGTATACTAGTATAATTATAATATAAAGTACGAAACGTATATAAAAAAACGAGATAAAAAAGATTGAGAAGGGGTTTATGACACCCTCAACATACATGCTTAGAATGGCCTCGGCAACGGACTCGTAATAGCGACAGGAATGCGGGAGTAGCGAGGATGTATGCAAAGTTATGGTGTGTGTGTGTGGATGGTTTTGTCGGTTTTTTCGAGGGACAAGGACTCGGTTTTTGGCTTAGTGCTGCTTAGAGTTGTAGTGTAGAGAGGATGGGTAGAGTAGGGTAGAAATGCAGGGTAAATGTATGTGTAAAATTCTGCCCAAATGAAGAGCACAAGGGGGTATTTCTAGAGTTTACCCCTCGACCTAGGGTCACTCGATCGAGTGGCCCTCGTGCACTCGATCGAGTTCCCTAGGAAAGAGGGTCTGGTGCGATTTTTGTGGCTCCACTCGATCGAGTGATGTCAATCCACTCGATCGAGTGGATAGGGTTGGCAAGCCAATTTAGGAAATGGTTGACTTTTAAATTTTTTGAAAAATGTGTTTGGGCGCAATTTTCTAGAAGCGAACTTGGCCGATTTTGAGGATGGATTCGCCTTTGACTGGGTTTTGACCCGGTCGCTAAAAGACGGTTTTTTTTTGGTGTGGGTTTTGGCCCAAATTAGTCTCATTTTACTCGGAACGACCCACTGGGCCTGAATTTGAGGTTAGTTTTGAGAGATTCGTATTCCGGTAAAAGTCCATGTCGGATATTATTGATTCCGAGCCCATATTCGAGTATATTAAATCACGTTTGCGTCCGATCATCATCGGGTGTTTTGTAGGGAACTGCTATAGACACTAGCAGGCAAAATGCGGGTGTCTACAGAGCCCCCACTCTGACTGAGGCTTGGACAAGGCGAAAGTCAGAGTAGCTACCAGGCCAATCGCAGATTACGACCTGGCAGCCTTCCGGTCGGGTCGTTTATAGTCCGTTAGACTCGCGTGAAGGGCTCGCCAGCCATAAGCAGAGGGTCATACCTGTCCTGATGATGATAACTCCGTGGGGAGTCGGACTTGCCTTTGAAATCCTGGGTGTACCCGTATGCCGATACATCACACCTTGGATGTAGCATTCCTGGAGAAACGTTGACTTACTTCTGAAGTAAAATAGTTGCGCGGAGACTTGCTTCTGAAGTCTGGGGTGTACCTGTATGCTGACACATAACAACTTGCATGTAACCATATAGACAAAACACCGACTCATGCTGGGCAAAAATAAAATGTTGAATTTTTCAAAATCTTGAAGGATTTTTTTTAGAAATTTTTAGGAATGCTCGGGACGACTCGATTCCTATTCTGGGTTCTGAACTGTAATCAGGCCTGCGCGCATGTACAGGGCCTATATTTGCTAAGGAGGCATGGCAGTTAGGTTTACAGTTAGGTTTTCCTATTATAAATATAGGAATCCCTGCTTCAACTTACTATATCCCAAATTACAACTCCTTCTTCTCCTCACAATCTCTTAGATTTTTAAAGAAGACTTAAATATCTGTCTTGGGTATTGATCACTTGACTGCGATGCTTCTGGCTTGGTCCCAATACTTTCGGGAGGAAGAAAAGGTTCAACTGACTCAGAAGGGGATTGTTAGTTTATTCCCACTTCAACGTCTGGTAGTCGACTCACACTTCTTGGATGCCTGTCTAGCGTTTTGGGATACTACCCATCACGTTTTTGCATTCCCGCGGGGAGAAATACGCCCTCTTCCTGAGGAGATTGCCGCTGTGGGCGGTTGGAGCCCCATTGCTCGCCCTGCTGTCCCTTCGTTTTATCCTGATCCAAGGAGGAGATTGAGGGATTTCCTAGGTTTGTCTCATGCTGAGACAGATCGAATGATGCGGGGAAATTCTATTTCCCTTTTCGACTTGGCTGACAAATTTATGAACCTCCAGGATGTGAGGATTACTGCTGCTCACAGGCGTAGGGCTTTCTCCTTTTGCATGCTGCACCGCTATGTATTCGAAGGGATGATGGAGGCTGACTCATGCTTGGGTCAGTCAGGCTGATTGGCGTGGTTGACCAGATGGAGACTGGTCATAGCCCTGCTTGGCTAGCCACTGGGGAGATCATCAGGGGTCTAGATGCTAGGAGGCTTGACCCGGACCGACAGCTGACGGGGAGCGTCCGTATCTTGCAGGTATACATCTCGTTTTTTTTCGCGAATTTCCTGATGTACGTAGGTCACTCGATCGAGTGGACCTGTCACTCGATCGAGTGACGTCTTTGGCGAGCTTCTGCCTGTTTTCGGAGGGCTTACTCGATCGAGTCAGCTGTTGTACTCGACCGAGTGGGCTCTGGCGAACCATACTGTTGCTTACGAATCTTGTGCATACTTTTTAGATTTGGTTGTCGGAACGTCTGTCGATCATAGAGCCTCCTACGAGTATACCCAATTACTGCAGCAGTCAAATTTGCTCGAGGAGACGACGGATAAGCTTGACTCATCATGTGAACCGGGCTTATTGGGACGAGGAGTTGGTATTCCATGGTGATCCCTTGATTAGGTGGACCGTTGCTTGGTGGTTTCTCTCCAAACTGACGTGATTGGCCAAGAGAGACCAAGCCCGCTACTTGGTGATTCTTTCTCTCGACTGGACAGTTCACATTTACCCGGACCGCATCCTGAGGCAGTTCGGTTCGTCTCAGCGCATTCCTGAGACTGAGGCAATCATTAGCGTCTCGCTCCAATTGACGGACGCTATGTGCGACACATGGCTACAGAGGTGGTTCACCCGTCCTACATGGACTGTACCCAACCCTTGCCAATCTGCTTGGGTTTCACGTGCATATCAGAAGTGGACTTCTGAGGAGTCCGAGGAAGCTCGAAAGGCTTTGAAGGTTGATGAAGCCTTCGAATTAGTTCGCTGGGAGACAGCGAAAGACAACAGGGGTTTCTTCGACGAGAGAGACACTCCTGCTACTCTAGTCCGATTAGAATCGGGTCTTAAGTCACAAACTAAGACTCGAGCTAAGGATGCCGGTGCTAGCGGCACGCGGGGGCAGCAAAGCCTCCAGACTGATTTGGAGAGACGCTTGGGCCCAGACTGGCGGTCAGAGACCGACTAGGCCCGCGCGATCGGCTGCCTGAGCCCGTGAGGGCCCGGCTCGGGCCGATAGATGTGATCGAGGACTCGAGTTCAAAGAAACGAGTCCGAGCTAAAGAGGTTCCTGTGGTGATTCGGGAGCGCTCCCCTCCGCGTCATCGTTAGTGGACGGCCAAGGAGGCCAAGGACAGGGGGAAGGGCAAGATGCCCTAAATACCTAGTCCTTAGTTTTTACTATTTGAATATTATTACTATTTTTGTTGCGTGTTTTTTTTTTAAATTCCTGCACTTGTAATTTCCCGAGTTTATCGGGTTTTTAGTAATTAATAAAAGAAGTTTATTATTAAACCGTTCCTGTCTTTTCTTGATTGTACTGGTTGTGCCCTTTTGAGGGGCTGCCTACGTATCTGCAATTAGCAGAATCAAACCAAACGTAGTTCAAGTGTAGTAGATTTGCAATCTCGAATTACACCAAGACCATTAGTTCAAGATATTTGTGACAGTAGAATAAATAATTCTAGCTTACTGACTTGTTTTTTTGTAAAAAAACGATTTTGATAAATTTTGCAAATGACATTGAGATGTGGCTAAGGGTAGTAACGCTTTAGCTGGTCCAGGTTGGTTGGGTTGACGAACTCATTCCCGTCCAGGTCCGTCAGCATCATTGTTCCTCCCGATAGGATCTTCTTTACCAAGTATGGCCCAGCCCAATTAGGTTTGAACTTTCCCCTTGGGTCAACTGGTAATAAAGCTCGAACCGATTTAAGGACCAGATCCCCTTCCTTAATGTTCTTGGGCCTTACTCTTTTGTTGAAGGCCCGTTGGATCCTTTTCTGATAGATTTGGATATTGTTGAGAGCACGAAATCGTCGTTCGTCTAGTAGAACCAACGAGTCATACCGTGCTCGAACCCAATCAGCTCCAGGTACTTGACTTTCTAATAGAATTCTGAGGGACGGTACCTCCAATTCAACTGGTTGGACTGCCTCCATCCCATAAGTTAGGTAATATGGCGTCGCCCCGGTTGCGGTGCGAATTGACGTCCGGTATCCCCATAGGGCAAAAGGTATCTTGTCGGGCCAGTCCCGGTAATTATCAGCCATCTATTTTAGCATGGTGACAATTGTTTTATTGGCCGCCTCTACCGCTCCATTCGTTTGGGGACGGTAAGGCAAAGACGTATGCCTTTGAATTTTATACTTGGTCAAAAGGGCTGCCGTTTCGGCTTGAAAATGAGTCCCTTGATCGCTGATAAACTCGTGTGGGATCCCATACCGACATATTATCTTGTTCTGGATAAACTTGGCGACATGTTTAGCATTGAGAACGCGATATGATTCAGCTTCGACCCACTTGGTGAAATAGTCGATAGCTACCAAGACGAAGCAGTGTCCACTAGCACCAGAGGGATTTATTTTCCCGATTATGTCGATACCCCATGTCGAGAATGGCCAAGGCGACGTCATGGTATAAAGCAGAGATGACGGCATATGTTGCACGTTGGCGAAGATTTGACAGTTATGACAATGTTTGACATATAACTGGCAATCGGCTTCCATAGTGTTCCAGTAATACACGAGCCTCATGATTTTTCGGGCCAGCATGTGGGCATTCATATGTGAGCCGCATTCACCATCATGTACTTCGGCCATAACCTTTTCGGCTTTATATTTATCAACACAAAGGAGAAGAGCCCCCTGTGCCGTCTTTTTGTACAGTTGTCCGTCATCGGTACGGATGAACTGGGTGGCTAGCCTTCGTAAGGCTTTCTTGGCTCAGCCTTCAGTCCCGGAAGGATACTCTCCGTTTGTCAGGTACGTTAATACAGCCTGATACCATGGTTCAGGATCAGTTATCTCAATGTCTTCAATGTCGTGAATGTATGCCGGTTCGGACCGTCTTTCGACGCAAATTGGCATACTGGTCACGTGGTCGGGAATATTCAGCAAAGATGCCAATTTTGAGAGTGCATCTGCAAATTGGTTCTCTTCCCGAGGCAACTATATGTACTCCACCCTTTGGAATTGTTTCTCGAGATCCCTTACTCGTGCCTGGTAGGTCACGAGATTAGCGTTCCGAGTTTTCCATTTTTGAAGTGCTTGGTTAATGACCAAGGATGAGTCAACGTGTACCCGGAGATTTGTGATCCCTAGATCGGCGGCGGCTTGTAGCCCGTAAATGCATGCTTAGTATTCGGCTGCATTATTGGTAACATCAAAGTCCAGTTTGATGGACACAGGAGAATGCTCCCCTTTTGGTGAGATAAGGAGGATCTCGACTCCGAACCCTCGAAAATTGGACGCTCCATCGAAGTATAAATTCCATGTTTCAGTATCGGTATGGAAGATATCTTCATCTGGGAAGGACCAGGTGTCGGCGTGTCCTTCTTCGGTTACCGGGCTATCGGCGAGAAAATCAGCTACTACTAGCCCCTTAATGGCCTTCAACGGTACAAATTTTAGGTTGAACTCTGCCAGCATTAGAGTCCATCTAGAAATTCGGCCATTGAGAACGGGCTTTTCGAAGAGGTATTTGATCGGGTCCATCTTGGATAGCACATGGACCTCGTGGCTGAGCATATAGTGTCGGAGCTTCTTAGTGGCCCAACTAGAGCCAAGCATGTCTTTTCGAGTATGGTATATTTGCACTCATACTCTTAAAAACTTTTTGCTGATGTAATAAATATAGCTCGTTTTTCGGAGTCAACTGCCTGAGCCAGCATAGCCCCCATGACTGTCTCGGTCGTTGTTAGGTATAACGACAAAGGCAAACCAGGTTGAGGTGGCATTAAGACTGGCGGAGCAGACAGGATTTCCTTGATCTTGTCGAAAGTAGCTTGGCACTTGTCATCCCATAGTACCCGTTCCCCTACTTTCAGTTTCTTGAAAATTGGTTCACACACCATGGTTATTTTGGAAATGAACCGACTGATATACTGAACTTTCCCGAGAAATCCTCTTATTTCTTTTTCGGTTTTAGGAGGTTGCATCTCGGTAATGGCTTTAATTTTAGCTGGGTCGACCTCGATACCTCGTTGGCTAACGATATGGCCCAGTAATTTGCCTGATGTTACCCCGAAACTGCACTTTTGAGGGTTTAGCCTCATGTTGTATTTGCGCAATCGGGTGAAGAATTTTCTTAGGGCAGTGATGTGACCGTCCCGTTCTTTGGATTTGACGATCATGTCATCTACATAAACTTGTACCTCTTTATGCATCATGTCATGCAATAAAGTGGTAGCGGTCTTTTGGTATGTGGCTCCGGCATTAATGAGACCGAATGGCATGACGGTCTAGCAGTAAGTACCCCAAGGTGTAGTGAAGGTAGTCTTACTCATATCTTCTTCCGCCATCTTGATTTGATTATACCCGGCATACCCGTCCATAAATGATAGAAGGGCATGATCGGCTGTGTTATCCACCAGTATGTCGATGTGTGGCAATGGAAAATCATCTTTCGGGCTTGCTTTGTTAAGATCCCGAAAGTCAACGCATACCCACACCTTACCGTCCTTTTTCGGAACCAGCACGATGTTTGCGACCCAGTCCGGATATTCGGACACCTGTATGAAGCCGGCTTTGAACTATTTATCGACTTCTTCTTTTACTTTGAGAGACCACTCGGGCCTCATTCGGCGGAGCTTCTGCTTAACCGGTTTGCACCCGTTTTTGATCGGTATGTGGTGCTCGGCTATTTCCCGGTCTATCCTCGGCATGTCCATGTAGGACCATGCGAAGACATCTTTGAATTCTCGGAGGAGGTTCGTGAATTGCTGTCTCTCCTCGGGATCTAAGGATAACCCTATTTTAAGTATCTGAGGCTCTAAGGTTGTCCCCACATTAATGGACTCGGTCTCTTCAATTACCGGATTCCGGGATTCCCTTTGTTCTAGTTGCTCGATCAGATGTGGAGGTAAGGGTACCTGTTCGTCGGGTTTCTCAATGTCATTGCATAAAATATTTTTGAAAGCATAATTTAAAAAAGACAAGTCGTAACCAGAACGGTTGTTATTATTGATTGAAAACTTTGAAAACAGCTCGAAAAGAGCAGCCATCTTGTAGACACCCACATTTTGACCACCAGGTGTCTATAGTAGTTCCCGCCAAACACCCGATGATGATAGGACGTAAACGTGCTTTGACAGACTCGGATATGGGCTTGTAATCATGGACATTTGGTTTAGACATTTTAAGGAGTACAAATCTCACAAAACCAACCTCAAATTCAGGCCCAGTGGGTCGTTTCGAGTCAAATAACACTAATTTGGGTCGAAACCGTCACCAGGGGTAAAACCGTCATTTAGCGACCGAGTCAAACCCGGTCAAAGATATTTTTTTTCCCGAGTCACACGAGCTGGCCGTGACACTACACGGCTGATTCGGACTCAAATACCAAAAAATCAGCCTTCACAAATATTAAACAATTCCGTTTAAGGTAGAATTCGATCTCGAGTAGGAATTCTATCCGGAAACCGACTCAGACACCCAACCGAGTGCAAACACTCGGCCAAGTAGAGCATAACCAGCCGGTTTTCCTCTCTTTTCTTCCCTCACAAGAAAACGGAATCCTCGTTCTCCTCAGCTTCTTACTCAAGCGGTAATTCTAGCTCGAACAGGAATCCTATTCAAAAACCGATTCGAATACTTGACCGAGTGCAAAACACTCGGCCAAAACAGTACAAGACAGCCGTGTATCCCTTTATTCTTGGCCAAGAAAGCGGAATTCTTATTTCCCTCGAACTCCTACGTTTCCTATCCTAAGCGGTATTCAAACTCTCCTAAACCAAGGTCGGAAACTCCCTATAAATAGGACCCTCCCTTCAACATCAAAAGGACCGAAAAAAATACCATCGACAGCACATCAAAAATACCGAAAAGTCAGTCAAAATCGACATCCAAAATCCCGACGAAATCCTGAAGTAAATTCCAAAAATCCGACGAAACCGATCCTGTCCGAACCGGCCGAACCCACACCTCACACACAAACCACCCAGACCGATACACCTTAACTCACCCGCATCATCTCGACGCTCCCGTGCCTAAGCCACCGTCCGACGAGCCTTATACCGAGAACACAAAGGATGTAGGTTGAGGGTGTAAATCAAACCCGTCTCTCTTTCTTCTCTTCCCTTCTCCTCGTTTTTTTATGGGTCTTTCGTCGGTCTTTTTTATTTTCTAATATCGATATTATTAAAACTATTTTCATATATCGAATATTCTTAAAATATGATACCGATTTTATATAATCGAATATCGTATCGAAAAGAATTATATTAAGTTTTCGACGAAATCGTTACATCTTTTTACAACTTTTCGTTCAAAATCTTTTTTACATCTTTTCGTTCAAAAACAAACTTTTTTCAAAACCTTTTCTAAAGTCATTCTGAATATTCGATATCGATTTCATAATCGAATATCGAATACGACGAATATCGAAAATATAAACCGAGTATGAATTAATCCATATTTGTACGCGATTTATAACAATTTTCGACAAAAAATCAGACCCGTACGCGAGTCGCGCCCGGTCCAGGCGACTCGCGCACGAGTCTGTGATCCGGTCCTATTTTTTTAGTTTTTCGTTCGTTTATTTTTTATTATTTCACAAAACGATTTCTAAATTTACATCTTTTCCAAAACTATTCAAAATATTTGATAATCAACTATCGAATATAACGAATATCGAGAATGTTAAGTCGAGTACGAGTTATGCGATATTCGTACGCGATTTAATCAAAATTTTCCGAAAACCGTTTTCGAAATCAGGCCGCCACGCGACCCGCATGAGCCTCGGGCGAGTCGCGCGGCTCTCGGCCCAAACACACCTTTTTTCATTTTTTTTTTATTCTTTCTCGAACATCGTTTTTTATACAAAACAACGTTTTAACAATATTTTTTTTTTTCAGATTTCGATTAGTTTTTATTTTCTCGATTTCATATTTCTTTCCTATATTATTATTTCAATCGTTACTAACTCGTTTTCTCGTGTTTGTAGCAATTTATTTTTCTCATATTCTTTTTATCGTTTTATTAGACTAAAACGAACTTCACATGCTAAAATAACTTTGACGTTATTAGTTTAACATGCATTAAACGACTTAGCAACCCATTTATTTATTTTTCCTCACATGTCTTAGGAAAATAATCTCTGCATATCATTTCATCGTCGAACTAACGCGTGTACACCAAAACCGAACGATATCTTAGTAAAGGCCGCTAAGTGCGGGCGGGGTTGGGTGTTCTCGCTGAACTTCCCAACACGTACCCTCACCCCTTACTCAGAACCGTGGTTTCAGGATGTCCGAAACCATTGCCGAAACCATTGGCAACGAGAGTCATTCAATATACGATTAACCGCCCAGTCGGCATCGGTATCGTAATGCTAAGGGACGAACCCAATAAACTCTCACATCGGAAATAGGCCAGGCTTTAAGTATGGCCCACTACGACATAGAGTGGGTTCGAATGGTTCCGAATAACCATAAAATTCGGTGGCGACTCCTACTTCGATTTAAAATTCTATTCGATCCATCTCATATGGAAATTCTATCGCCTCCCCAAAACCCGCGCTTCGCCGCGTTGGGGTGGACCTATGTCATGTCCACAATTTGGCGACTCCGCTGGGGATTAACTGATGTGTCACTTACCATCGGCATCCTCAGGGTGAGACTCGAAAAGAAATCGTTCGATTAGTAATGTACACGTTTTAGTTCAATGGTTCATGCATAACCCCGTTCTATCCCGGGCCGGTTACTTGTGACCGACGTCCCACTATACCACGGTGCATTTCTACTTGGATGCACTAAAGACTTCGATGGCGGAACTCGTTTAGACTTTGCGGCATGTCCTAAGACCAACTCGGCTTAGGGAGTCCGTCCTCAGTACGAGAAAGCGATCGTTGTTGGTATAGACCCTATTAGACCGACCGAGACTTAGACTAAGAGCATACATGGCGTCGTTATACTGATTCTATGACTACATGCTACTTGATCCTTTTTGGTCTTTTTTCAAAAAACCGTCATTTTTCAAAATCTTACATCTTTTCAAACCCATCTACTTTTTTCAAGACCCGGAAAGCTGCCGAATTTAGGACTTATGATTTTTGACTCAAAATAGCCTTTTTTTTTAGCCGGTATGCTGTCCAAACCTTTTCAAAAAAAAAAGCCCGAAATCTCGGCCCGATACCCTTTTCTCGGTTTTCAAAAAAAATCGGGCCTTCCAATCCGACTTTGCTCGGTTTTCAAATTCAAATTCCCTTTTCAAAATCCTCTTCCGCTTAGGACTTCCCGTATTTAGCAGTGTCGGGTCTTGTCATAGGTTGTAAAAGTCTATAGCGTCGAAACTCCGTCGATCTTATATCACGGATTTCCACCCCATCCCATTCCGCCTTACTTGTCAAGGCACGGCCCACCTTCGTAGGACTAACTCCTACAAAGGGAAGCCCATTTACACACTCGAGTCCAAAGTCTGGGGAATTCTCACGTAGACCTTCCTTCGAACAGGACTAGGCCCACTATGCCGAATCCTAAGGAAGGTCCATCATTCACGCGTCACCCGTCTAGAAATTAGTCTCCGGTCTTCTTCTAGTCTAGTCTTTTCCTTGCCTGGGATGTACTTTTAATTCTAAGATATGGGTCAGTTACTGATTACGCGGTGCCCTTACAGACAGGTCACCCCACACTCGAGCCATGACGCAAAAAGCCATAGATGAATTGACAGCCTCGCTGGCCCAAATCCAAGACCAACTGAGGAAAATGCGGGAAGACCAGATCGCCATCATTACTCGGGTTAGTGCCGTAGAACAGGGAACCCCCAACGCTTCGATCGATGATGACGGGCCTCTAGCCGCATTGGCCAGTGCAGTCCTCAAACTGCAAGAACAGGTCCACCTGACAACCCAAAGCTCCATCCATACGGAGAATGCTAGGATTTACACCCCACTTACCGATGAACTACCCACCAATCTCAATCTGACGGGTTTGCCAATGTTCGAGGGTACTGAAGACCCGGTCCACCACATTCGGGCTTTCAAGGAATTCATGGCCCTTAAAGGGGTTAAGTCCAACATGTTCAAGCACCTATTCGCTTCTTCTCTCGAGAAGCACCCAAGGGCCTGGTACTACCGACTCGATCCCAAGAAATACAAAACTTGGGATGACGTGGCAACGGAATTCGCTCAGAACTACGCCGACAATACGGAAATCCAGACCACTATGCGCACCCTGGAGGTAATGGCCCAGGAGCCTAAGGAAGGATTTACAAAATACCTTCAACGCTGGAGGGCTGAAAGCGTCAAAATGGTCGATAAGCCCAGTGAAAAGGTACTGGTTGAAGCCTTTGTCAAGAACCTACTTCCAGCTTACCGGGTCCATCTCCGGTACGCCATCATACCTAGCTTCGCGGTCCTAACTGAAATGGGAACAAGAATCGAGGATGATCTAAGACTGGAAAGCCTCACTAAGGCCTCCACTAAGGGATATCAGGGGGCTAGTTCATCAACGACCAAGCCCGCTACCACTGCGGCCACTCGTAGCATTTTCGATGAGGTAAATGCACTCGATACCTCATCCCAGAAGACTACCACTCCCCGGGTATTCACCGACATAGGCACTACCTATGAAAACGCCCTTCAGAGGTTATCATCAAAAGGCCTGATCACCCCGATAGGCCCAACACCTGATATCCCGGTCGAACGTCGCTCTAAGGCCTACAACCTTCAGGCCTACTGTCACTATCATCGTGGTAAGGGGCACGATACCGAGAAATGTTGGAAACTGAAGCACCTTATCCAAGATCTCATTGAAAGCGGGAAAATCCCTTTACCCGGGGGTAAGCCCAACAACAAAGACAACCCGTTGGCCACTCACGCCATCTTTTCCGGAGAAGTAATGGATTGTTCACACCTCACTTCTCCATTTATCCCACAAATAAACGGGATCTGGTGCGATGACGAAGATGATGTCTACCTCACCAAAGGGGAAGCTGTCCCCATCACTCCTGAGGAGATTCAGAAGGTTAAGTCCAAAGCCTTAGCCACTAGTCAAGCCCTCATCATCGCCGAACCACTTAAAATAGAGCCCGCTCCGGAAGAACCAACTCCCGAAAAGGCTCTTGTGAAGCAGCTAAGCAAAACTCGAGTTGACCTCTCTATATGGCAACTCCTAGTTAGCTCCCAAGAACATCGAGAGGCACTCACTAAGTCCCTCGATCAAGTCAAAATCGACTCTACGGCTACTCCAGCCGAAATGGTAGCCACAGTACTACCCCACCTAAAAAGCAGATCCGTAGAAGAAGGCCCACTGATCACCTTCTCCAATGCTGATCTACCACCATTCGGGCCGGCCCACAACATGGCCCTCTACATCACGGTTATCTGCCGTGGAAAGTACCTACCCATGACCCTAATTGACGACGGGTCAGCAGTCAACGTCCTTCCCTTAAGGACCGCCAAGGCCCTCGGCATCACCGAGGCCGACTATATTCCAACAGCTCAAACCATTCAGGCTTTTGACGGAAGTCCAAAGTCAGTAGCCGGGGCCACAAAACTCACTATCATAACAGGCCCGATAGAGAAAGAGCTGGAATTTCAAGTGATCGACGTGACTTCTTCCTTCAACCTTCTTCTAGGAAGACCTTGGATCCATGCAACCAGGGCCGTGTCCTCCACTTTGCATCGGAAAATCAAACTGCCCTTACGTGACACCGTCATCACTATAGAAGCCACACCTATGACTGTGGCTAACTGCAACACCTCGGGCCGCACCGATCTATGGGGGTTCGATTTCGTAGGAGCCATCGAAGAAGATCATCTCTTCCGTCCTTATTTCACCGTCCCCCTAGACCGGATGTTACAGAATCTGGGTTTTCTACCAGGGGTTACCTCAAGGCCCGATCTCCCGGCAGGAAAAATTCTTGAAGTTCTGGACAATGGGAGGACTCAAGCAGGCTTGGGCTACACCCTAACTCCGGAAAACATGGGTCTTACTGAAACCGGAAAGGTTACCTTCGTCACTCCAGTATTCGAGACTGCTCAGACCGGCCTATATCGGCCCACACGCCCTGGGACCCACTTGGCCCAGGACTGCAACTACATACCGGACGACATCTTCGCTCTCATCCAATCCGAAGATGCTAAGAATGCTGAGCCCGCACTAGGGCTACTTTTTGGGGAAGAACTCGCGATTCCAACACCAAAAGAAGAGCTAGTCAGCCTCATTCTCCGCAGTCGCACCTTTGACCCGTCTAAGCTAATCTCGGAAGTCGGGTCCGGAACCAGAGCTTGGAGGAAAACTGTCAAATGGACTGACAGTCAAGGAAAAACTTACAAGCTGATCACAGGAGAAGGAGAGATGCCAGAATCTGAGTCTGAGTCCGAGTCGGAGTCCGAGTCAGAGTCTAAGTTTGAGTCTAGTGAGTCTGGTGCTAGGGTCAGTCCTGTAACTCCCCCTCTCCCTTTAGCCATTCCTGGTGCCTCGGGGTCTGTCCCGGGCACCCTACCTATCCCGCCACTGACTAGTGATCAGATGGCAGCTCTTTTCGAGCTCTTTTCTCAATTCATGATCAATAATAACAACCGTTCTGCTTATGACTTGTCTCATTTTCAAAATTTCAAAAACTTTATGTGCAATGACATTGAGAAACCCGACGAACAGGTATCCTTGCCTCCACACCTGATCGAGCAGCTAGAGCAAAGGGAATCCCGCAATCCGGTAATCGAAGAAACCGAATCCATCAACATGGGAACAACCTTAGAGCCTCAGATGCTTAAGATAGGGCTATCCTTAGATCCCAAGGAGAAACAACAATTCATAGTTCTCCTTCAAGAATTCAAAGACGTCTTCGCAAGGTCCTACAAGGACATGCCGGGAATCGACCGCGAAATAGCCGAGCACCATATACCGATGAAGGAAGGGTTCAAGCCGGTTAAACAAAAACTCCGGCGCATGAGGCCCGAATGGTCCCTCAAAGTCAAGGAGGAGGTCGATAAACAATTCAAGGCTGGGTTCATACGAGTCTCCGAGTATCCAGATTGGGTTGCAAACATCGTACCAGTCCCTAAAAAGGACGGTAAGGTTCGTGTCTGTGTAGACTTTCGGGATCTTAACAAAGCAAGCCCGAAAGACGATTTCCCGTTGCCACACATCGATATACTGGTGGACAACACAGCAGATCATGCCCTTCTATCATTTATGGACGGGTATGCGGGGTACAATCAGATAAAAATGGCAGAAGAAGATATGGATAAGACCACCTTCATTACACCTTGGGGTACTTATTGCTATACTGTTATGCCATTTGGTCTCATCAATGCCGGGGCCACCTACCAACGAACCGCCACAACCTTATTGCATGACATGATGCATAAGGAAGTAGAAGTCTATGTGGACGACATGATCGTCAAATCCAAAGACAGGGACGGTCACATCACCGCCCTGAGAAAATTCTTCACCCGACTTCGCAAATACAACATGAGGCTAAACCCTCAGAAATGCAGTTTCGGGGTAACATCTGGCAAATTACTGGGTCATATCGTCAGCCAACGAGGTATAGAAGTCGATCCAGCCAAAATCAAGGCCATCACCGAGATGCAGCCCCCTAAAACTGAAAAAGAGATAAGAGGGTTTCTCGGAAAAGTCCAATACATCAGTAGGTTCATCTCAAAGCTAACCATGGTGTGTGAACCAATCTTCAAGAAGCTGAAAATAGGAGAACGGTTACTATGGGATGACAAGTGTCAAGCAGCCTTCGATAAAATCAAGGAAATTTTGGCCTCACCACCGGTCCTAATGCCACCTCAGCACGGTTTACCTTTGTCACTATACCTAACCACGACAGAGACAGCCATGGGGGCTATGCTAGCTCAAACGGTCAATTCCGAAGAACGGGCCATTTACTACATCAGCAAGAAGTTTCTAGAGTACGAGTGTAAATACACCATGCTCGAAAAGACATGTTTAGCTTTAGTCTGGGCCACTAAGAAGCTCTGACATTACATGCTCAGTTACGAGGTACAAGTATTATCCAGAATGGATCCCATCAAGTACCTCTTCAAAAAGCCCATCCTCAACGGCAGGATATCAAGATGGACCCTGATGTTGGCAGAATTCGACCTAAAATTCGTACCACTAAAAGCCATTAAAGGACGAGTAGTAGCCGAGTTTCTCGCCGAGAGTCCCGTAACCGAAGAAGGACACACCGACACTTGGTCCTTCCCAGACGAAGACATTTTCCACACTGACACCGAAGCATGGGATTTGTACTTTGACGGGGCATCTAATTTCCGAGGGTTTGGGGTCGGAATCCTTCTAATCTCACCAAAAGGAGAACATACCCCAGTATCAATCAAACTAGACTTTGACGTCACTAACAACGCCGCTGAGTATGAAGCATGTATCCACGGGCTACAAACCGCCGCCGACTTAGGGGTCACAAACCTCCGAGTACACGGTGATTCATCTCTGGTCAATAATCAAGCGCTTCAAAAGTGGAAGACTCGAAATGCTAATCTCGTGGCCTACCAGGCGCGAGTACGGGATCTCGAGAAACAATTCCACAAAGTAGAATATATATACCTACCCCGGGAAGAGAACCAGTTCGCAGATGCACTTTCAAAACTGGCATCTTTACTAAATATTCCCGTCCATATGACCAGTATGTCGATCTGTGTCGAAAGACGATCCGAGCCAGCGTATATCCACGACATCGAAGAAGTCGAGATACCCGATCCCGAGCCGTGGTATCAAGCTGTATTAACATACCTAGCAACCGGGGAATATCCACCTGGAACTGACAACCGAGCCAAAAAGGCCCTGCGAAGACTGGCAACCCAGTTCATCCGCACCGACGATGGGCAACTTTACAAAAAGACGGCACAGGGGGCTCTCCTTCGATGTGTCGACAAAACCAACGCCGAAAAAGTTATGGCTGAAGTCCATGATGGCGAATGCGGTCCACACATGAATGCCCAAATGCTAGTCCGGAAAATCATGAGGCTCGGTTACTACTGGAATAGCATGGAAACTGACTGTCAACAATATGTCAGACATTGCCATAATTGTCAAATTTTTGCCAATGTACAGCATATGCCGCCATCCTTGCTATACACCATGACATCACCATGGCCATTTTCAACATGGGGAATCGATATAATTGGAAAGATAAACCCCTCGGGAACCGGAGGACACTGCTTCATTTTGGTAGCAATCGATTATTTCACCAAATGGGTCGAAGCTGAATCTTACCGTATCCTCAACGCTAGCCACGTTGCCAAGTTCATTCAAAATAAGATAATATGCCGGTATGGGATCCCTCATGAGTTCATCAGTGACCACGGGACCCATTTTCAAGCCGAAACAGCAGCCTTGCTGACCAAGTACAAAATTCAAAGGCATACATCTTCACCATACCGACCCCAAACCAATGGGGCGGTAGAAGCGGCTAATAAAACAATTGTCACCATACTCAAAAAGATGGCTGATAATTATCGAGACTGGCCCGACAAAATACCATTTGCACTTTGGGGATACCGGACCTCGATTCGTACTGCGACCGGGGCAACACCGTACTACCTTACATACGGCATGGAAGCAGTCCAGCCCGTTGAGTTAGAAGTGCCATCACTCAGGATCCTACTCGAAAGTCAAGTACCTGAGGCTGATTGGGTTCGAGCACGATATGACTCGCTAGTCCTTCTAGATGAACGACGATCTCGTGCCCTCAATAATATTCAAATCTATCAGCAGAGGATCCAGCGGGCTTTCAACAAAAGGGTGAGGCCCAGAAACATCAAAGAAGGAGATCTGGTCCTCAAATCAGTTCGAGCCTTATTACCGGTGGACCCAAGAGGAAAATTCAAACCTAACTGAGCTGGGCCATATCTGGTAAAGAGGATTTTATCAGGTGGAGCGGTAATACTAACGGATCTGGACGGGAATGAGTTCGTCAACCCAACTAACCTGGACCAGCTGAAGCGCTATTACCCTTAACCCACTTTTCTCAATGTCATTTGCAAAAACACTTTTTCAAACTTTTAAGGACAAGTCAAAAGCTAGAATTATTCATTCTACTGTTTCAAACATCTTGAACCAATAGTCTTGATGTATTTCGAAATTGCAAATTAATTCTGTCTGAACTACGTTTGGTTTGATTCCATTTATTATGGATACGTAGGCAGCCCCTCAAAAGGGCGCAACCACTGCAATCGAAAAAACAGGAACGGTTCTTTAATAAACCTTTCTTTATTTATAATAATAAAATTACAAAAAATCAAAAAAAAAAAGTCATCACAAAATAAATAGTATTAGTACTTAAATAATATAAACTAGGGCATTTTTCCCTTTCCTTTGCTCTTAGCCTCCTTTTCGGTCCATCGGCGTCGAGGTGGTGGTGAACGCTCCCTAATCACCAAGGGAACCTCCTTAGCCCGGGCTCGTTTCTTCAAACTCGACTCCCCGGTCACCTCGTTATCACGCGGGCCTAGCCTGTCTCGGGCCGCCACCCTCGGTCTGAGTCTTCCCTCCAAATCACTAGCACCAGTCTCATTAGTCTGAGTCTTAGGTTTTGACTTGGAATCCAACCCTGACTCAACAAGGGTAATGGGAGTCTCCTCGAAGAACCGCCTATTATTTTTTGCCGATTCTCGGCGAGCCAAATCAAGAGCCTCTTCGGTTTTCAAAGTTTTACGGGCCTCCTCGGATTCTTCGGAAGTCCATTTACGATATGATTCAGAAACCCAAGTGGTTTGACAAGGGCGAGGTATAGTCCATATGACACGGGTAAACCAGCGCTGTAGCCACGTGTCACACATAGCGTCCGTCAATTGGATCGAAACGCTAATTATTGCCTCAGTCTCAGGAATCTCCTGAAACGAACCGAACTGTCTTAGGAGACGGTCCGGATAAATATGGACAGTCCAGTCCAAAGATAAAATCACCAGATAACGGGCTTTGTCTCTCCTAGCTAATCCCGTCAGCCTTGAAAGGAACCACCAAATGACGTTCCATCTGATCAAGGGTCCACCATGAAATATTAGCTCTTCATCCCAAAATTTTTGAGTTACGGGATGACTTGGTCTTATTCGGCGAGATCTAGAACCAATCTGACTGCTGCGATATTTGGATATGTTCACCGGGGGCTCTATGATCGACAGGCGCTCGAATAACCAGGTCTGCAAAATTTTCGAAAAGTCAAAAACTTTCGAAAAATCAAAAAAAAAAAGTCGAAAATTGGAATTTTCGAAAAATTCGAGAAATTCAAAAATTAAGAATTTTCGTAAAAATTCAAAAAATTTTGGCAAAATCGAAAAATTCGAAAAAACCGGAAAATTGGAAAAGTCCGGAAAAATCCGGAAAATCCGGGATTACCGGAAAAAAAGAAGGAAAAATCGGAAATCGAGTATTTTATCGAAAAATGATTAAAATACCTGCAAAAGACGAATGCCTCCTGTCAATTGTTGATTTGGTTCAAGCCTCCTAGCATCAAGGCCCATAATAATCTCCCCAGTTATCAGCCAAGTTGGGCTATGACCCGTCTCCATTTGATCAACTATGCTGATTAGCCTGATCTCACCTAAGCATGAATCAGCATCCATTCGGCCTTCGAAGGCATATCTATGAAGCATACAAAAGGCAAAAGCTCTACGCCTATGGGCAAAAGTAATTCTTTCACCAACAGGGTTCATAAATTTATCAGCCAGGTCAAATAAGGAAACTGAATTTCCCTTCACCATACGGGCTGTCTCAGCGTGTGACAACCCTAGAAAATCCCTCAGCCTCCTCCTTGGATCGGGATAAAATGGGGGAATAGCAGGACGAGCATTAGGGCACCACCCTCCAATAGCTGTTGTCTCTTCAGGAAGAGGACATATTTCTCCTCGAGGAAATGCAAAAATATGGAAGGTAGTATCCCAAAAGGATAAACAAGCATCAAGAAAGTGCGAATCTACCCTAAGTCGCTGAAGTGGGAATAAAGCCACAATTCCCATTTGAGTTAACTGGACTCTGTCTTCATCTCGAAAATCCTGAGCCCACGCATGAAGCATTGCGGTCAGATGGTCAATACCCATCGCGAGAATAGTTTCTTTTATTTTATCCTAAAAAAGTCTAAGGGATTTTGAGATAAAAGAAAGGTTTTGGGTGGGAATATAAAAAATAAAGGAGCCAAAGCCCTCTATTTATAAAAGAGAATATCCCTCTTCCTAGTCATCACAGGAATAGGATTCTACCAATTTTCTCCTTCGCCTAGGCATACAAGGAAATTCCAAATATCCGTGTCAGAATCCGATTAGGAATCAAAGTCATCCCAAGCATTCTTATTTCCAAAACTTCCAAAAATTTCAGCTTTCCTCTTTTCAAAATTCTTTCAAAAAAAATCATCTTTTTCCCCAGCACGAGTCAGTGTTTCGCCTAAATGTTACATACAAATTATGTCAGCATACAGGTACACTCAAGACTCCCCAAAGAAAAAAAATTCTAAGTTCCCCAGTGGAAAAGCTCATGCAAGCTCCTGCGCAATTCTAAGACAGTATGTATCTGCAAACAGATATACCCACAGCGTCCTAGGCAAGCTCCCGCGACACTATCAACATCAACTCAGGTATGATTTCTATTCCGTGGCTGGCGAGCCCTTCACGCAGGTCTAATGGACCCTAAACGACCCGATCGGAAGTCTGCCAGGTTTTAATCCTTGATTGACCTGGTAGCTACTCTGACTTTTGCCTTGTCCAAGCCTCAGTCAGAGTGGGGGCTCTGTAGACACCCACATTTTGACCACCAGGTGTCTATAGTAGTTCCCGCCAAACACCCGATGATGATAGGACGTAAACGTGCTTTGACAGACTCGAATATGGGCTTGTAATCATGGACATTTGGTTTAGACATTTTAAGGAGTACAAATCTCACAAAACCAACCTCAAATTCAGGCCCAGTGGGTGGTTTCGAGTCAAATAACACTAATTTGGGTCGAAACCGTCACCAGGGGTAAAACCGTCTTTTAGCGACCGAGTCAAACCCGGTCAAAGATATTTTTTTCCCGAGTCACACGAGCTGGCCGTGACACTACACGGCTGATTCGGACTCAAATACCAAAAAATCAGCCTTCACAAATATTAAACAATTCCGTTTAAGGTAGAATTCGATCTCGAGTAGGAATTCTATCCGGAAACCGACTCAGACACCCAACCGAGTGCAAACACTCGGCCAAGTAGAGCATAACCAGCCGGTTTTCCTCTCTTTTCTTCCCTCACAAGAAAACGGAATCCTCGTTCTCCTCAGCTTCTTACTCAAGCGGTAATTCTAGCTCGAACAGGAATCCTATTCAAAAACCGATTCGAATACTTGACCGAGTGCGAAACACTCGGACAAAACAGTACAAGACAGCCGTGTATCCCTTTCTTCTTGGCCAAGAAAGCGGAATTCTTATTTCCCTCGAACTCCTACGTTTCCTATCCTAAGCGGTATTCAAACTCTCCTAAACCAAGGTCGGAAACTCCCTATAAAAAGGACCCTCCCTTCAACATCAAAAGGACCGAAAAAAATACCATCGACAGCACATCAAAAATACCGAAAATTCAGTCAAAATCGACATCCAAAATCCCGACGAAATCCTGAAGTAAATTCCAAAAATCCGACGAAACCGATCCTGTCCGAACCGGCCGAACCCACGCCTCACACACAAACCACCCAGACCGATACACCTTAACTCACCCGCATCATCGCGACGCTCCCGTGCCTAAGCCACCGTCCGACGAGCCTTATACCGAGAACACAAAGCATGTAGGTTGAGGGTGTAAATCGAACCCGTCTCTCTTTCTTCTCTTCCCTTCTCCTCGTTTTTTTATGGGTCTTTCGTCGGTCTTTTTTATTTTCTAATATCGATATTATTAAAACTATTTTCATATATCGAATATTCTTAAAATATGATACCGATTTTATATAATCGAATATCGTATCGAAAAGAATTATATTAAGTTTTCGACGAAATCGTTACATCTTTTTACAACTTTTCGTTCAAAATCTTTTTTACATCTTTTCGTTCAAAAAAAAACTTTTTTCAAAACCTTTTCTATAGTCATTCCGAATATTCGATATCGATTTCATAATCGAATATCGAATACGACGAATATCGAAAATATAAACCGAGTATGAATTAATCCATATTTTTACGCGATTTATAACAATTTTCGACAAAAAATCAGACCCGTACGCGAGTCGCGCCCGGTCCAGGCGACTCGCGCACGAGTCTGTGATCCGGTCCTATTTTTTTAGTTTTTCGTTCGTTTATTTTTTATTATTTCACAAAACGATTTCTAAATTTACATCTTTTCCAAAACTATTCTAAATATTTGATAATCAACTATCTAATATAACGAATATCGAGAATGTTAAGTCGAGTACGAGTTATGCGATATTCGTACGCGATTTAATCAAAATTTTCCGAAAACCGTTTCGTTTTTTCCGAGAATGAGCCTCGGGCGAGTCGCGCGGCTCTCGGCCCAAACACACCTTTTTTCGTTTTTTTTTATTCTTTCTCGAACATCGTTTTTTATACAAAACAACGTTTTAACAATATTTTTTTTTTCAGATTTCGATTAGTTTTTATTTTCTCGATTTCATATTTCTTTCCTATATTATTATTTCAATCGTTACTAACTCGTTTTCTCGTGTTTGTAGCAATTTATTTTTCTCATATTCTTTTTATCGTTTTATTAGACTAAAACGAACTTCACATGCTAAAATAACTTTGACGTTATTAGTTTAACATGCATTAAACGACTTAGCAACCCATTTATTTATTTTTCCTCACATGTCTTAGGAAAATAATCTCTGCATATCATTTCATCGTTGAACTAACGCGTGTACACCAAAACCGAACGATATCTTAGTAAAGGCCGCTAAGTGCGGGCGGGGTTGGGTGTTCTCGCTGAACTTCCCAACTCGTACCCTCACCCCTTACTCAGAACCGTGGTTTCAGGATGTCCGAAACCATTGGCAACGAGAGTCATTCAATATACGATTAACCGCCCAGTCGGCATCGGTATCGTAATGCTAAGGGACGAACCCAATAAACTCTCACATCGGAAATGGGCCAGGCTTTAAGTATGGCCCACTACGACATAGAGTGGGTTCGAATGGTTCCGAATAACCATAAAATTCGGTGGCGACTCCTACTTCGATTTAAAATTCTATTCGATCCATCTCATATGGAAATTCTATCGCCTCCCCAAAACCCGCGCTTCGCCGCGTCGGGGTGGACCTATGTCATGTCCACACATCTGATCATTGGTCAGTGGCGGAATTGGTAAGGCACGCGGAACAGACCCCGAAGTGCCAGCAGCAGGAATGACAAGGGAGAGAGGGGTTACAGGAGTGACTCTAGCACCGGACTCCCTAGACACGACCTCAGACTCTGACTCAAACTCCGACTCAGACTCGGACTCAGACTCAGGCATGGCTCCCTCTCCAGTGACCAGCTTGTAGATCTTTCCTTGACTGTCAGTCCACTTGACAGTCTTCCTCCAGGCCCTGTTTCCCGTCTCGGAACCAACATCCGAGATCAGCTTGGTCAGGTCAAACCTGTTGCTGCGGAGAATCAGGTTGACCAGGTCTTCCTTTGGAGTCGGGGCTATGGTGTCTTCCCCGAAAAGCAGCCCCAGCGCAGGCTCATCATTGTCAGCTCCATCAGACTGGATGAGAGCGAACACATCATTCGGGATGTGGTTGCAGTCCCGGGCCAATTGGGTCCCGAGGTGCACAGCATTGGGGTGGTACAGTCCAACCTGAATAACCCCAAACACCGGTGTGACAAAGTAGTCAGTCAACCGTGGGCTGTAAGGGCTCAAGTGGATACCCTTAATGATGTTGCAGGCCTTTTCGACTCCTGTTCGGACAACGTTGCCCGGGGTGGCGGCATAGCCAAGGCCGAAGTGAGAGTCTTCGTCCTTAAGGACCTCAATGATCTTCCCTACTGGAAGATCGGGTCGAGAAGTAGCCCCCGGTAAGTACCCTAGGTTCTATAGCATCGTGTCGATGCTTGTGGTGAAGTAGGGCCTAAAAAGGTACTCTTCCTCAATCATCCCCACAAAGTCGAACCCCCAGAGGTCCGTGCGGTCCGTGGCGTTACAGCTAGCCACAGTCATTGGGGTCGCCTCTAAAGTGATGACATTATCGAGCAAAGGCATTTTGATCTTTCGGTGGAGGATGGAAGATACCGCTTTGACCGCGTGAATCCACGACTTTCCTAGGAGCAAATTGAAGGATGAGGTGACATCGATCACCTGGAATTCAAGCTCTTTTTCAATTGGGCTCATTATAATGGTCAGCTTTATGGCCCCAGCTACCGACTTTAGGCTTCCATCAAATACCTGGATGGTCTGAGCCGTCGGAACATAATCGGCCTCGGTAATGCCGAGGGCTTTGGCGGCTCTCAAAGGAAGGACATTCACAGCAGACCCATCATCAACTAGGGTCATCGGGAGGTATTTCCCTCGGCAGACCACCGTAATGTAGAGGGCCAAATTATGGGAGGCCCCGAACGACGGTAGGTCGGTTTCAGAGAAAGTGATCATTGGGCCTCCTTCCTTGGTTTTGCCCTTCAAGTGGGGCAGGACCGTGGCTGCCATTTCAGCAGGGGTAGCCAAAGAGTCAATCTTAACCTGATCGAGAGCCTAGTGAGTGCTTCTCGATGTTCTTGTGAGCTGACTAGGAGTTGGCATATGGTGAGGTCAATTCGGGTCTTCTTTAGTTGCTTCACGAGAGCCGTTTCAGCAGTCGGCTCCTCAGGGGCGACTTCCATCCCGAGTGGCTCGGTGACGGTTGTCGGGATATGGGTGTCCCTAGAGCTAGTGGCTTGATAGGGACGACCAAGGTGGTTACTGGCTAAGACTCGGGATTTAGTCTTACGAATCTCCTCGGGGGTAATGGGGACAGCTTCCCCTTTGATGGGGTAGACATCATCCTCATCGTCAAACCAGATCCCGTTCACTTGCGGGATAAATGGAGAGTTAAGATGAGAGCAATCAACCACCTCCCCGGCAAAGATGGCATGGGAGCTGAAAGGGTTCTCCTTGTTACTTGGATTATCTCCAGGCAGCGGGATTTTACCGCTCTCAATCAAGTCCTGGATCAAATGCTTTAGCTTCCAGCACTTTTCGGTATCTTGCCCATTGCCTCGGTGGTATTGACAATAAACTTGGGCATTGTAGTTCTTGGAGCGTCGCTCGACCGGAACTTCAGGAGTTGGGCCTATCGGTTGGATTAGGCCCTTTGAGGACATACTTTGTAAGGCATAGGTATAGGTGGTACATATATCAGTAAAAACCCGAGGTGGGGTGTTCTTCTTGGACGGTGCATCTAGTAGATTAACCGCGTCGAAAATGCTGCGGGTTGCAGCCTGGGGCTTGGTAGTGGAAGAGGAAGCCCCTTGGTTTTCTTTGCTAGAGGCCTTAGTAAGGCCCTCCAGTCTCAGGTCGTCTTCAATTCTCATACCCATTTCAGTAAGGGTGGTGAAATTGCGTATCGGAGATGAACCCGGTAGAAAGGGAGGAGGTTCTTGACGAAAGCCTCCACCAAAGTCTTCTCACTGGGCTTATCGACCAGTTTCACACTCTCGGCCCTCCAGCGTTGAAGGTACTTAGTAAAACCTTCTTTGGGCTCTTGGGCCATAACCTCCAAAGATCGCATTGTGGTTTGGATCTCGGTGTTATCAGCATAGTTCCGAGCAAACTCGGTGGACACATCATCCTAGGTAGGGTATTTCTTCGGGTCTATCCTGTAGTACCAGGCCTGTGGGTGCTTCTCAAGGGATGCGGCAAAAAGATTCTTGAACATCAAAGAATCTACCTCCTTGATAGCCGTGAATTCTTTGAAGGCCCGTACATGTAGTAACGGGTCTTCGGTTTCTTCAAACATGGGTAAGCCCGTGAGATTCAGGTTCGCGGGCAGCTTGTCACTCATCGGGGAGTACTCACGGCTATTCTCCCGATGGATATTGTTACTCCCAGCCAAATGAACTTGTTCCTCTAGTCGGCGGACCGCGCTAACTAGGTCAGCTATGGGCCCAGTGGTCTCGGCATTAGGAGTCCTTTGCTCCACTGCAGCCATACGAGCAACGATAGCCACTTGACCAGCCCTCATTTCTGTCAGTTGGGCATCAATGTCGGTTTGTTTGTCGGCCATGGCATCCACGGAGGCCTTCAGATTGTTCAGAGCTTCTTCCATTTTGCGACTGTGTCTGGTGGACGGTGGCCTGTCTGTAAGAACACCGCGTAATCAGAAACCAAACCCGGATCTTGGAATCGTAAAAAAAGTACATCCCGAGCGATAAAAGGGCAAGGACTTAAAGACTCGAGAAAGACACCTAGATGGATGACTCGTGGGTGGTATTACTCCCTTAGGACTTTGGCTATGTGGGCCTAATCTTGTTCGAAGGAAGGTCCACATGAGATCTTTCCCCAGACTTTTGACTCGAGTGTACAGACGGACTTTCCTTTGTAGGGGTATGCCCTACGCGGGTTGGTCGTGCCTTGACAAATAAGGCGGACTCAGGAAAGGGGGGAAACTCGTGATGTAAGATCGACAGAGTTTCAACACTATAAACCTTCGACATACTATGCAAAGACCCGACACAGGATAAACGGTAGGTCCTATAATAAGGAAGATTCGTTTGGAAAGTCGGATGTTTGAAATTTCGAAATTTGAATATAGAATTAGCGAATTTCCGAGAGTTTGAAAACCAAAAACGGAATTTCGAAAAAAACGAGATTTAAATTTTGAAAATTCAAAGGATCGGGATAGTGTTGGAAATTCGACAATGAAAACGGACAGCAAGCCGGCTAAAGAAAAGGATATTTTGAGTCAAATCGTTAATCCTAAATTTCGGCGGCATTCCGAATTTTGAAAATCGGATATTTTTTGAAAAGACGGGTCCCGAAACGGACAGTATTTCGGGTTTTTTCAAAATTTGGTATTTTTGGAAAGATGCATTTTTGAAATGACGGTTTTTTGAAAAACGACACGGAAACCAAGTAGCACGTAGTCAAACAAGCATTATAACGACGCTTATGTATGCTTTACACTAAGTCTCGGTCGGTCGAAATAGGGTCTATACCAACAACGATCGCTTTCTCGCAAATCAGGACGGACCTCCTAAGCCGAATTAGACTTAGAATATGCCGTAAAACCCATGCGAGTTCCGCCATCAAAGTCTTTAGCGCACCCATTTAGGAATGCACCGCGGTATAGTGGGACGTCGGTCACAAGTAACCGGCCCGGGCAAAATTAGGGTTATGCATGAATCATTAAACTAATGCGCGCACACTAATATACGAACGATTTCTCTTCGAGTCTCACCCTAGGAACCCCGATGACATGTGGTACATCAGGTATCCCCAGCGGAGTCGCCAAATTGTGGACATGACGTAGGTCCACCCCGACGCGGCCACGCGTGGGTTTAGGTAGGCGAATGAATCTCGTGGTGAGATTGTTCTCGGGTTCGAAACTTAAGTCAAAGTTGGAGTCACCACCGAATTTTATGGGAATTCAGAACCGTTCGAGCCCACTCTATGTCGTCATGGGCCGTACACAAAGTACAGCCCCATTTCGATTTCAGAGTTTATGGGGCTCGTCCCTTTGCATTGCGATACCGATACCATCTACACCGGTTGTCGTGTAAAGAATGAGTCTCGTGCGCCAACGGTTTCGGGCATCTGGAAACTGAGGTTCTGAGTAAGGGGTGAGGGTACGTGTTGGGAAGCCCCTAAGGACACCCAACCCCGCCCGCACTTAGCGGCCTCTACTAAGACATCGTTCGTGATCGTGTACGCGCGCTAGTAAAATGACTAAATGGTATGCAAACAGCGTTTTTAGCTAAGCATGTGAATTATTGGTTAACTACGTCATTTTAATGCATCTAAACTCAAGTCGAATTGTTTAGCGTGCAAGGTTCATTTATAAAGCAATAAACATCACAATAAATAAAGCTCGTAAAAATGTACAAAATACACGGGCGGAAATACAACCCGGCCAATACGAGATAACGAACAATAAAAACACAAAATAAACGAAATACAAAGAGCGATAAATAATAACTCGAAACGGACCCGTATATAATAAATACAAAGTAGACCGTAAGTTGTGCAAATGGACGAACTTCGATTAGATACACATTATTTCGTGTATTAAACGGAGAACGGAGATATGGGCCCTAGGCGTGATGCTAGCCCAATCCCAAATCCCGATGCCTTGTCCCGACTTATCATGTCGAAAAAAAATGGCATCTCGATTAACCATGTGTCGGATACGACTAAAGAGTCGTCGACACACGCCTAATAGTGAAAGACAATCGATCAAAGTCGTTTAAATGAAGTGATATGCATGAGTTTTGAAAAAGGAGATCACGTGATCGACTTTACACGCGACGACTAAAGTCGTAAAAAAAGAGGAGGCTCGAATGACAAAGAAAGCTCTCGGTTTTCTTGGGCTACAGGACCCACTCGATCGAGTCATGGTCTGGACTCGATCGAGTGCGCCTTCGAAGTAGCTACTGCCCAGTTTTTGGGGTGCTACTCAATCGAGTGGCCCATGGCACTCGGTCGAGTGGCCCCTGTACGAGCCATAACTCGTTTCGGAAAAGGTGGCTATTCCGATTTATTTACTTTAAAATCGATGGTAGGCCGAGTTAAATAAAAATACGGCATAATTTAAACTTAACTCGGTTTTCGATGCTATAATCGTGTACTATACGATTATAACACCTTTATCGGAATGTTGTGAAAAATGTTAATGTGGGATTGAAAAGTTTGATTAGCGACGAAATGGTGTCCTCCGCGTCACAACATCGAAACTAATCCTAACGGATTATGTGATGTTGATTTTTCGCATCAACGGATTCCATGCTAATCTTAGAAATGGAATCAAATGCGTTCAACTATGATCGACCACGATCACGTTACGCCCATAAGTACATTGGGGCGGCGCTCCTCGAAAGGGTGCCACCTCCGTCGTGGCTCGTAAAGGGATTAAACGGACTTTAGATGGTCGTCATAGTCAAACGTGTTTGAAACCGATTTTTATTACTATTACGTATACGCGGTAAATAAGTGTTAAATGTTAGAATGCGAGGAAATAAAAAGTTAGTAACGAAAAATTAAAATGTTAGAGTTAGTGTTAGTATACTAGTATAATTATAATATAAAGTATGAAACGTATATAAAAAAACGAGATAATAAAGATTGAGACGGGGTTTATGACACCCTCAACATACATGCTTAGAATGGCCTCGACAACGGACTCGTAATAGCGACAGGAACGCGGGAGTAGCGAGGGTGTATGCAAAGTTATGATGTGTGTGTGTGGATGGTTTTGTCGGTTTTTTCGAGGGACAAGGACTCGGTTTTTGGCTTAGTGTTGCTTAGAGTTGTAGGGTAGAGAGGATGGGTAGAGTAGGGTAGAAATGTAGGGTAAATGTATGTGTAAAAATCTGCCCAAATGAAGAGCAGAAGGGGGGTATTTATAGAGTTTACCCCTCGACCTAGGGTCTCTCGATCGAGTGGCCTTAGTGCACTCGATCGAGTGCCCTAGGAAAGAGGGCCTGGTGCGATTTTTGTGGCTCCACTCGATCGAGTGAGGTCAATCCACTCGATCGAGTGGATAGGGTTGGCGAGCCATTTTAGGAAATGGTTGACTTTTTTGATTTTTTTGAAAAATGTGTTTGGGCGCAATTTTCTAGAAGCGAACTTGGCCGATTTTGAGGATGCATTCGCCGTTGACCGGGTTTTGACCCAGTCGCTAAAGGACGGTTTTTTTTGGTGTCGATTTTGGCCCAAATTAGTCTCATTTTACTCAGAATGACCCACTGGGCCTGAATTTGAGGTTGGTTTTGAGAGATTGTACTCCGCTAAAAATCCATGTCGGATATTATTGATTCCGAGCCCATATTCGAGTATACTAAGTCACGTTTGCGTCCGATCATCATCGGGTGTTTTGTCGGGAACTGCTATAGACACTAGCAGGCAAAATGCGGGTGTCTACAGTCCCAGAGCCTTATCTTTTGGAATGGAGAAAACAATTTGCTTAATCTCTTTGATAGTGACAGGCGCTTGCAATATATCCCAATGAACTGTGGTGCATTCCTTACCAGTCCGAATAATGGATTTTCTAACTAGTACAGTGTTTTTGAAGTACCAAGGAGCTTCTCATAGTATGTCAGGAAAGCATCTTGAATGCTATCTGTAGTCTCATACACATTGCCTTCCATGTCTTCAATTTAAGAGATTCTGTTCCTGTTATTATTGTTTCGTAAGCACGCATGGAAATAGGATGAGTTAGAATCACCCTCCTTTAACTAGTGTATTTTAGCCTTTTGCCTTAGAAAACTGTTCCTGTTATGTAGGAGTTCTCGAACATTGTGCATCAATTTTATCTCCTCAGATATAAGGTCGCTGTCTAATGGGTTCTCTACCAACTGTCCTTGAACAATTTCTAGTTCATGCTCAGCGTTAGAAGTCTGAATTTCAATGTCAGAGAAGCATTCTTTATTAAGGTCTTTCAATTGGGCCTTCATTAATTTCAGCTTCTTTACTAATGAGAACATGGGCACTCCATCAATCTCTTTATCCCATATCCGTTTCACCGTCTCTTTGAATCTTGGTGCTCCACTCCACATGTTGAAATATTTAATACTCCTTCTATGTCTGCCCTCCCCATGTCCAGGACTGACCACACAAGGGGTATGATCCAGGGTGCCTTCATGATGGAAGTGAGCGTGTAAATCTGGAAATTCAGAGTCCCAATAAGCGTTAACTAAAAATCTGTCCAGCCTGCTATACTTCCTAGTCCCAACCTCCTGCTTGTTGGTCCAAGTAAAGAAAACTCCAGTAGCATGAATATCCACCAAGGAGCAGGTATCAATACAGACAATAAAATCTTCCATGTCCTCCTCCTTCGTCTGTGCTCCCAGTCTCTCCTCTCTCGCAATAACTGTGTTGAAGTCCCCTGCAACAGCCCAGGGACTAGCAATACCTCTAGCCAAACTCTTAAGATTCGTCCATAAGCTTCTCTTATCCGACCCCTTATTAAACGCATAGATCATAGTCAGGTAGAACTGCTGTTGGACCTAGGGGTTAGATCTCGTTTGTTTTGTTTATAACAAGTTTTATATGCTTTGAAGTTTGAAGTAACGTGATTGATATGAACAAGTTATGATGTGTAGCACAGGTAAAGGGAGCATAATTCCAAGAAGACACTTGGTTAAAGGATCAAGGGGGAAGTCAGGAGGCTTAGGATTATTAATGTAAAGAGGATAAAGAAACCATATGACAAGGATAAAGTAACCTTGAATAAGGTTACATTAATCTTCTCCGTAAGCATTTTACATGAGCCACCAAGATTTAAGATCAAATCTTTTATCGTATATCAAAGTGAATCTTGTGTCGAAAGAAGATATTTTAAAGGAGGAAATTATATATCAAGAAAATAAAAGTTTTCAAAATAAATGATTCTCAAAATATCTTGATCTCTCAAAGATATTAGATAATCATTAACAAAGGAAACTAAAATATATTATCTTGATTGATTGATTCTCACCTACCATATCTTCATTATGTGAGGAAGTACATCAATTAAGGTGATCTCCTTTCCCTTGTTAAAGAGAATGAGTTCACCTATAAATACCATGTTCTTCCTCAATCAATATCACGACTTTGATACACATTTTTCTCTTTGCAAAAACAAAATCACATTTCTTTTCAAAAGGCTTTTTGCAATACTTTTTGGTTTAAGTCTTGGCTATATAAAATCGTGTTTTAATTGTTTACGCTTGGAAGTCATATAGTTTCATTATTCTCTTTAGACAATTGAAGTGTATTCATAGCTAGAGAAATTCTGTAAACTTGAATAGTATAGATACACGAGTCGAGTAGTGGTTACTCAATCGAACGACATATATCGTTCACACCTTGAACGCTTCACATCGTTCAAAAACCGAGGGCTTCACATCCCTCACACCGAAGGCTTAACATCCTTCATTGTCGTGGGCTTAACATCCCACACACCGAGTGCTTCACATCACTCACACCATCACGATTAGAGTTAATCGTGATCGTCTTATTTGTAAGGTAATCCGGAGAAGGTACACTTATAAATAAAGACACCGGTGGACGTAGGCTTTTCAATTGGGCCGAACCACATTAAAACTGCTCGTGTTATTTACTTTACGTTTTATCGTGCTTTGCTATTTCTTATACTTATACTTTTTCGTAGTAAGTATAGTAGCAAACATTTTTGTACTTCATTTTATTTAGCCATTCAACTAACGCAATATTACACTATATCTTTTCTAATAAGATTTTGGTGCAATATATCGCTTAAAATTTTAATAGTACCTAAATACTCTATTCACCCCCCTCTAGAGTATTTCCTAGTATCGCTAGACTCTACAATTGGTATCAGAGCAGGTTCTCTTAGTTGATTCACATCAAAAGAGTAGATCCTAAACTAGCGATTCTATATTAATCCATTTTGATCAAATGGATTCCAAAAACTCTAAGTTTCCCACATTTGATGGTGTAGACTACGGTTTATGGAAAAACAAAATGATGCACTATATAAAAGGAACAGATTTTGAATGCTGGAAAATTATAGTCAAGGGTCCTATTGTCATCCAATCCGTTGATGTTCTAGGGAACATCACCATAAAGGATGAAGAGGACTATGATGAGAATGATTATAAAAAGGCCGAAAAGAATTCTCGAGCAATGTCATTATTGCAGCGAGGAATTTCGTCCAAAGAATATAATCGACTCACTTCTTGTGCTTCCGCAAAAGAAATCTAGGACAGTTTAGAACTTGCGTACGAGGGAACTACGCAAGTCAAAAAGTTCAGGATTGATTTATTAACTCAACAATACGAATTGTTTAAAATGGATAAAGATGAAAGCATTGTTGAAATGTCCGCAAGATTCACCAACATCACTAATGAACTAAGAAATCTTGGAAAAAAATTTGATACTGAAGATCTGGTCAGAAAAATCTTAAGAAGCCTCACTGACAAATGGCAACCAAAATTTACCGCTATTGAGGAATCAAAAGATCTCACATCACTTAGTTATCAAGAGTTGTTAGGTAACCTCATGGCTCATGAGCTCTCTCTAAATCAACGTCAAAATGAATCATCTAAGAGTAGAGGGATAGCCTTAAAAAGTTCTATTAGTGACGATGAGGAAACCATGAGTGATGACATAGCTCTTTTTGTCAAACGCTTTCGAAAGAATTTTAAATTTGGACCGAAAAACTCATTTAGAGAAAGAGGTAACAACTCCAATACAAAACAAAACAGTAAGGGATGCTTTAAGTGTGGACAGACCGGACATCTAATCAAAGATTGTCCGACATGGAAGAATATCAAGTCAAAAGGAGAAAGAGAACGATCAAAGTTCCAACACAAACAAGCCATGCTGGCTTCGTGTGGATGGGGAGAGCTGGACTCAGACGAAGAAGAAGAATCTGAAGATGAAGACGAGGCAAACTTTTGCCTAAGTGCTCAACACGGCAACACGACTAAGTCTAAAACACGGACGCACAAAGACATGTGCCTGATGGCAAAGACGCGTGGATCAAGTTCTGACTCTGATGAGGA